>JAJSOF020000025.1:22255948-22590948 GCA_025594305.2 Periplaneta americana | reverse complement strand
ATAGCGGGCTTATGTGAGGGCGGCAATGAACCTCCGGGTTCCTTAAAAGCCAGTAAGTAAGTAAGGAACAAAAGAAGACATTATTGAAATGAGAAATGGTTAAAAAAATAAACAATTTTATTTACCTAGGCTACATTGTAACTTCAAAAATGCAGGCTTAGGAATAATAAATGAGAAGAAAAAATTGCTAAAAATATGGAATATGGATGTTAAAGTAAAGGAAAATTAAATAACGAGGTGTAGAGCTGAAATAGGTCAAGTGACGTAATCCATAAAGAAGAAGAGAGAGCAGGAGGAGGTGTATTTAGAAAAAGAAAAAGAAATATTACATTAATTTTAGTTAAAGTCAGACTGGCAGTTTTGCGGGGTTAAATATGGAGCTGTATAATAATACAAGGGTTTTTCCATTTTAATAAATATCCTATTTGTCAGGGAAATAAAACACAAGAAATTACCGTCACTAGCAGTGTGTAATTTATCATTTTTAAATCCCTTAGTTGCGAGCGTTGTAAACAACGAAATAACATTCCCACACCGCTGTTTATATATGAGTACAATGACTTTTTTTATAATGCGAACCATGTACAAGATAATAACCCAGCGTTCTCAAGTAACTAACAGTGGATGTCACTGCAGAATTTTACTCTTTGCTGACTGAATCACTGATGAGTGACCCGCCTGTTAAACTGTGGTGTCAATTGTAGGATTAAGATTAGCTGCTTGTCCCTTGAGACGTCTGTTAAGCTTGGTCCTGTACTAGGGTGCCATCCTAGAAAGTCGACCGACACTTTTTCAGGCCAGTTTTGTCGCACCTATAATTTCTAAACTACACGATATATTCCGATGAAGTAAATGGCGATCGACAGACTAAGGATCACTGTATCGAACGTGACTTTGGACTGGAGAGTGTAACGTCATCTAGCGATACGTCGGAGGGAGAAATTGGAGAGTCGCGCGGCACCAGAGGCAGTGTAACTCGAGACTGCGAAATGATAGAACGTTCGCAGTGGATTCAAACGAAGCATGCTACAATCTCAATTGAACAACAATCAGTAGGTAATACATAATCTGTGGCGCTACAGCCCGTGAAGGGCCTAGACCGACACATTCATTTATTTTTAGGATTCAGTTAATAAAGCCATTTGTTGAAATACTTTCAATTACGATAGGTATAAATCTGTGATTTGCTCCACAAATTTCAGAACATTGGCCATATAAAACACCAGGCTGATTAATTAAGAATATAACTTGATTTAGTCGCCCTGGTGTTGCATCGGTTTTCACACCAAGACTTGGAATTATTCATGAATGTAAGACGTCGGCTGCTGTTACGATGATCCGAATAAATGTATTTATAGGTAGGACTGTAATTATCAACGTCTATTTGTCGGAATATATTAAGGTTTATTTCATCTTGGGGAATTATGTATGAGTCAAATTCTACTTTTGCAAAATCTGAATATTCATAACTTCAATATCATTGGTGTCCAATAGTTTTCAATGTTACTGCTGACCTCACGCCCACATGCCGAAGCAGAGGTGGACGATCATCCAACCAGAGTGGAGGTATCGTGTGGTTAGCACGATAATCCCCCCAGCCGTTATAGCTGGCATTCGCAACCGGATTTCGCTACCTATCGTAGCTCCCCAAGTGCATCACGATGCTGGGTGGGCACCGGTCCCATACACTGGACGAAATTTCATGAGAAAATTTCTTCCTCCATGAGGACTCGAACCAGCGCGTATTCCGTAACGTGAGTCCTAGGCAGGATGCTTTAAACCACGACGCCACGGCGCGGGACAATCAGTAGGTAGTCGAAGAATTAAATTCGAAAAACTGACGAGCGAAATTGTGAGAAGAGAGAAAATGCAAAATGTTGAGGCATACCGTCGCATAAGGTGCAAATCAAAATTTTATAGGCGAATGAAAAAAAAAAAAATCTATCTTTAAGATAAATAAAAAAAAAATGAAATATTTCTTAAAATGTAGGGTCCTGAAACTTTGGTGACACATAGATTAGGGTCTGCAGATTTATGTTTTAACGAAAAAAGTGTTTGTTTAGTAGAAATTATCCGAATTTTACTCGTCTCTCCCCTTGAGAGAGAGAGAGAGAGAGAGAGAGAAATATTTTCTGGATATCGAACCGAGACTCGGTGTACATATAATTACCATAATGAAAATCAATAAACTCATCCCATTTACATGCATTGAGACACATGGAATATGTAGGTACAGGTCTCGCTAGTACGGATTTCCGACGGAAGGAATGCGAATCAAACAATGCGATAAGGAAGAGCGGGCGAGAGGAAAGGTCACGAGATAACTTGAATGATATTCAAGCGTACAGTCGGAAGAGAAATGACATCGATAGAATCAGTCTTGTGTTGTGACAGTTACATTACGACTTTAGTTTGTTCTACTGTATGTGAATACGTGTCTTGTATCGCATAGTATTATTATGTCATTCGTGAACATATGTTGCGCGTTTAATTAGCTTCGAATTTTTCTCTTGCTACGTTCTTTATTTCCACAGCGATGTCCTCATCTGTTCATCTTCTTGGAAGAGACAGCACTTCCATCGGCTCGCTCCTCTCCCCCCTCGGCGTGCCTACACACACAAGTCAAAACAGACAGCAACGCCACCATTTGTTTTCGGTAATCGTTTCTTGCGCGAGCTATAGACCTATAAACGTTTTTTTTTTTTTTTTTTAGTTTTCTTTTGTTGGGTATTTAACGATGCTGTACCAATTGGGTTATTTAGCGACGGTGGGATTGGTGTACCAATGGTATTTGGCGAGATGAGTCGGTTCGCCATTGATTATCTGACAATCGCCTTGCTGTTTGGAAAAACCTTGGTAATCAGCCAAAGCGGGAACTGAACCCACGGCCGAGCGCAACTCAGGATCGGTAATCAGTCAGCCGACTTGAGTGCGTCGGTGGCTTCCAAACTTTCATCTCTTCGACTCTAGAATGAGGTGATGTGGTCGGCACCAAGCTCCTACCGTCTTTAACCTCCAGGGAAAAACCCTGTGCTCAGTTTGTCACCAAGCTAAGTCGATCTCGTGGCCGTTCTAGAAATTTTGGAGAAAAGAAAAGTTCCGCTACCATCCACAGTTGAACTAGGGACCTTTGAGTCCACAGTCAGTTGCCCCACCAATACACGTATGACAACTGCAGTGAAGACTAAATCTAAAGGCCCATTCACAATGACAATTAAACATAACCGTAACATAAACACAGAAGTTTGGGCCCAGGTTACCAAATGGGATCATTCACAATGATTCACATAAGCATTGACATAAACATTACCGTAAGACGTTAACATGACAGTTTGCAAACTCCAAACTTTTATGCCTATGCTTACGTGATTTGCAAACAGAACACAATCGTGGAGCGCTGAAATATACGACAGAATATGAGGAAATGGCGTCGTTGTTATGTTTCCATGGTTACCAAGTATGTTTGCGGTTAGGTTTATGTTCCCATCGTGAATGATGGTATGACTTCTTGATTTTACTGTAACGTTAAGTTAACGCTTACGTTATGTTTAATTTTCATTGTGAATGAGCCTTTACAGTAAAATCAAGAAGTCATACCATCATTCACGATGGGAACATAAACCTAACCGCAAACATACTTGGTAACCATGGAAACATAACAA
The DNA here is from genome assembly GCA_025594305.2 of Periplaneta americana. Lineage (NCBI taxonomy): Eukaryota > Metazoa > Arthropoda > Insecta > Blattodea > Blattidae > Periplaneta > Periplaneta americana. The sequence goes on along the minus strand of JAJSOF020000025.1, from coordinate 22,587,286 downwards.
CGACGCCATTTCCTCATATTCTGTCGTATATTTCAGCGCTCCACGATTGTGTTCTGTTTGCAAATCACGTAAGCATAGGCATAAAAGTTTGGAGTTTGCAAACTGTCATGTTAACGTCTTACGGTAATGTTTATGTCAATGCTTATGTGAATCATTGTGAATGATCCCATTTGGTAGCCTGGGCGCAAACTTCTGTGTTTATGTTACGGTTATGTTTAATTTTCATTGTGAATGGGCCTTAACGTTTATATTCTTAAGTTAACGATTACGTTATGTTTAATTTTCATTGTGAATGAGCCTTAAATATAATTCTTTGCACAACGCATAATTTTATATTTAGATTGAAGAGAATTCATATTCACACAGAGACCACTCCGTGTGTCTACTGTACAAGGGATGCACCTGTTTCATTCAATCTCCGTTGATTTTATGTTATTCTCGGTACAGAAATCCTGCACATCCATAGAAATGTCTATAAACTTTTAGCAGAGTGGGTTCGTACCACCCTTAACCTTTTATCTTATATTTTTACGTTTCTCCCCTGCACCGGGGATGTGATGGGTGTCTAGGTCGGTCGATCAAGTGCGTAGTATTGATCCGAGGGCGACCCCACGCGTCGGGCGAATTGTTGGGGTAGTAGAGCCACGCACGCACGAACGAGGTTCCCCTCGCAGACGCTGGGTACGACTATCGAGTTCCTACGTCTGGCGACAGATGGCAGAACACTCCAACACTACATTGTATCGTTGTATTGGCTCCCAATTCAAAATCGTACGATTTTATAACGAATGTAATAATAGTAAAGATGATGTTTGTAAAAAAGAAACACCAGTAGATATATTAAGATCCCTGGTTCTTGAAACAATTAACCTCAAGTATCCAGAAACTGAGTGGCTTCGTGTTTATACAGACGGATCCAAATCGGAGGATGATATTAATGTTGGTGCCGGTGTATACAGCCCCCTCGCGTATGTGGTACCTAGAGGTTACGTCCAATTTCGGCTTCCCCTTCAAATTTTCTTTGCTCCTTCAGGAGCAGCGTAACCCGGAGTGAGACTAGTGGCCAACAGGCTTGGAGCTCACATATTTAGTTTTGTACAGCCCCCAACCCCTTGCAAGGACGCGTTTTGGTACCTTTTAAATTTTCCTCCCGATTCTCCTTCGATTTTTCGATTTTCGATTCGACAGCGATATCTTTGCCTCCTATACAACGGTAGGCACTCATAGGTCAGCTTATGACGGTGAAATTGAAGCTATCAGGGTAGCCTTAGCTCAACTGATATGTCATCAAACTAAATTCAAGAATGTCGTCATCCTGTCAGACTCCAAAGCAGCCATAGAATCTGTAGGTTCCTCAGACCCTGAGTCTTCACCAATCCAAGACTGTCAAAATGCCATACAACTATTACAAGCAAAACACAAAATCGTGGTACTACAGTGGGTCCCTGGGCACTGCAACTTATTTGGCAATGAGCAGGCCGATGCCTTGGCAAAAAAAGGTGCTAAAAATTTACAAACATTTCCCAAACCAACACCCTGCAAGACAATAAAATTATACATCAAAGAAGTTGCCCACAACATCCACTCCCATGAGATTGCAGAAAGAACCTATGGCAAACACTGGAGAAGGGGCCTTCTATCAATACCTAACGGACCAAGAAAATTGGCAGTCGCGCATTTCCGCCTTGCAACTAGACATCACTGCTTGGCACAGCATCTCCACCGTTTCGGTATTTATCAACATCCAACCTGTACCCTTTGTGACCTTCAAGAAGCGATGAATAGGGATCATCTCCAACGCTGCTCAGCTCTAAAATCACTGACTGAATGTGCCAGATACTGGGAAGCGAGAAGCCTCTGTTTAGCCTCTTTTTTTAGTTCTTTAAGGATTTTGTTTAGTTTCTTCATTAGATTTAATTTTAAGTTGTATTAAGTAAATTGTTTTAATTTTGAGGTTGTGTACAGGTAAAAGATAAGTTATCTACTGTATGTACCTGTCATTCGAATAAATAAATAAATAAATAAATAAATAAATAAATAAATAAATAAATAAATAAATAAATAAATAAATAAATAATAGTAAAGGCTGGTTCACAATAAACCGGAAACGAGAATCGGAACGAAAACGGTAAAATTGTTAAAATGTGTACATTTAAATGTGAGCATTCAGAATTAACTAAAAGCTTGGCGGAGCCCGGGATCGGGAACGAAGAGTTGGCCAAGTTTCAACTTTGGCGTTCACGTTTCCGATCACAGCCCACTAGATTCATTCTATTGCCATCTAAAAGCTATTTTGTCGTCGTATATTTTGTAGCAAGAAGACTGTGACATAACCTATGTATTATTTTGTTCTGTGCTGTGCATCATGGAGCAAGTTTTATTTGATGAAATTCTAATTTTGAATGTTGAGGAAAATCCTCACGTTTACGATAAACGGCGCGCCTAGTATAAAGATGAGAAAAGAAGAAGAATACGTGGCTTTCAATAACTGCGTCTTTGAACACCGATCGTAAGTGAATCATATTTTATTACTGTATTGGTTGTATTACACATTACATATTCATGCTTCAATTCAATAACTACTGTTGTGTTCATTTTTATTCTATTACAAATGTTTCTTCCCTAATTATTTTACGTTATGGTAGACTTAAAATACGTTGTGAAAATAAAGATGCATGGGCATATTTACAGTACCGTAACTAATGAAATGTTTCAGTTGAAATTTCGAAGTTGGTTAACCTGTGTTTATGTTGGCTGCCTTGTACTCATGAGAGAACGCCATTGGTCAATTATACACAAATAACATCAGAATGCGTAATATCGACTTTACATATCGTTATTAACATGTATATCGATATGCATAGTCGTCTACGTTCTCGGTTTATTGTGAATCAAAAACTTTCATATTCACGTCCTCTGCTTCTCGTTTTCATTCTGGTTCTCGTTCCCGGTTTATTGTGAACCAGCCTTTACTTGATTAATTCTTAAAAGGATAAAATTTGTATATTAAAATGTTCAATATTGAAAGTTGAGTGCAATTTTGCTAGTGAAATTTACAGAAAAAAAGTCTAGAGGCTGTAAAATTTGTGAAAATAAGAACTAGGCCTACTTCATTTTTTGCGAATGAACACATTCAATTTTGCAAACATTTCTGAGCTGGGCATATATAAAATTTCGAAGGCTGTTGATAGTTACATTGATATAGCATATTTAAATATGAACAAATGAAAGTAGGTCTACAATACACAGTATTAAAACAGTAATTTTTAGACGGTTGAAAGCATTCCCTGAAGTAACTCGCTTTGGTAAATTTAATTAATTTTTATTCTACTTCAAATAATGAAATTGTTAGTGTGTGTATACATATCATAGTCCTTTCGCCCCTATACAAGGCTTTCATTTCAAAACTTCCCATTCTAAAGAAGTTACTCATTGATGGCGTTTAAGGAACCGGAGGTTCATTGCCGCCCTCACATAAGCCCGCCATCGGTCCCTATCCTGTGCAAGATTAATCCAGTCTCTATCATCATATCCCATTTCCTCAAATCAATTTTGAAAAAACTATGTAATTTAAATTGGATTTAATTAAACAAAAAACACATCACTTTAGATACTGAGGGGGAACTTTAAAATCAGTAATAACTGCTTAATAGATTTCATATTTTGTTTTCTATCGTCGCCTGGCAACCTGGATTGTTGTCAAGAATTGAAAAATAGAATAACCCAAGAATGCAATCGGGTTAGTCAGGAAACACACCAAAACGTTCGCGAGGAGTTCCAAAATAGGCTGTATTACTGTCAACCGTGTTTCTATTCTACAACCATCCGACTTACTCTGTACGTGTTAAATTTAAATCGATTTACTTCCTACATAATATATATATATTTTTCAGTTCAAACGCGTCTGTTACATGTGATGCGTCTACCATAACCAGCAGAAAATCAGAAAGTTAAGTTTGGTACTCAATTTAAATTAAACGATTAATTGTTGTTATAGTATCATGATTTAACTCTATTAATCCCCACAGACGTATGACTGTATTCTACTTATATAAGCACTTAATCAAAACCGTTAATATTATGAGTAGTGTTTAATATATCGGTAAAAATTTCGAACAGGAGTAACAATTACAGATTTCATGAAATTGGATTCAGTTCCTGAATCCCGGTAGAAAATTCATATTTCTTTTGTTATACGTGAAATGAATGTACACTGTCCGTATCTATTCTTTTAGAGTTGCTATAAGATTGATCTTATGTTACCCGCATGACCAGTTTGAACCAAATTCTTGACGTTGATGATGTTGATAAACCAATCGATTTTGATGTTCAAGAACTACCACTAACATTTTTGCTATTAATGTACATTACCTTGACTATTAAACTCTTATTACGTCATACTACTTTTGACCAATAAAGCGGTACGAAAGGACGTATTTCAACCAATCATGGCTGTTTATCGCACAATTTTATCGCATCCCTAGCATTTGTTTAATTTTATCGCGTCCCTAGCATTTGTTTCTTTGTTTGCCAACATTTGAAACTGCGCTGGTCTGGACGTCAAAATATATATAAATAAATATAGTCGATGCATAGCAGTATTCAAATATGATATTGGCATTCAAGATAAAATTAATCAAACCACTTCAGTCGATGCACAGCAGTTTCAAATAAATGAAGAGCATTGGCATTCAAGAACAAGAATTAATAAAAACGAGTTCACTGATCATACCAATATAACATCTTCTGAAATTCGATTTAAAAATAAATGAAAAATTATTCATTCGGAAATCCTGAATAAGTTGAATACACCATGTAGGCCTAAATCAACAAGTTCCACTTCTATTACGCACACGTCTAATATAACATCAATTGAACCACCAACCACATTCAAATTTGAAAATTGTACATTCAATAATTATTCCTTTTAAAATTATTCACGTTTATTTTTATATCATCGTCGTTAATTAAAACTTTTCTAACACTTGTGTACATTATTTAGGTTATGTTATAGCTTCTGCTATATGATATTATTGAGAGTCACGTATCAGAGATTGTTTAATATTAAGATTTATTGAAAATCATCTGTCAAGTGACGTTGATTACTGGGATTCGGATAATTGAAGTGGAATGCAACTGTTTTAATAAAAATGAAACTGAATCAACAAAGCCTTCTTGACTAGTAACACTGCCATCGTGATATAGATCGAGAACTTTTCGACGAGAAGGCATTGCTAGTAATCATAACTCACTACTGCCATCTAGCATGCATCTAGTGTAATATTTGTAATGTTGAGATGGTACAATAATACATTTGAAGACAGTTGTATTTTCGTAAGTCAATTAATATTTTATTGTATTGGAGTACTTCGTTACTTCTAATCTTTATATAATTTCTTCTAATCGTGTAATAGTCAATTAAATCCCACTCGAGTTTTGATTTTCTCTAGACAAATCAAAACCTCTAGTGAGATTACTGTTGATAAACAAACTGGAAATGACGGAGTAAACCAAATATCTCCATGTGTTTAGCTTTCAGTCACATTGAGTATACTAGAAAATATTTTTTTCCAGTATATTTTTTATTCAAAAAGCAACTCATTTCAACTTCTATGCTATTCTCTTAGATACACCTCTATATTTAAAATTATTTTACATTTGAACTGGATATTTGTGAATGTCTTGCTACATTCAACAGAAGTTACGAGAGAAAGGTTTAACGCTGTAAGTTAGGCAGCACACCGTGTTCTTGTGTCATTTGTGTAGCATAACCTGAAGGTGCAAGCTCTGAATTTGACTTCCACGCGAGAGAGCTCAAACATCGTCGCAGCCAGAAGGAACTCGTTGTAGTGCAAACATTTTCTTACCAGTGTCATATTCGTAGTTGCATTGCAATTCTATACGTTTTACGTCGTTTTAGATACTTCTACCACCACATAACTTTGTAAATCTACATTTATGTCCCATGTTTAAAACGTGGGTTAAGTGAAAGTTCGATACCACACAGCCATAAGAGATTTCGTCCCAGTTATAAATTCGAGAACGGCTCTCAAATCAAATTATTCTTGAAGCTTTTTTTTCTGAATTGTCATCACAATATATTACCTTGCAATTCTGATAGTTTATACTGTATTTTTGATAATATAGTAACAGTAATAATAGTAGTATTTCTTTTAAATACAAATACACATACAAATGTATAATGAAAGGTAAAATATAATACAAAGGTACATAATAATAATAATAATAATAATAATAATAATAATAATAATAATAATAATAATAATAATAATAATAATAATAATAGCAAAAAAGAAACAAAATACACATTCCTCTCCGTAAAGGTTCCTCGGTGGTTAAATATTGGAATCTTGCAATTGGATTTGAGGTTCGCGGGTTCAAAACCACCCGAGAATAATCGGTTTTAAAAGGCGGAAAAATCTACGTATGTCTTCTATCAAAACAGAACTGAAGTTATAATATTAATGTACATATTTATGATATATGAAAGATCTCTGTACTTTATGGAGAGCTCCAGGCAAACTTTTCCGGCCACAATGAGACTACTGGGTGTTCAGTTCAAAGTGTGTCATGGCTCGCTGTATATCGTCATGTGTCTAGTCGATGAGCCTAGAGAATTCAATCTTCCTAAACTTCCGCAGAGGTGTATTACTTATGTGTCAGAGATGTTGCCTACCAAGTAAGGCGTTCATTCTGAAGAGTACTTACCGATACGTACGGTAATGCCGGTAGTGGCAAGAATGTGAACTGTTTCGAAACATGTACTGAGGTGAGTTTTTTCTTACTGTCGGGATATGTGGAGAGGGTTAAGACGATTACTTACGTACTTGTTGACATTAACTTGGACGGTCAACATTTGTATTGTGGAATGTTGCCGTACGCAACCGATGGTAACAAATACCCTGCGTATGACTTGGTCGCGCAAAACTCAGTTCGAAAGAGGTTATGGTAGCACACAGACCGTACAGACCGCCATCTGTTGCTACGACGTACAAGTTATACCGTACACATTCTCAAGTTCAGATTGAACACCTTGATTAATAGGCAACTTCTCTGACACTAAAGCTGAAACTCGCTTCAAATCGCTGACTCATCAACAGTGACGTCATGACACACTTTGAAATGAACACCCAGTATATCAATGGTCTCGGTGCTTATGGGAGTTCTTCATCCTCCACTCGTAGGGCATATTATACCATAGCACAGTAACGCTATATCCTATATCAATGTCCACGTTGCTTATGGGCTTCTCCCACATACTACATATCCACATTATACCCTATCATCTCCACTGGAAGGAATGGTGAACGGGAGAAGAGCTCGGGGCAGAAGAAGATATCAGATAATAGACGACATTAAGATATATGGATTATATGAGGAGACAAAGATGAAGGCAGAAAATAGGAAGGATTGGAGAAAGCTGGGTTTGCAGTGAAAGACCTGCTCTTGTGCAGAACAATGAATGAATGAATCCTCGTATTCTCCATTTCTTTCACAAAACCTCTCTTCTACATTTTCTTTATAATCCTTTGCTTTGTTCTGTTCATCCCGTTTTGATTAGGAACGTTATTTGAGCAGTGGAATTTAACACATATCGCAGTTTCGTTCCTGCATGTGAAATGTACATATGCGGTTAAAATTTAATCTGAGATTTATTTTTCCTTCGATTAAAATAATATTTATTCAAACGTCCAGTTAGACTTACTCTAAGTCTGAGTTTTTCATTTTTTTACCACCCGTCTTTCCTGTCTGTTAACTATTAGCATGAGAAAACGAACATGAAAGATGCGAATTATTCTAAGTGCGAAAAGAAGTGATGATGATAAATTTATAGACGATTTCGACCACATTTCCAGAAAAACTGTTCGTCCTGTTCGGTAGTCTTCGAGTAATACAAGTCGGAATAAATTTTTTAGCACACCATCAGCTGCACGTTCCGCATCTCATGTTAGCGAAAAAATAATTCTGTGCTGTATGAGGGATACACCTGCACGTACAATATAACGTCACACAGTTCCGGGAACGAAACTACAGTTGTGTTGGTTTGAATGTCTTATTTTTGTTTCCATTTACAAATGGAGTGTATGAGTCTATGATAAAATAAGAAATTAATGAAGGGCATGCAAAATATTTTCTCTTCATATGAAGTGATATTTCGAAACAAAAATTGTTCACTATAGTTCACCGAAAATGTATCGTAGTATCTATTATCACGTTAATATTGTAGAACTCGCAATTAAAAATCAAATAAGTGGTCGCACAGGTCTGTAGCTGCTCTCGATGCCGAGATATTACTGAAAGAGTCAGTGCGTCACGGCTCATTATACGGTGATTCACGAGGATTTACCGCCATTTACGGATCTTATCCTATTTCCGAAGACATTTTGAGCAAAACTTGTCATGTAAACATGGATCCTATTCTCAATATTTTCGGAGTTACACTAATTTGAAATTCTTTGTAAAATCACCTTTTTATTTAGTTTTAAGGGTAAAAGAATATTACAGATAAAGAATTAACTATTCAGGGGTATCGTTTCTTTAATTAGCTAGTATTCTGAAGCTAAAAATGTGTTTATATTATTACGATATACCGAAGTACATATGATATTACCGTGCAGAAATTCTGCGTCATCATATTATGATAAAGGATGAGTGGGACGGAGGAAAATTCATTCCAGCACCGGGATTTGAACCCGGGTTTTCAGCTCTACGTGCTGACGCACTATCCACTAAGCCACACCGGATTCACATCCCGATGTCGAATTGAATCCTCTCAGTTTAGGTTCCACCACTTGGGTTCCCTCTAGCTGCCAACCTTCATGCACTGAGTCATAGATGTATGACAGTGGCACAATGTCCACACATGTGCAGAAGTGCACTCGTTAAGAGTTACTAAGTGGTCGGGATCCGACGGAATAAGAGCCGTCTTAAATCACTAAGTAATTATTTTTCGCATATCATATATTAATACGATGTGCCACTAGAGGGAACCCAAGAGGTGGAACTTAAACTGAGAGGATTCAATTCGACATCGGGATGGGAATCCGGAATGACTTAGTGGATAGAGCGTCAGAACGTAGAGCTGAAAACCCGGGTTGAAATCCCGGTGCCGGAGAGAATTTTTCTCCGTTTCTCTCATCTTTCATCATAAAAATGTGTTGTTAATTCCACAGTTGCTTCGTAAAGATTTTTTTCTTTAAATTTTTAACTACAAAATTACATTTTCTTACGCACTTATTACAACAATTTTTACAAATCATGGCACTCTTGTAAAATCTTTAAGACTGTAAATTAGGAATCAAAATTGAACTGTAAAGAATTCAGTTGCTAGAAGACGTGTGATTTGTAAGAACTGTTGTGATAAGTGCATAAGAATTATGTAGTTTTTAGTTAAATGTTGAAAAAAAAATCTGTACAAGGCAACTAAGGAATTAACAACACATTTCTAGCTTCAAAATAATACTTACTTAATTACTTACTTACTTACTTAATGGCTTTTAAGGAACCCGGAGGTTCATTGCCGCCCTCACATAAGCCCGCCATTGGTCCCTATCCTGAGCAAGATTAATCCATTCTCTATCATCATATCCCATCTCCCTCAAATCCATTTTAATATTATCCTCCCATCTACGTCTCGGCCTCCCTAAAGGTCTTTTTCCCTCTGGCCTCCCAACTAACACTCTATATGCATTTCTGGATTCGCCCATACGTGCTACATGCCCTGCCCATCTCAAACGTCTGGATTTAATGTTCCTAATTATGTCAGGTGAAGAATACAATGCGTACAGTTCTGTGCTGTGTACTTTCTCCATTCTCCTGTAACTTCATCCCTCTTAGCCCCAAATATTTTCAAAACCACCTTATTCTCAAACACCCTTAACCTATGTTCCTCTCTCAAAGTGAGAGTCCAAGTTTCACAACCATACAGAACAACCGGTAATATAACTGTTTTATAAATTCTAACTTTCAGATTTTTCGACAGCAGACTGGATGATAAAAGTTTCTCAACCGAATAATAACAGGCATTTCCAATATTTATTCTGTGCTTAATTTCCTCCAGAGTTCATTTATATTTGTTACTGTTGCTCCCAGATATTTGAACTTCTCCACCTCTTCAAAAGATAAATTTCCAATTTTTATATTTCCATTTCGTACAATATTCTCGTCACGAGACATAATCGTATACTTTGTCTTTTCGGGATTTACTTCCAAACCTATCTCTTTACTTGCTTCCAGTAAAATTCCCGTGTTTTCCCTAATCGTTTGTGGATTTTCTCCTAACACATTCACGTCATTCGCAAAGACAAGCAGCTGATGTAACCCGTTCAATTCCAAGCTTCAAAGTAATAGCCAATTAAAATGATACTTCTCAACAGTTCATTCGTGATATTATCGCTTAATAAACATACGGTTACTTAATTTTAAAAAGTCAATGGTGTTATCATATTATTTAATGTAATGTAATTCGTGAATTGTCGCCAATGTCGCAGTACAGGGCTGCAAAAGTCGTCGAACTTTCCGGCTTAATCAAAACGTGAAAATATTCTTCATTAGGCCGGGAGGTCGATACAGCGTGGAGGAACGCACGGGCGTGTGTTTTAAAGGGGTGTGTTTGTGAATAATGGCAGCACTATGATAGTAGAGTGCTAACACAGGGGGCGCAGGCATCCAGCACTTCAGGATCTATCTGCGAGAGACGCTGCAACAACCCTATCCAGCAAGTAGTGGTAGTAATAATAGGGGGAAACAAGGGGAGTTTCCATGACAACCGTACTGGAACTGGGGTGGCACCGGAGGGTGGAAACTTCTCGGCAGGCAACGGCAGACCACGCGAGGCTCGGCTCACTGCGAGGGTGAGCGCCGAGACCACCCTCTATACAAGGGCTACTCAACTGCCAGAATCACACCCAAAATATGGCGAAATTACATTGAATGAGTATTATTATATAGTGTAATAAAGTATAAATAAAAATATATTAGTATGTTGAACTACATTTTAAAGTTCTAATAAATAGAATAGTTTCGAAACAGATAATTACATTTGCAGTTATTTTTATATATTCGTGTGAATACATAGAATGTATTTCGCTCTTTATGAATTCATAAGGGTCTTTTTCGACGTTAGAACGGAAATTATAATAAGTAGCCTGAAAATTGAGACCATTTTTTTAGTATTAAAACCTTCCTCATAACAAATGGGGTGCAATTGCACCCAAAATAAACTAATGTTTCCATATAAATTGTTACAAGGAAAGCTGGAGGCTTTCATGACATTGTTTATAATCCCTTATCATACAACTATGGAGCATTTGTTCTTAAAATTTAAATATTTGACATGAGTATACAACTAAAATAGCTGATGGGTGCAGTTCTGGACCCCACATGGTGATTAACCTAATAATATAATATAATATAATATAATATAATATAATATAATATAATATAATATAATATAATATAATATAATATAATATAATATAATATAATATAATTTTTATAATATAATATAATCTAAAACAGCATGTATAATATAATATAATATTTGCAATAATATGCTATGTTATGATACGATATGATATCAAGTTATGATCGTTGATATGATATGATATGATATTATTGCAATATACAGATATGATATAGATATTACAATATGAAAATAAAATAAATAAAAATTATCTACTCTACACAGATATGATAACTAGATTATAAATCTAATGATAAGTACATGATATAATTAATTACATACAAATACATTAGACAAAGCTAAATGCATTATCAGAAAAATTTTGTATAATTGTTGCAATATTACATACTATGTTTATATTATAATATATGTATAATAGTTCATAGTTATCTAATATAATATAGAGTCAAATATAAATAATACTTTACAATATAATATATTACATATAATATAATAAATATTTAAAATATTATACATTACAAATCATTAAAATATGCATTACAAACCGATATACATTACAAATCCACAAATTTAAAATATGTATTACAAATCGATACGATATGATATATGATATATGATATGATATGATATGATATGATATGATATGATATATATGATAATGATATAATATAATATAATATAATATAATATGACATAATATAATATAATATGATAATATAATATAATAATATAATATATGATATAATACGATATAATATATATAATATAATAAATATAATATAATATAATATAATATAATATAATATAATATAATATAATATATGATACGATACATACTATACGATATGATATGATATGATATGATATGACATATGATATGATATGATATGATATATAATGATAATATAATATGATATTATATGATAATATAATATAATATAATATATAATATAATATAATATAATATAATATAATATAATATAATATAATGCAATAATATATATAATATAATATATATAATATAATATATATGATATAATATAATATAATATAATATAATATAATATAATAATATAATATAATATGGCACTCGTATGTACTGATCATTCAGTGAAGAAAACTGTAAAGATTTGCAACAAAAATTCAAATTTGAGAACATACTCGTGCTCAGGGGGCATTCCACAAATTTTCAAGGCAAGTATTTAATTAACAGAATAAAAAGTAAAAAGAGAAAAAGAAAAACACAGATATTACAGTAATCGAAAGTTTATATTTTCTCCCTAAGCAATACTTTTTAATTTTTAAGGAGCATTAGCAAATCGAATGTTTGGTAATTTAGCTGTTATCTTGTTATAGAACCTTGGACCGAAGTTCCTACTGTGATTATAAGCTGGAGTAGTAGTACATTTAGGTTCTGTCAAGAATATGTTGTCTGATCTTTTAGTTCTATATTTATTTGAATACAAATGGAATTGATTTATTTATTTATTTTATTTATTTTTCATTCAATTATTTATTTATTTATTTATTTATTTATTTATTTATTTATTTATTTATTTATTTATTTATTTATTTATTTGTATACATCTATTATCAGGCAGTATATCTTACTTGACGATGTGTCAGAGGAAGAACAATTGAAGAATGTTGTCCCAAACTCGCTCAGTCCATTTGGTAATTTTTATGATTTACACATACTGTATATATGATTATGTTTGAGACCTCTGTCATTATATTTTAAGCTTGTTTTCTTCAAAAACAACGCCAATCCTGGTCTAAAAGTTTGTGTTATTGTGCATGTCACTTGAAAACTCGCTCAGTCCGTATACCGGTGGATAAAAAAATGGACTTACGCGTTTTGTGATCACACTTTTCAATTGTTTGTGTACATATATAGCCTGATTAATGTAATATGTTCCTAGTCCGTGATGTAGGCCTACGCAATAGAGGGGGAAAGAAACTGGGCACCCCACTCCATTATCTCCTGGTTTAGTTGCCTTGTTGTTATCACTTGTGAGGTTCAGACCTGTCTTCGGACAGTTGACTAAACAACGATTCTTCCTTTTTCCTGAAAATTTTGAGATTGAATTTTTCCAGCTTTGAAAATGCGTACCTCAATTTCCTGAAATGAAGTATTAGTTATACAGTATCTAATAACGAAATGGAAAATACTGATATGGAAGTAAGATGAAATAAAGTAAAAAATGCAAGTGATATTACCCTTCACTCATGCCATTTCAGGATATATAACAACTCACCAAACACATACTGAATTATGACCACAATCAGTTAAGAGAGTTCAGCGGATGGATGATTCTAGATTATCAACAATGACATATTTCCAAGAAATAAGACAGATTTGAAAGTCCAACTAAAAAAGTTAGAAAAAATCAATAAACTTTGAAGGTCATAATGGACGACAGAATGGAATGCAATCTACAAAAAAACTCTTCACGAAAAATTGTGATGTGATTTTTTTCAACAAATAATAAGACGATTTTATGTCAGATTAAAGCGTCATTTCGACGTAAAAACAGCGAAATATTAAAACAAAGGAAAGTGTAAAGTGCATAAAATAAAATCTAATTTAGTATTAAACGAATATTTGAATAACTGTAAATTTTAAACATGTAAATTTTATTACACAAATACGATAATAAGTTTGTGTTATTGACTTGCATGATTAGGACATTTATTAAGGAAAAATTACTTATTTAATAATGGAAAAATTGGCGTTGTAACTTTGGACTTTGCAATTGTGTTTCTATAATTATTGATATATTTTAGGAAAATATTGATAGAGTTTGGGTAAAGGAGGTTAAGTCATTTTTTGTGAAAATGGAGTACCGGTATTGTTCTCCAGTGCTATACAAAGTTAAATTCTACAAGTGGGTTTGTAAAAAAAAATACTTGAATTTGATACGTTTCATTTGTGTAGAAAATTATTTGCAATAAAGGTTTGATGTTTAATTTTCATTTAACTCAAAACTCATTTTTATGGCTTATCTCCCTTTACCCAAACATCACCGATTTATTTCTGCAACTTATTGAATTTAATGAAGATTTAAGTAAATAATAATAAAAAATCATAACAACGCAACATATAACATAGGTAAGTACTTTTACACAGTGTTGCCAACTCGACTATAGAGAACTGGCTATAAAACAGCTCAGAATTCGCTAAATTGGCGCATTATGAACGAAAAATGTGCCAGTAATACGAAGTGATAAATTTTACCCGATAAAGTAACAAGAGAATACATCAGATCTAGCGAAAAATCCGCTGTATTGGCAACGCTGGGAAGACATATTCACTTAGCAACTTAGGTGCAATTGCGTGTCGATTAAATTAGTGAATATACAGTATATTACTTTATAAAAAAAGAAAGAAATGCAAACCTAAAAATTTTCACTTAACTGAGTATTCCACGAAGTCTGAGAAAACGAAATGTGAAATTTTGTGTAAAAAATGTTTATAATATTTTCGTAGTCTATCATATATTAATAGTAAAGGGAAAAAAATTCTTTTTAAACATAATTTAAAAATAAAACATTTAACTGCATGCTATTTTTTTTTTTTTTTATTTTAGTTTTTAAATACTAAAATAAAATAATTTATTTCGTAAATACGCATAATTCTAAGAATTTATATAAAACTGTATTGAGTAAATATCTTTTGATGCCCACATCACAAATTTAGATAGAAGTTCTAAATTGTGGAGTGTACAGGAGTACAAAAAATTATTAACGTGCGATTATATGTACAGTAATGGCAAAAAAAAAAACCGGACCGACCCTTGTAGCTGATTTCAGAGCCTTGTTCACTTCAGAGCACGATAGACTGGTAACTAAGACTTTCGTGGTTCGAATCCTGCCTGGGAAGGAAACTTTTTTTGTTCCTTATTCAAATTTATTCCCAATACTTTTCGATTGCTGGTAAAATTCATGTTCTGGGAATAATAAATTAATTAGGTAGTAAAATATCGCTGTATGTAAATGTAACTTCAAGTAATAAATAAATATCTGTAAAAACCTTTCGTGTTTTCATTCTGTTAATGTCACATTTCAGCTTTTCTTACAGTACTTTTGAGGTTAAGTATTGTTGTTTCGTATTTCCGCTCAGAGTAGTTGTCAATAGTATTTAGTATGCCGTGATAGACAGAAGTTTGTTTTTGAACTTTATTACAAGGAAACATATGAATGTCTTATTGCTGTGTTTTATAATAATTATTATTATCATTTACGTAAGTAATTCGGTTTTGCAAGTTATTTAATTTTATTCGTTGAATAATCTTATTAAATTACGCTCGTGGTTTCATCTTATTAGTATAATTTCACTCGCCTTTCGGGCTCGTGAAATTATCAATTAGATGAAACAGCACTCGTGCAATTGCAGTGGACTCTCCTAAGTTCGGCAAAACAGAATTGAAAGTTCAGTCCATTAAGGGTAGTAGGTGTGGCAGGTGAAATGAATACAAATTCTTATTGGTTATCCATCAACGAATACAGTAATGCACTTGCATTTCCTGCCCGCCCCGAGACTTGTGTATGCGCTTCTAGTACCACAGTGGGTTTCGACAGTTCCGTCTCACAAACGACACAATTCTCAAATAGAAAAATAAGAGTTCATTAATTTAAAATCAGTGATCAATATGGATGTCTTAATCAATAAAATATTCTGTTTTCCTGTAACAAAAGTATCACTACAAGAAGCAGAACCAATTCCCATTCAAATGGAAAACCCATTTCTTAGTGCCCGTATAACAATAATAATAATAATAATAATAATAATAATAATAATAATAATAATAATAATAATTTATTTTAACAGGCAGAGTTAAGGCCGCTAGGCCTTCTCTTCCACTCAACCAGCAAAAGTATATATACATATGCATGAACTTACAAAGAATTCAACAATTTGATTTAGATGAGAGTTACGTGCATACAAGAGTTATTTACGAATTAAACAACAAAATACTATGAACTATTAATTAAACACTGAAATAAATTGTGTGGCAGAATTAAGCTAAAATACATAGCATGTTAATATATTTCAAATAATATTAGATAATAGAAAGAGATTATGAGACAATTTTGAAAATACAGCGCAATCAGGATGATGTCTAAAAGAAACAAGTAACAATGTAGTCAGTGATAGTTTAAATCAGTATGATTGGAGTGAAATGCTAATAAGGTTATCTTTTAAGATGTTTTTAAAGGTGTTTATGGTTTTGCAGCTCCTAATACTTTGTGACAAGGAATTCAATTGACGCGAGATGGATACTGTAAAAGATGATGAATAACAAGATGTTCTATGAAGAGGTATACTTAGCGTGCCACAGATAAATGATGTGGTATTTACGTCGTGGTTAGAGTATAGATAAGAGAAATGAGACGAAAGGTAATTTGGTGTTGAGGTGTGCAGAATTCGAAAGAGTAAAGACAAAGAGTGTATAGGAGCGTGTCTAATTCTCCTACGTAAGCAGTCGAACTATATAATGTCGAACTTAAGAGCTTCTACTGTACTACAGAAAATTTCTTCCTCTATGAAGACTCGAACCAGTACTCATTCCGTAACGCTAGTCCACGATATGATGCCTTAAACCACGCGGTTACGGTGCTGGACTTTGGAGATAATAACAGTGATGTCACTAATGTTATTTCCTGTAATCCTCTCTCGTGAACTGGCCAGTGCTCACAGAACAGACTGAGGCAAGGACCCTGACCGTGTAAGCCTTTAAGCTGACGCAGTGCAACTTAACACGGGCTAACTCTAGTGTAAGTGTTAATATGTATTATTACTATTCAGGATCCGACGCGTCAAATTTCATGCGCCAAGGACCTCTCCAAATTCGAGGCGGGCCCTACAAAGCATTAATTGAACGCCCTTGCTCTTTAGTAAAGTTACCCCTCGCTACTACTGTATGCAATCGATATGATATAAAGAGTGAAGGGAGCGGGGGAGGGGGTTGGTTTGCTTTACTTGTTGGGATATGACTGGACTACGGAAGGGGGTGAACGCATTGCGAGACACAGGTAGATCTTTACATATTAACTGCCTCGACGAGGGTGGAGGGTACAGGCAGCCGCATAAACGGGGTGTTCGGCCGAGCACGCAGCTCTGAACTTGACCATGAATTTGTTCACAGGCGCTGGTCAGGCGAATGCCCCCACGCCACGTGGCAGCGTCGCGATGCGATGGCGCGGCAATAGCACAATGCTGGTAAATGTTAGTAAACCGTCTTGGAATTACTATAGGCTATCCACCATATTTCCTACACAATAGTATATACCGTAGTTTCCCCTAACTATGGTCCATATTTGTCACATTTTTCTTTGTATCTTCAGTACTGTTCATCCAGATTAAATGAAATTTTGGCTTCGGACTCTTGTAAGTGTATATTAAATAAATATTGACATATGTGTTTGAAATTATTTAATTACAAGTATTAAAAAAATAATAAGCATTGGTACATAGTTGTATTCTGAGTTGCCCAACTATGGTCCACTCATATATTCATGCTTGAAAGCACGAATGGACTATAGCTGGAGCTGTAATTATTCGTAAATCAATACATTGAGTTTCTAATTTAAGGGTATAAACATAATCTAGCACAGAAATATTAAAAATAAATGAAAAGTACATGGATTCTCTTTATTAGTACACATTACATAAACACTCAACAAACAAGTGAAATCTGAAAGTCATTTTTCTGCAATAATGAACAACTACTGTATATTAAAGAACAAAAGTACGGTATCAAAATAAACTAACACATTCTTAGCAAAATATTATGCAAATAAATTCACTGATAATATTTATTTATCGTACTGAGAACTACATTCATTAGGCTTATTTCGATCCTTTGAATCTCCACTCTCTTGTAATTCTGAAATTGAATCATAATGTGTATCCAATTCAATTTCATCGCTCTCATAGTCACTTACAGGGACGGTTCTTTTCCTTCTACCCTGAAGTTTTCGTTTTACAGGACCATCATTCGTGCTAGTACCATTGATGCTGCAACAGCCAGTTTCTTTGTTTACTTGACTATAATGCTAAATGATGTTTTAGAATATACTGCGATACCGTATTTGCAGAAATAAATAATCACATTGATCACATTTTATTGAAACAATTATTTCAAAATGAAATACAACTATGGTCCACGAAAAATTGTGGTGCATAGTTGAGGACTGACTTCTAGCCTTGAGGTTAAACATTTTTCACGCAGAGTCCTTAACCTCTGCCAGTCTAATTATTACGTGAAAGTAAACACTATATAGCCAGGTTTAATTGTACAAAGAATCATATATCTATAACGTACCATTTCTACAGATGAGAGCTTAATAAAACAGACAATCACAAACTGGATGATTTCGTGTCTTCACACATTCAATATAACGATGCACACTGACCTTGTTAAGCATCCATATCATTGCCACGTGTAATGGTAGATACAAGCATCTATGGGGAACATAATTCCATCACAGTGGCGCCTTAAATGGCAACCACCGAACTCTTGGGGGACTAAGTAGTACATAATGCGTTTTGGACCATAGTTGGGTGCCTGGACCATAGTTATGGGAAATTACGGTACCGAATTTTGCACACCTCTACTCCCTCCTACTTATCTGTCCGATTCCACAGTCTTTCTCGGTATCATAACTTAAATACTCGGTCACAATATAACACGCTAGAAATACCACTGCACACATCATCTCTTTATTCTTCATCTTTCACTGTTGCTACTTCTCGTCACTGGAATTCTCTGCCGCCTGAAGTCAAGGGCTGCCGAACTTTAATTTCCTTTAAATGTAAATTATAAAAATATCTTATGATGAGTTGCCAGACCTAACGCGTCGCAAATATTTAATGGAATGTGTTCCACTGTATTTATTTATTTTTTTTGTTTCTTATTTTTATTATCTAAATCGTGTTTATGTATCACTTAACGCCAATATATATCCCACCGTGTTGTTTTTTTATTATCAATCTATTTTTTGTGTACATTTTATTCAATTGTCGGTTTCTGGTTTAATTATGGAAATCCTACTTACTTGTAATCTAATACTAATATGTATGATGATGATTAGCGCGTCTGGCCGCGAAACCAGGTGGCCCGGGTTCGATTCCCGGTCGGGGCAAGTTATTTGGTTGAGGTTTTTTCCGAGGTTTTCCCTCAACCCAATATGAGCAAATATGAGTGCTGGACCACGGACTCATTTCACCTGCATTATCACCTTCATCTCATTCAGACGCTAAATAACCTAAGATGTTGATAAAGCGTCGTAAAATAACCTAGGGTAAAACAAAAAAATAACATGGGATGACCTACATCTTTTATTAGGGGAGGGGCAAAATCATTTACGAACACTAAAGTCCCGTCGCTGTAATTTCCGGCAGCCAATCGCGTTGCAATTCGGCTACATTTAAACGTGTGCGTCTTGTGATTCGCTGATTCATTTCTTAAGGCTCGATAAATACTTAATATAATCGCCCGCCATTTTAGCTCTTTCGTTGGCGTTCGCAGAAAGCACACGAAGACGTTATTTGCCACTTAATTATTTGCTGAATTACATTGCGTTTGATTTATTATCATAGGAGCTACGACATGATAATGTTTAACGGTGTGGCAAATAGAGTCCTCGTATGGTAGCTCGGCAACGTAAGAACAAAAATGGCGAACGATACTACCTACCTAGACTTTATAGAGCCTTCATTTTCTAAGACGTAAGCAAAGAGGCGGAGTCATGCGGGAAATAACAGCGTCGGGACTATAGAAAAAGTAGGGGACCTAATATTGATCCTTGTGGAATTCCATTATTAGTAGTTCCCCATGTCTTATGAAAATGTTGGGAACTATAAAAATACAACTTGGGTAAAGAACTAAAATTGATGTCATAATCTATACATATTTTTGTACTTACTAGAGGAAATATGCTTAATATGACAATATGTATAGAAATGCCTGTGATGAACCTTTCACTTTTAATTTAGGAAGAAGTCCATCCCAGAGAATTATTGCTTTGTTTATGTGTTATTTTTTTATACCGCAACAGTACATAACGACAGTGAATCGAAAGCAACTAAGCCCCAACCCTTCCCTGTTTCTGTAAATAATTCCGTGTTCAAAGTTAGGCACGTGAGGGTTCGTTTGGCTAACGAAAGGAAAACTTACGCCACAATAAATCAATACAACCGCGGTTGCTATCACCACAAGTTGTGTTCCTCGATTCAATTACTCGTCTATAAACCACACAAGCAAAGGGAGATACGAACCACATAATAAGAAAATTAATGTTACCAGCTCAGAGTATGGAATACGACAGCACTCTTAATATTACGAGAACCTTCTGGTAACGAGAGGAAAATATACTAACTTATATTTACCTGTTTCTTTGGGTGTTTGTATAAAATTCTACGTAGATATTTATCAGCTTTATTTTCACACCTGTCTTTCTATCTGTATATACTGGGTGTTCATTTCAAAGTGTGTCATGACGTCACTGTTGTGAGTCAGCGATTTGAAGCGAGTTTCAGCTTTTATGTCAGAGAAGTTGCCTATTAATCTAGGCGTTGAATCTGAACTTGAGAACGTGTACGGTATAACTTGAACGTCGTAGCAACAGATGGCGGTCTGTACGATATGTGTGCTACCATAACCTCTTTCGAATTGTGTTTTGCGCGGCCAAGTCGCACGCAGGGTATTTGTTATCGGTTGCGTACGGCAACATTCCACAACACAAATCAAATGCTCCGTGTCCACGTTGACCGTTCAAGTTAATGTCAACAAATACGCAAGAAATCGTCTTAACCCTCTCCCCATATCCTGACAGTAAGAAAAAACCCACCTCAGTACATGTTTCCAAACAGTTCACATTCCTGCCACTACCGGCGTTGCTGTACATATCAGTAAGTACTCTTCAGAATGAACGCCGTACTTCTATCCAACTTCTCTGACACATCGGTAATACACCTCTGCGGAAGTGTAGGAAGATTGAATTCTCTAGGCTCATCGACTAGCCATATGACGGCATACAGCGAGCCATGACACACTTTGAACTGAACACCCAGTATACTGTACATAACCTGCTGGCTATATACCTACTGACATTTATATCTACCTACCCAACAGTTTCCAGCTACTAAACTTTTACCTAAGTATTTGCGTATCTAACTTTACAGAGTATCCCGCAGCTGGATGTCCATAGCTTACCTAGCCTATGTGTTCCTGAGATTATTTTTAGTAAATAAGTAAAGTGGGGTTTAAAAAGGGCGCGTCAGCTACTATGGCTATTTGCGCCCTTATCTAAAATCCTTCACAAAACAGAAACACAATACAACAATCAGAATGCTTAAAAGAACTAAAAAGCGTTGTCACGGTTAAAACGAGATACACAAATGCAGTTGAAACAAGATGAGGCATAAGAAACATAAAAGTGAACAGTTCTCAGACCCTACCTAGTTTTTAAAAAGAAACAATAACATAATAAAACAAATTCCACCAGAAATAAATTATCTAGCGCATTTCTAGATTATTTTGAGTGATAGAGTTCTAAACAACATGGGTCCGAATTGCAACGGTATCTACATAAAACACAATTCTAAATTAATAATTACTTGTGATTTTCTTACAACAGTATGCAACCTCGTCGTAAGGGTGTAGTTCAGTTAATTCTGATCAGAATGCGCGCACATCGCTGAGCTACATGTCTTTGGTTTACACCCATTTCACATCCAAAGTGTCTGGGCTCTGCAACTAAATGTTTACATCACTTGTGAAAACTTCTGCATTTGGCTTCTTCGAAACCGTGAATTGTACTCGAAGATTTTATTCATAGATGAAGCAACTTTCAACACAGATGGCATCACAAACAAGAAACGCACATGTGTGGGATGACCGGTTTGAGAATCCACAGGCATCCGAGGAAACACATTTCCAAACGCGGTATGAATGGAAACTATTTCTCGGACATGTTGAGTTTCCAAACATCTTGACAGCGCAACATTATCTGCATTTCCTGTAGGCAGAGTTTGGCATGTGGCTGCAGAGAGATGGTGCACCACCACACCACCGCATTTTTAAATCAACAGTTTCCACATCGTTGGATTGGCCAAGGAGGTCCAGTGGCTTGGCCACCACGATCACCAGATTTGTCTCAATTAGATTACTTTCTTTCGGATACATGATATCATTTCTGTATGCTGCTCGGTCGAACACAAGGGTCGAACTTCTAGGGAAAGTAATGGAGTGCGGTGAAGGCTTGAGAAATGATGATTATATTTTAATGAGAGAGATAAACTCTCTTACAGAGCTCTAAAATGCCTCGACAACCATGGTGGTCATTTCGAATCTCAAATGTGACAATTCAGAATGTAGGCCTATGTTCCTCAAAACAAAATTGCAGGTCAAACACAAGTAATAAAATTATTAATTTAGAATTATGTTTTATGTAGATACCATTGCATTACTTACTTCCTTACTGGCTTTTAAGGAACCCGGAGGTTCATTGCCGCCCTCACATAAGCCCGCCATTGGTCCTTATCCTGAGCAAGATTAATCCAGTCTCTACCATCATGTCCCACCTACCTCAAATCCATTTTAATATTATCTTCCCATCTACGTCTCGGCCTCCCCAAAGGTCTTTTTCCTCCGGCCTCCCAACTAACACTCTAAATGCATTTCTGGATTCGCCCATACGTGCTACATGTCCTGCCCATCTCAAACGTATGGATTTTATGTTCCTAATTATGTCAGATGAAGAATGCAATGCGTGCATGTGTTGTGTAACTTTCTCCATTCTCCTGTAACTTCATCCCTCTTAGCGACAAATATTTTCCTGAGAACCTTATTCTCAAACACCCTTAATCTCTATTCCTCTCTCAAAGTGAGAGTCCAAGTTTCACAACCATACAGAACAACCGGTAATATAACTGTTTTATAAATTCTAAGTTTCAGATTTTTTGACAGAAGACTAGATGACAAAAGCTTCTCAACCGAACAATAACACGCATTTCCCATATTTATTCTGCGTTTAATTTCCTCCCGAGTGTCATTTATATTTGTTACTGTTGCTCCAAGATATTTGAATTTTAGATACCATTGCATTTCGGATCCATATTGATTAAAACTCTTTCACTCAAAATAATCTTAGGAACGCGTGGGTAAGCTAAGGACATCCCGCTGCGGGACACCCTGTATACCTACTAGCGTCATGTTCGGTTCGAGTTTGTCGAATATTGCGAAGTTTCATATTCGACGTTCGCTCTGCAGAAGGAGGTTTGTCGTGTTTGTTTTTTATTTGATTTTTACGACGCTTTATCAACTTCTGTGGCTATTTATCGTCTGAGATGGTAATAATGCCAGCGAATTAAGTCCAAGGTCAAATGCCGAAAATTGCCCAGCCTTTATTTTTATTATTCTTTTCTGTAGCAGTGTTATTGGCATGAGGGTGGTGTATAAATGACAGCATATCCTTAAAATCCATATGTAGTTGCTGTGCATGCATGTTTTAACTGCCACTGAAAGTCGGGAATCGAAGTCTGGCCGCTAGTCCGCAGAGTGGAATTTTATTTAATTACTTTGAGAGTTTATGCCAGAGGCGGGGTTGTAATTTGTATTAATATATTCTGCAGTCGTGAACAAATATAAATCATGCGTGATATGTGCTCCAGCTACTCCGTGATCTGATAAATGCTTAAATATGCATGCATTAACAGAACATATGATTTTGCACATCCTATTGAGCACGTGCATATAGTACCGCCTCGCGAATCACGTGCGGTGCCGTAGTGAATGCATAATATACGGGGGCTAAACTGTAAAATATTACCCCTGCCAGTAATACACGGTCAACGCAAGAGAATGAAATTCGTTGTGATTCTTTACAAATAGTCATCTCTTACAGCAGCCATTCAGATACCATAATATGATAATGAAGAAATAGCAGAACCATAATGACATGGAAAAAAAATACTTACTTATAAATGGCTTTTGAAGAACCCACAGTTTCATTGCCGCCTTCACATAAGCCCGCCAACGGTCCCTATCCTGAGCAAGATTAATCCAGTCCCTAGCATCATAATCCAACTCCCTCGAATCCATTTTAATATTATCCTCCCATCTACGTCTCGGCCTCCCCTAAAGTCTTTTTCCCTCCGGCTTCCCAACTAACATTCTATATGCCCTGCCCAACTCAAACGTCTGGATTTAATGTTCCTAATTATGTTACGTGAAGAATACAATGCGTGCAGTTCTGCGTTGTGTAACTTTCCCCATTCTCCTCTAATTTCTTCCATCTTAGCCTCAAATATTTTTCTAAGCAACTTATTCTCAAACACCTTTAACCTCTGTTCCTCTCTCAAAGTGAGAGTCCAAGTTTCACAACCATACGGAATAATCTGTAATATAACTAGTTTATAAATTCTAACTTTCAGTTTTTTTAAAGCAAACTAGATGATAAAAGCTTCTCAACCGAATAATAACAGGCATTCCCCATATTTATTCCGCGTTTAATATCCTCACGAGTTGTCATTTATATTCGTTACTGTTGCTCCAAGACAATATTCGAATTTCTCCACCTCTTCAAAGGATAAATTTCAATTTTTATATTTCCATTTCGTAATACGTTCTGGTCACGAGACATAACCATATACCTTGTCTTTTAGGGATATATTTGCAAACCTACCTCTTTACTTGCTTCAAGTAAAATTCTTTTGTTTTCTCTAATCGTTTATGGATTTTATCCTAACATATTCACGTTATCAGCATAAACAAGCAGCTGATGTAACCCGTTCAATTCCAAACCCTGTCTGTTATCCTGAACTTTTCTAATGGCATATTCTAGAGCTAAGTTAAAAAGTAAAGGTGATAGTGCATCTCCTTGCTTTAGCCCGCAGTGAATTGGAAAAGCGTCAGACGGTAACTGATCTTTACGGACTCTGCTGTACGTTCCACTAAGATATTTTAATTAGTCGAATTAGTGTTCTGTAAATAATATACAGTTAATAAGAAATACGGTATACGTTTCAAGTTACAATGCAAAAAATCACTTCCGTCTCTTTTTTTCTGTATAATATACAGTTAATAAGAGATACAGATATTTCAAGTTACAATGCAAAACAATGCAAAAAATCACTTCCGTCTCTTATTTCTCTGTATAATATACACTTAATAAGAAGTACAATTATGTTTAAAGTTGCAATGCAAAAAATCACTTCCGTCTCTTATTTTTTTGTATAATATACAGATACAACGATGTTTCAAGTTAGAATGCAAAAAATTGAAATACGTAATTGTGTTCACTTACAATTGTTGACACTAGATGCACAAAACATGGACTTACCTGCAAAAGAGAGAAATATTCAATTAGTACAAATGCGTTCATCCATATGCAAAATGAAATTACATTTACAATATTGTACAAAGCGAACAAGGAAGTGCGCGCGCACGTGGTTGGAAGTGTGGATGAGTCAGCGGCAGGAAATCCCCTGGAAACAGGCGCTATTCCCACACCGAGATCAATGCCATATATATTTAATCAGGCTCTACTGATACACTCACCATTTAGCTCAAAATGGATTTAGGGCTTCCCGCCTGGATTTAACAAGATTGTACGTACAGTGCGGCGTGATTTCGTTTGGTGCTTAACTTTTACTTTCTGCGGAACTGTGTACAGGACACCTGCAAGCACTCTGCAAGTCCTCAGTAATGCATTTACTCAGTAATTTCGAGGTACCAAAATAAAATATAAGCTAACAAGTATGATAAAGCTGGAGAGTTCATCAATTTACGAGCTGTGGTGCAAGCAGAGTTGAAGTTGTATCTTTGCCAATCGTCAAAGAATTGTTCTGGTTTCTTCAAATGAAGACACTGACGTACCGACCGAGTATATGAAGGGAACGTCGTTGTGTGTTCGTGTGGTGTCAGATAAAGAATAAAGACTACATTGACTTGTGTTAACTTCAAAGGAAATTGTAGTACTTGATCTGCAGCAGCAGTAGCAGTAGTAGATGTAGGACCGGTAGCAGTAGAAGTAGCACTAGTAATAGAAGTATAACCAATAGCAGTAGTAACAGAAATAGAAGCAGTAGCAGTAGAAGTATCAGTAGTAACAGAAGTAGAAACAGTAGGAGAAGTAGCAGTAGAAGTATAAACAGTAGCAGTAGAAGCAGAACTAGTAGAAGTAGAAGCAGTACCAGTAGAATTAGCACTTGTAATAAGTATAACCAGTAACAGTAGTAGAAGTAAGAAGTAGCAAGCAGTAGTAATAGAAGTGGAACCAGTATCAGTAATAGTAGAAGTAGCAGAGTAACAATAGTAATAGAAGTAAAACCAGTAACAGTAACCTGTAGCATAGAAGTAGAAGCAGAACCTGTAGAAGTAGAAAGTAGAAGCAGTAGCAGTAGAAAGTAGTAACCTAGTATAGTAATAGAAGTAAACAGTAACAGTAGTAGTAGAAGTAGACAACAGTAGCATAGCAGAAGTAAAATAGTAATAGAAGTAGAACCAGTAGCATAGTAGAAATAGAAGCAGTAACAGTAGAATAGTAGCAGTACTAGTGTAATAGAAGTGGAAACAGTAACAGTAATAGTAAAGTAGAAGTGGAACCAGTAGCATCAGTAATAGTAGAGTAGTAGAATAGAAGTGGAACCAGTAGTCCTGTAGCATTAGTAGAAATAGAAGCAGTAGCAGTAGAAATAGTAGCAGAACTAGTATTAGTAATAGAAGTGGAACCAGTAACAGTAGTAGTAGAAGTAGAAGTGGAACCTGTAGCATTAGTAGAAATAAGTAGAGCAGTATAGTAGTAGTAGTAGCAGTAAAGTGGAAACAGTAACTAGTAGTAGAAGTAGACGTGGAACCAGTAGCAGTAGTAGAAGTAGAAGCAGTAACAGTAGTAAGTAGAAGTGTAATAAGTAAATAACCAGTAACAGTAGTAGTAGAAATAGTATTAGTAGAAGTAACAATAGTAATAGAAGTAGAAACCAGTAGAAATAGAAGCAGTAGAAAATAGTAGCAGAACTAGTGTTAGTAATAGAAGTGGAACCAGTAACAGTAGTAGTAGAAGTAGAAGTGGAACCAGTAGCAGTAATAGTAGAAGTAGACGTGGAACCAGTAGCAGTAGTAGAAGTAGAAGCAGTACCAGTAGAAGTAGCACTTGTAATAAGTATAACCAGTAACAGTAATAGTAGAAGTAGCAACAGTAGCATAGCAGAAGTAACAATAGTAATAGAAGTAGAACCAGTAGCAGTAGTAGAAGTAGAAGCAGTAACAGTAAAGTTAGCACTAGTAATAGAAGTGGAACCAGTATCAGTAATAGTAGAAGTAGACGTGGAAGTAGCAACAGTAGCAGTAGCAGAACTAGTGTTAGTAGAAGTGGAACCAGTAGCAGTAGTAGAAATAGAAGCAGTAGAGTAGAAATAGTAGCACTTGTAATAAGTATAACCAGTAACAGTAGTAGTAGAAGTGGAACCTGTAGCAGTAGCAAAATAGAAGCAGTAGCAGTAGCAGAAGTAGTGTTAGTAATAGAAGTGGAACCAGTAGCAGTAGTAGAAATAGAAGCAGTAGCAGTAGAAATAGTAGCAGAACTAGTATTAGTAATAGAAGTGGAACCAGTAACAGTAATAGTAGAAGTAGAAGTGGAACCAGTAGCAGTAATAGAAATAGAAGCAGTAGCAGTAGAAATAGTAGCAGAACTAGTATTAGTAATAGAAGTGGAACCAGTAACAGTAGTAGTAGAAGTAGAAGTGGAACCTGTAGCAGTAGTAGAAATAGAAGCAGTAGCAGAAATAGTAAGAAGTAGTGTTAGTAAAAGTGGAACCAGTAGCAGTAGTAGAAATAGAAGCAGTAGCAGTAGAAATAGTAGCAGAACTAGTATTAGTAATAGAAGTGGAACCAGTAACAGTAGTAGTAGAAGTAGAAGTGGAACCTGTAGCATTAGTAGAAATAGAAGCAGTAGCAGCAGAAATAGTAGCAGAACTAGTGTTAGTAATAGAAGTGGAACCAGTAGCAGTAGTAGAAATAGAAGCAGTAGCAGTAGATATAGTAGCAGAACTAGTATTAGTAATAGAAGTGGAACCAGTAACAGTAGTAGTAGAAGTAGAAGTGGAACCAGTAGCAGTAGTAGAAATAGAAGCAGAAGTAGAAGTAGCAACAGTAGCAATAGAAGTAGTAGTAGTACAAGTAGAACCAGTAGAAGTAGAAGCAGTGGCAGTAGAAGTAGCACTATTAATACAAGTAGAATCAGTAGCAATAGAATTACCAGTAGTAGTAGTAGTAGAAATAGAACCAGTAGAAGTAGAAATAGTAGCAGAACTAGTATTAGTAGTAGTTGCAGCAGTAGTAGTATTTTTTATTTTAGTAGGTTATTTTACGAGGCTGTATCAACATCTTAGGTTATTTAGCGTCTGAATGAGATGAAGGTGATAATGCCGGTGAAATGAGTCAGTCAACACCGAAAGTTACCCAGCATTTGGTCATATTGGGTTGAGGGAAAACCCGGAAAAAACTCAACCAGGTAACTTGCCCCGACCGGGAATCGAACCCGGGCCACCTCATTTCGCGGCTAGACGTGCTAACCGTTACTCCACAGGTGTGGACTACAGCAGAAGTAGTAGTATTAATAGAAGCAACAGAGTAGTAAAAGTAGCATTAGTAGTAGACTATCAGTAGTAGAAGTAGTATTAGTAGTAGAAATTGCTATAGTAGCAGTATTAATAGAAGTAGCAGCAGTAGAAGTAGTAGAAGTAGCAGTAGTAGTATTAGCAGCAGCAGTAGAACTAAGTAGAAATAATTATAGTTGTAGTGACAGGAATAGAAGATATAGCTGCAGTAGTCGCATTGGTAGAGGTTGTATTGGTAGTAGAAGTAGCATTGTAGTAGTGGCACTAATAGAAGTATCACTAATAGATTACTACTAATATTTAACAATCATTATCATTTTCAAATAGTGATTCTCGTAAACATATAATAGAACTATTAGAAGTAGATTAAATTTACATAAAATTTTGTAAAATAGTATGTCGCTAATATGGCAGGAATCAGCCGAGTTAAGATTTTGGAATGCTCCAGCTTTCGAGTGCATCTCTGCAGCCATCTTCAGGAAGTGATGTCGAACAGAAAGTCGAAAGGTAATATAGATGTTAGGCTGTCTCAGGTTGAAACGGGATTGGCAGTCGAATCCGTAGTCATTGTAGCTAGTGAAGTTTGGCACTAATAGAAGTATCACTAATAGATTACTACTAATATTTAACAATCATTATCATTTTTCAAATAGTGATTCTCGTAAACAAAATATTAGCGAACCAAGCCGATAAAGCCTCAAATCATAAATAATTATGTACTTAAGACATATAATTTAAGTACTAAGTAAAATATTTCAATTAGAATTACAGGAAATACCCTTCGTTTGCAATTCAGAAAATCAAACTTCACCGTCAAATTTGGATGTAAATTAAATTATTTAGCTTATAAATTTAAATAACAGGCCTACATAAACATGAACATATGTCTAATTAGCCCACTGACGTATCGTTCTTCCCATGGCAAATTCTCGGACTCATCTTTCCGACAGTATCAGTCGCTACCACTGATTCCATTGATGCTGTTTAACGTAGCAGGT
Source organism: Periplaneta americana (assembly GCA_025594305.2). Lineage (NCBI taxonomy): Eukaryota > Metazoa > Arthropoda > Insecta > Blattodea > Blattidae > Periplaneta > Periplaneta americana. The sequence continues at coordinate 22,557,216 of JAJSOF020000025.1, read as the reverse complement.
GATACAACGTCGTTAAATAACAACAAAATACTATAGTTTATCCATTATTTGTGTGACATTGTGTTTAAAATAAAATAAAGTTCCTTTTCGATTGTAGAGTGAAAACATTGACAGGGACATGTACAAATCAAGATTTTCAGGTATAACTCCCTGTAAAGTTGATTTGAATAATTTCGAGGGAAAAATTGTTCCGGAGCCGGGTATCGAACACGGGACCTTTGGTTTAACGTATCTAACCGACACCGATCCAATTTTTCCCTCTACATCCACAGACCTCAAAGTGGGCTGACAACCGTCAAGCAACAACTTCGAGTGCACACTAACTCCGTGTGACTTAAATTGTGGTTTTCTGTTAACGAACAGTGACGTGTATTATGCAAATTTTTCAGGTATAACTCCCTGTAAAGTTGATTTGAAAATTTCGAGGAAAAATTGTTCCGGAGCTATCGAACACGGGACCTTTGGTTTAACGACCAACGCTCTACCACTGAGCTAGCTCTAACCGACACCGATCCAATTTTTCCCTCTACATCCACAGACCTCAAAGTGGGCTGACATCAAGCAACCAACTTCGAGTGCACACTAACTCCGTTTTAAATTGTGGTTTTCTGTTAACGAACAGTGACGTGATTATGCAAATCAAGATTTTCGTATAACTCCTGTAAAGTTGATTTGAATAATTTCGAGGAAAAATTGTTCCGGAGCCGGGTATCGAACACGGGACCTTTGGTTTAACGTACCAACGCTCTACCACTGAGCTACTCAGGAACTCTAACCGACACCGATCCATTAACCACAGTCACACGGAGTTGTGTGACATTGTTGCTTGACGGTTGTCAAAATAAAAAAATTGGAAAGTTCCTTTTGTAGAGCGTTGGTATCCCGTGTTCGAACCCGGCTCCGGAACAATTTTTTTCCTCGAAATTATTCAGGGACATGTACGTTTGTTAGTAGTGATATCTATACTGAATTCACACAACTATATGCTTATGCATTGTGGTTTAGGATTTGGCTATATTGCTTTGTACTGCCACATCCGAAGCAATTTTAATGAAGCGGAGTTCGAAATGTTTACGAAAGTAGGAGCAGAAAGGACATTATTATATATATTTTAATAATATCGAACTGAAATAAAGATCTACGTTCTACTCTGCCGAAGAACATGAAATTAACAAGTTCAATATCAGAATAACTTCTTTATTCTTTTTAACGTTTCATTTTGTTGTCTTCCATTGTTTAACAACAAGGAAGTTTCATGTTGGAGGTAGGCATTACTTCATTTCCGAAAATGTACAATATAATTAGTTAGAAAAAATGAAAAAGAATATATACATTGAGACAATTATAGCTAAAAACTTTTATTTTTAGGGTTTTGAAAACTAAGCATATATCATTAATTTTATATGATTCGGATAAAAGCTAGAAAATTGTACTAAGATAGCTAAAATGACTCTGGACAGTTAATATAATATGACTTGTTTTTAAGTTTTTCCCCTTATTTCGGAAATTTTTGAAACAATTTTTTAACAGAGCCTGTTATTATTGTCTGAGTTAGGGGGACAACCGAACTGAAATTGTTAACATTTTCGTCTGTATTAATATTGCTACGCACTTTCTTACTACTCCAAATAGCAGATCACGTGACTGAAAACTCATCTAACACAAATTGCTTTACAATTAAGTATCGGTAGTTTATTCGAAGAAGTTCCTCATCCGTTCTCATAAAATATGTATAAATAAAACGACGAACATTGTATCAATAAAAAAATCCATATTCTATACAGTCACTCACAATTAACTGTCAACCAAAAGATGTAGAGGAACCGGGATCGTTTTCCGGCGGGACAGAAGAGAATTATGCATGACCCAGAGGGACGAGAATGTGTTGTATTAACATTAGGAAGACTGGATATGGTGACATATTTTGAGCCCTTGTTTTATATTGCCATAACATGCACACAACTGAATACACGTTCACTTGACTTTTAATTCGTGTATTCGCTTAGTGAATATGCAGACATGCTTTTCGTTTATGGATTTTGTGATGGAAATGCATTGGCTGCTGTTGATGCGACGTTTACATTCATTCAATTCATTCATTCATTCATTCATTCATTCATTCATTCATTCATTCATTATTCATTCATTAATTCATTCATTCATTTGTTGATTTATTGATCGATTTATTTACTTATTTACTTATTTATTTATTTACTTATTTACTTACTTATTTACTTATTTAGCCTACTTTATTTACTTATTTATTCATTGATTTATTCATTTGTTATTTATTTATTTATTTTTTGCTAATAATTGTAACATAAAATATAAATAAACAGGAAAACTTTAGCTCGCCTCTGAAAGAGTAGAATTCGTGCTCAGGGGCGGATTCCTGAATTGAAATTAAGAAGTATATAATACAATTTGTCTTATGTCTACTACGCAATAAGAATATATAAATTTAAATTTAGAATTTTTCAATTTTTATAAAATCCATACATAACTTTTTAAATTTAATATTAGAACTATTAGAATTGACAAGATTAGGATATTTAAATATAAATTTGTTATATATTCTTGGGCCTAAATTACTACTATGATTAAATACTGTAGCACTGTTGTATTTTGGTTCGAACAATCTTAAAGATTTCATACCTTTTGTTTCCTAACTGTGAGAATACAATTCAAAATTATTTCGATTTTTATGTATGAATTTTATTAATACAATGTAATAAATTTGTCTTATTTTAAGAACATCTAAGAAAGTCTAAAAACAATTTTTCAGATGGAAAATCAATAGGTTTATGAAGATATGTTTTAATTATTTTATTCTGTAATAAATAAAGTGGATTAAAATTGGATTTAAATAAGCTACCCCATCCTATAATTCCATACATAATTAGCTGTGTATTTTCCCGTGTTTACCGGATGTTATCTGAAACTGGCAAGTTACCAAGTCTTTCACTGAGGTCGAAAAGAGAACCGGTACCGGTACCTGATATGAATAATTTATAATTCATGGAATCCATAAGAAGGGTAACCTTAGTAATTTCTTTTGTGTAATTCTTTTATTTTTTACTGAATTTGCACTTAATTATGAAATGTACTTATTCGAACAGCATAAGACGCAGCATTTTCAATCATGTATCATATCACAATGCTCTAAAGCTTAGAAATACGTCTATAATGCCTCTCCCTAGTGGCGGCTGATTGACTGAGGCAAGTGAGGCCGGACCTCAGTCACTTGGTTTAACAGAAATAAAATTGTGTGTTTTTATATAATATATTAGTTATTTGAATGAAGCATATATCGCTATAGAAGAATTTGAAAACTTTATTATGTATATAGACCTGTTTTGCAATAAAATTTGTTCCTGAGGCCAGGATCGTTCGTGCCAGACTGGCTTCTGCATTTCGTATGTTTTTGCGGGCTTTGAGGTTGCACTTTAAACGTTGTAGCTGAGGCACAATTCGTCTGGCCTGGCGGCCTGGTCAGCTTTCACTCATCCCATCCATGGGCCGGCCTCAAGGGTAGAGTGGGATGGGACTAGCAATGGTGACTTGTCTTCCTAAATAGGCCATAAATAACAAAATCCCAGCTCTTTGGCAGGCAGAGACCCACTCTATTCTCTCCACTTATGTCTCAGTTTATAACTTAAGGGAGGGTGTTGTACTATTGTACTTCGTAGTACAATAGTGAATCTGGGCCAATGTTGTTACGTGTTTCGGGAAAATATAAACAGAAACAAATACGAGAAATAATGGTGATATAGTTAATTAATTCTCCTTTTTCGAGAAGAAATAATATTGAAAGAAAGGAAGTTTTAAATAAAGAGATAGCCTACGACATCGCTGACAATTTTTCTGACAGACAATCTTAAAACGCGAGTTTCTATTGCATCCTGGTATGGGCAACATAAATGGTTAATGGTAAGTGGTAATGTGGTGTAAAATAAACTTTTCTGTTGGTCTTGTCTGTTGTTGTCAAAGGAAAAAAATAAAAAGAAAAGAAAGAAAGCGGACTTTCAACACATAATATGGGTTGCTTCATCACACTGAATCAATCACTGAAACTCACAGCATAACAACTTATTTGGTGAGTGACATTATTTTTATAATAATAATAATAATAATAATAATAATAATAATAATAATGATAAAAAAATAATAATGATATTAACAATAATCTATACTAATAATAAATCTGTAGCCGAAATTTTTCTGGTAATTTTCGATTTTCCAAAAATAATTGGTCCCAACATATATAATTAACTACCCTAAAACCGAAAATCGCTTTTTTGAAATTTTTGTTTGTCTGTCTGTCTGTCTGTATGTTTGTTACCTTTTCACGCGATAATGGCTGAACGGATTTCGATGAAAATTGGAATATAAATTAAGTTCGTTGTAACTTAGATTTTAGGCTATATGACATTCAAAATATATTATTTAAAAGGGGGGTTATAAGGGGGCCTGAATTAAATAAATCGAAATATCTCGCTATTATTGATTTTTGTGAAAAATGTTACATAACAAAAGTTTCTTTAAAAATAATTTGCGATACGTTTTATTCCTTGAAACATTTTGATAGGACTGATATTTAATGAGATAAATGAGTTTTAAAATTAAAATAACTGCCATCTAAGGCCGTGTAATGAATTAAAAAAAATGACTTGGTCTATAAGGGGCCTTGGACAGCAGCAATCGAAAGCTATGAAAGATAGCCTACAGAGAATGTTTCTGTGTTTGTATGAAGTAATATCGGAAGCTAAATTAACCGATTTGTATAATTAATTATTATTTCACCATTGGAAAGTGTAGTTTCTCTATATTCACATAATACTATAATGTTATTACAGTAACTTTTATATAATATAATATAATATAATATAATATAATATAATATAATATAATATAATATAATATAATATAATATAATATAATATAATATAATATAATATAATATAATATAATATAATATAATATAATATAATATTATAATATAATATAATTTAAGTTATTTTAAGGGTTCAGAACCATAGTGGGCCAAGCGCCATTTACTGAATACGTAAAAACAAGGGTTAAAATTAAGTTATTACCATAATTCAATGGAAACCTATAACAAATAAAATAAAATATTACTTACATTAAATAAGCCCGCCAGCGGTCCCTATCCTGTGCATTAATCCAGATCATCATACCCCACCTCCCTCAGATCCATTTTAATAATCCTCCCATCTAAATCTCCCAAAACACTCTATATGCATTTCTGGATTGCCCATAATAAAACGTCTGGATTTAATGTTCCTAATTATGTCAGGTGAAGAATAAATGCGTGCAAAACTTTCTCCATTCTCCTGTAACTTCATCCCGCTTAGCCCCAAATATTTTCCTTAGCACCTTATTCTCAAACACCCTGAACCTATTTTCCTCTCTCAGAGTGAGAGTCCAAGTTTCACAACCATACAGAAGAACCGGTAATATAACTGTTTTATAAATTCTAACTTTCAGATTTTCGACAGCAACTGGATGATAAGAGCTTCTCAACCGAATAATAACACGCATTTCCCATAATTCTGCGTTTAATTTCCTCCCGAGTGTCATTTATATTTGTTACTGTTGCTCCAAGATATTTGAATTTTTCCACCTCTTCGAAGGATAAATCTCAATATATTTCCATTTCGCACAATATTCTATAATCATATACTTTGTCTTTTCGGGAATTCAAACCGATCGCTCTACTTGCTTCAAGTAAAATTTCCGTGTTTTCCCTAATCGTTTGTGTATTTTCTCCTAACATATTCACTCATCCGCATAGACAAGAAGCTGATGTAACCCGTTCAATTCCAAACCCTTGTTATCCTGAACTTTCCTAATGGCATATTCTAGAGCGAAGTTAAAAAGTAAAGGTGATAGTGCATCTCCTTGCTTTAGCCCGCAGTGAATTGGAAAAGCATCAGATAGAAACTGACCTATACGGACTCTGCTGTACGTTTCACTGAGACACATTTTAATTAATCGAACTAGTTTCTTGGGAATACCAAATTCAATAAGAATATCATATAATACTTCCCTCTTAACCGAGTCATAAATCTATGAATAACTGATTTGTATAATACAAAAATCTGATCAATAGTCGATCTATTACGCCGAAAACCGCTTAAACTACATACGGAGTTAATCTTCTCAAAAGAATATTGGACAAAATTTTGTAACGTCAACAAAAGTGATATTCCTCGAAAGTTACCACAGTTGGTTTTGTCCCCCTTTTTAAAAATAGGTACAATTATGGACTCCTTCCATTGTTCTGGTACAATTTCCTTTTCCCAAATAGCAAGTACAAGTTTATAAATTTCGCTATATAATGCACTCCCACCCTCTTGTATTAATATTCTGCTGGAATTTGATCGATACCTGGAGACTTGTACTTTTTCAGATTTACTATCGCAATTTCGATATAAGCGTGGGTTCGGGTATAAATGGCTCAGCAGTTTGTATTTCAATTTCGTCCCGATCATTTCTATTTGGCCTATGTACATTTAGTAGTTGCGCAAAATAGTTTTTCCATCTGTTTAGGATTGATGGAGAGTCTGCAAGCAAGTCACCATTCTCATCCTTGATCACGTTTACCCTTGGCTGATATCCGTTCTTAAATTCCTTTATTTATAAATCTCGAATGTTTTTATTCTTACTATTTGTTTCTACCTCATTCAGTTTTTCCTTCAAGTAACCTCTCTTTTTATTCCTAAGTGTACGACTTGCTTCCTGTCTTTCATTGAAATAATTATCTCTCTTCTCCTCAACTGGATCCTGTAAGAATTTCAATTTTGCCTGTTTCCTTCTTTCTACTACCATGCAACAATCTTCATCAAACCACGGTTTCCTTAGTTTCATAATAACCTATGCTCTGCTCAGCTGCAATTTTGATACTATCTCTGATATTTTCCACACGCTATTAACATCTAATTCTTTCTCAACTTCGTCGGAACTTTCTAAAGTGGCAAACCTATTCGAAATTTCGACCTGATAATTTTGCAAATTTCAAAATATTGAATTTAGTAATATTAACTTGTTGCTCATTAAAATAAAATATATACATTAAATCTAAATGATGTCAATCTTCATTAAACTATGGTTGCTTGTAATAAAAATTAAAAAACATGTTAAAGGAATTGTCATTGCACCAAATGAGTGTCTCTGGACCAAAATGATCGCATTTTAATTATTTGGATGCAATTTAAATTAAGTAACATATTAAACGATTTATCCTTCTATCAAACACGAATGTTCCCTGGATCAAATGTCCTATTTTAATTGTGTAATTACTTTGTATTTATTTCTAACGGGTGCAGCGGAGCGCACGGGTACGGCTAGTAATTAATATAAATAAACATTTCCTAATGGAGGCACTTAAACTAGTTGCATGTGGCTTCACCGAGGATTTCGATCACCGGCCGCTACTGCCTCTCTCCATTTAAAATTCGACCATCAGTAACTTCACAAACCGTTATATTATGGATATAAGTGCAGTACAGCAGGTTAAATCGAATTAGGTTAACCCAAAGTACATTACTCTGAAGTATTTTACATTCCTCCTGAGACACCCTGTATCATTAACATACAGCAGCCTATATTGGAGAACAACTACCCGAGATCGCAGTGTTTATCTCATCATTACGTCACGAGGACGAGGAAAATAAGAGTGTCCCAGTCTTCGTGCATGATGGCTCTGAATGTATGTTTTGAAAAATCGGTGCCGTGAACCTTTCAGAATTATAGGGCGAGTCCGGTATGAAAGTGAACCGGACGCTGGAACGAGAGCTATTGATCACCATCGGGGGATGAGGGTCCTGAATGTTTATCGATTCTGTTGTTTTCGCGGAAAGAAGACAATAGGGAAGAACAATGGAATGAGAAACGAGGAAAACAGAATTTCAGCATTCCGTTCGGATCTAGCGTGAGTGAATTCACATAACCGACTTGCGGTCTCCAGCGTTCCTATTAGCTGGCGGAAGCGATCCCGCTATGTACTGGCGCTTCCGATCGTTCAGTAGCATTTTACAACAGGACGAAAAAATTTTCTGACGGTTGAAGGGGAGCGGAAGTGAACTGGTCCGCATCGAAACCAGGCCCTTCCTTCCTAGTTCACTTATTCATCAGTTCAAAATTCACTTTCGAACACGTGAATTTTATATCATATATTTCTGTCATTCAAAAATGAAAAAAGTTAGTGTCCTTTAGATGACGTAATTATATTTTCTTTATTGTATGTTTTTAATGTTCCATAAGAATTCAATGCCTTTACCGTGTTCCGGTATCAATGCATGTATAGTCTGATCCGTTTGGGGATGAATAATATTAATTTATTATCATAAAGCTATTACGATAGTAGGAGAAATTTCTTGCTGGTTATATTATGATTAAAAGATGGGTGTTTCCATATATAACAATCAACAGTGCATAATCTGAAAGGACAAATGAAAATCGTAGATGATTAAAATGGCTACTACAAATCAACAGCGGACAAAATATGTTCTTCTGTATGCTAAATTTGAGAGGTAAATTTGCAACTAGTTTAAGTTCCTCCAATAAGAAATGTTTATTTATATTAATTATTATTGTTAACGTCATTATTACTTTATTATTATTATTATTATTATTATTATTATTATTATTATTATTATTATTATTATTATTATTATTATTATTATTATTATTATTATTATTATTATTATTATTATTCAAAAAATAATGTCACTCATCAAATAAGTTGTTATGCTGTGAGTTTCAGTGATTGATTCAGCGTGATGAAACAACCCATTTACAAATTTGTAAATTTGTAGGTAAATTTGCTAATATTAATTTATTATCATAAAGCTATTATGATAGTAGGAAACATTTCTTGCTGCTTATATTATGATTAAAAGATGGGACTTTCCATATATGACAATCAACAATGCATAATCTGAAAGGACAAATGAAAATCGTAAATGATTAAAATGGCAGCGGGCACAATGTGTTCTTCTGTATGCTAAATTTGAGAGTGTTAAAAGAGTTCAAAGGGAATTTCGACGTGAGTATGGTGTGCGTAATGTACCTAAATACGATTCCATACTGTTGTGATATCGAACATTTGTAGAAACAGGTTCTGTGTTAAAAGAACATGCAGGAGGTCGCAGGCGAAACCCAGTACGAGAAGCAGCTATCTCTTGGCTTGGAGTCCAAACCCCCAGATCTAACCCCTCCTGACTTCTTCGTGTGGGGTTTGTTAAAGACATTGCCTATTCACAGAAACCCAGGAACATTGATGATCTGAGAGTAAAAATTACTCAAGCTTTTCAACAAATCACCCTCTTATGTTACAACGGACATGGGCTGAATTGCATCACCGTTATGAGTTGTGCAGGGTGCGCAATGGGGGTCATGTTGAGCTCTGAGGAATCTCCCATCTTTCAGTGTTGTATGCAAAAGTTTCAACAAATAAAGTTCAGTAGTAAATGTTTTACGGTGTTTTTATTTTATCCAAACCCAAACGGAACACCCTGTAGTTAATTCTGTTGAAATATAATTTAAGGTAAAATACAAATGATGTAATTCGATGTTTCTCTACTATTTTCATGATGAGGTCCCCCTTTTACTCACATAACTTTTGTGAATACACCTAAGGTTTAGAATAGAATGTACGCCATAGTAGTATGAAATTTGGTATCAATTTAAAAAGAAAATAATTTAATTATGTAAATCTGGCGTGTCAGGTATAGCTCCCTGTAAAACCGACTTCAATAATTTCAAGGGAAAATTGTTCTGGGCATCGAACCCAGGATCTTTGGCTGAGCGCGTCAACGCTCTACCGACTGAGTTACCCAGGAACAAAATTCTACAAATTTAAGTCAAACAAAAAGTGTGCATTCAATGTTGGATCCCTGACGTTTTGTCAACCCACTTGAGGTATGTGGATAAAAAAAAGGAATAATTGAGCCGGAGTCTGGTAGAGTTTCTGGGTAGCTCAGTCGGTAAAACTTGGTGCGCTCAGCCAAAGCTCCCGGATTCTATGCCCAGCCCCAGAACAATTTTTCCCTTGAAATTATTCAATTTAATTATGTGTTTATTTAATGCAAAATAGTCTGATGTTTAAATGTTCATAAAAATATGTAATTTATTATTATTCCTTCTCGCGGCACCTAAGTAACCACTCTTCGGACCCCTAAGGGGCCGCGACCACCCAGTTGAGAATCACTGATGTAATTTAATATATAACCAAATAGTAAGTTGGAATTTATGTACAGTTTACAGCAGTAAATTTTTTGGAAACATTCAACATTTTTTCCTCCGTTACTGTATCTTGTACAATAATGAAAATTGGTATGTGTAAAATACTATCCTTCTACTATATGAAAAAAATATTTTTATAATTAAAAAATATATATATATATATTTTTTTTTCAACATTCAAAGTTCACTGTGCAGAGATGAAGCGTTTCCTCATAACTCTTAAACTTGTTAACTTTTTCATGTTCTCTCTCTTTTATTTTATTGCTGAAACTCATGTTTACAATATCATGCTCTTTCAACTACATTCCTTAATAAACAATATATATATTTTTTTAATTTTGTGTTAGATATTTGACCATTTTTGAAATCAAATTTATTTTTATCAGACATTCTATCAAAGGTAGAGAAGTGATTTTGCATCATATTGTAGATATGACATGCATAAATACACACAAAAAAATTCATCACAGAATGTTGGATATTATTTGAGTTATGAAGGAAACGCTTCATCACTGCACAGTGAACTTTGAATTTTGAAAAAAAATATATAAATAATTTTTTAATCGTAAAAATATGTTTATCGTATAGCAGAAGGACAGTGTTTTACACATATTACATTGCATATTACATCGTTAAAGCTTTTTCCCCACTAACTACATTTTGAAAATTCATATCAATGATAATTCTGAAACTAATGAACAGAAATTTGTGAAATTTTTGTGCATGTTTACATATACATTACCTACAAAAATTACGAAAATCAAGCCCCTCTGTGGGACGTTTTGTCTACAGAAAAATAATTTTTAACTACCTTGAAAATTGTTACATATATTTAAACAAATATTAAAAATAAGAGCTATAATTTAGAGTTACAATGAAAATAACAGTATATGAAAATGTTGGAAAATGATTGAGTTTCTTAAGGGGTTAGGTACAGCTTACAGCTGTAAAATTTTGGAAATATTCAACAATTTTTTCCTCCATTACTGTATCTTGTACAATAATGAAAATTAGTATGTGTAAAACACTGTCCTTCTGCTATATGAAAAAAATAAATATTTTTACGATTTAAAAAAAATTATTTACATTTTTTTTTCCAAAATTCAGTTCACTGTGCAGTGATGAATCGTTTCCCACATAACTCAAAAACTATCCAACATTCTGTGATGAAATTTTTGTGTATGTATGCATGTCATATCTACAACACTATGCACAATTACTTCTCTACCTTTGATAGATTGTCTGATAAAAAATAAATTCATTTAAAAAATGGTCAGATATCAGTATTTTCTTCTAACAAAAACAAAAAAATATTATTTACTAAGGAATGTAGTTGAAAGAGCATGATATTGTGAACATGAGTTTCAGAAATGAGTTTCAGAAATAAAATAAAAGAGAGAGAACGTGAAGAAGTTAACAAGTTTTGAGTTATGAGGGAAACGCTTCATCACTGTATACTGAACTGCCACAATTTTGAATTAAAAAATATATAAATAATTTTTTAAATCGTAAAAATGTTTTTTTTTTCATATAGCAGAAGGACAGTGTTTAACACATACCAATTTTAATTACTGTACAAGATACAGTAATGGAGGAAAAAACGTTGAATGTTTTCAAAAAATTTACTGCTGTAAGCTGTACGTAACACCTTAAGAACAAAACTCTGGATTCTTCAAAGCGAGTAGCTACATTTTGAATAATTAAATTATATATTTAAATTCAAGTTATAAATTGGAAATTTATTATAATAATAATAATAATAATTAATAATAAATAATAATAATAATAATAATAATAATAATAATAATAATGTTTTATTTTCGCTGGCAGAGTTAAGGCCATAAGACCTTCTCTTCCACTCAACCAGCCTTAATCAATACAATACATAAATTTAAATTACAAATATTTACACTACACTTAAAAAGGTTCTCCAGCAATATTCTTCACTACACATTTATTTAAATTTAGATAAATCTATAAGGTAAAGTAGTAACTTAATTTATGAGCTAATTTAATTCAATGAATTATAATTAATTTAATATTTGAGGTAGCTAGTAAAATGATGAAAATTAATTTAATATAAGCTTACTAGGACTATGTTACAGGAGAATATATATATATTTCTATTTCTATAATGAGAATATTAATGTAATTGCCATTAGAGGTTTTGTAAATCTATTTAGAAAAATTAATGATAATAATAATAATAATAAATAATAATAATAATAATAATAATAATAATAATAATAATAATAATAATAATAATAAGAATGACAGATGTTAGTTTCATTATAAGTAACAAATATTAATCAGCAATTCATCTGTTAAGTAAGAATTTATGCAATTTTGACCTAAATGAAGTTATTGTCCAACAACCCCTTATATCACTCGGAAGCGAGTTCCAATTTATAGCAACTGAAACTGTATAGGATGAAAAATATAAAGATGTCTTGTGGTAGGGTATAATGAGTAAGTTAAAGACGGATAAGATTTTCTGTAAATTAATTTGCAACTGCGTATCAGCTATGTAGGCTATGCCGAAGGAAAAAACTCTTACAGTCATTTTCTCGGTACTCAAATATAATTTATTAATACACGTGCCTTCTACTGATAACTTCACAATCTTGTAATCATATGACATTGTTTTCATGCAATCCATTCCGGATAACTATAGATTCACGATACATTTCTTGAGTCTTCTGTAGATTCCAACGCCAGAAGAGAAAGTAACAATATTTTTTGGCACAATTATATTCAATGTTAGTTCTGTATTTGTCGACATGTTTTCCAAAGCCCTCTGTAATGGTATTTTTACTGCAAAACTAGATTACAAAACTTCATATTGGACCTAAATAAGATGGAGGAAAATATCGCATTATTCTCCGTCAGTCTGCAGTGAAGGAATACGGACGGGCGTGAGCAGTAAGGTCGATTTTCGACGGAATATTATTTATTTAAATACCCAGACCAACAAGAGTTGGGGGGGGGGAGAAACGCAATGCGTGTGCATGCGTTTGTGTGTGTGCGTGCAATCGAAGGGCCCTGACTAGATACATATTGAGCGCCAGCATAGGGGTAGAGTTCAGCTTTGGTCAGCTACAACGCGACACACGCACAGCGCAAACTCTGACACGCATGCACGCACTACGAAGGGGGAGAATACGACGACCACGTGCCCCGTGTCCTCATGATGACACGCTACCCGCTCTACAGCGACATGCGCAGTGGGCCGGGCGTGGTCGCTTCCTAGACAGGTCAGGGACCGACTGAATGTGAACGACTCTGACTGGAGATGATTATGTCGGCCTACAATTCCAGCTAGCTCTCGAACTATTGTCGTGCCAGAATAAAGCTTCTATACCCCAATTTATTTAACTCCTATCGGCGTCCTCTAACTCAGCCTTTCTCAAACCTTTTTGAAGTGAGGACCACTTTTTTAAGATAGAACAGTTCCACCACCTTATTCTTGTTCCCTCCGAAAGCAAATTTATCATTTTTGTAGCATATTTTAAACCAGTATAGGATATTTTAAAATATAATTAATTAGAATTAATTTATTTCAATTAATTTTATATTGTATTAACTAATTAAGTTAATTCATTTTGCGTAATTTTCAGAAAAGTCCATGAATATGTTAGAAATTTATTTTTTCAGTCGTTGACTTTACTACTTTATATATTTTGTTAGGTGTTAACCTTTACATAATAAGTTGTGTGATGTTGAGCGTTTTCGTTGAGCATGTCAGCATCATCAGATACACTCTGTCATTTTACAATATCAATACTCTCAGTATTATTTCTACACATACAATACATGTTTACTGTCAAAGGATAAAACCTTTAAAAATTATATTTAGTTTTATAATGTTCAATTGTGGATACCCAACTGTCAACAATTAAAATATTTATATTATCATGGATATATATATATATTTTTTTTGCAAGTCATCACATGTGAACAATATTATAACGATGTAATGATATGAGACTAAAAGTGAGATTAAAATATAAAAATGAGCTAACTCTATTCAATGCTTTACTATGCATGTCAGGATTTGCAAATTAGATTGTATCTGATGATGTTGAATGCTCAACGAAAACGTTCGTACAACACAACTTATTATGTAAAGGTTAACACCTAACAAAATATATAAAGTAGTAAAGTCAACGACTGAAAAATAAATTTCTAACATAATTAAGTTAATTTTAATAGAAGAAAATTCATTTTCGTTTTTAATAATTCAAGGCTATTAGAGTTTGGATACTTTTAAATTATTAATTACCTTAAAAATAAATAAATATTGGTAGTCAAATTAATAATTCGACAGGTTTATTTTTACACTTGCGTTTCGTCTCCAACCGTTTCAATTTCGCGGGTTTCCTTCACTCTTAAAGCACTCCGTAGCAAGCAACGCACTAATTTTGTTAAATGCCAGTTAAATCCAACAAATGAAAGACGATTGCCATGTGCCATTTCCAAACCCTGAGATTTTCAGCTGTAATAATGATATGCAATTCGTTTGAATTTTATTTTTTCTTAAAACTTTTAGGACCACAAGGCAGACCTCGAGAACCACAGGTGGTCCGCGGACCATAGTTTGAGACACGCTGCTCTAACTCATATACCAGCAAACACTTCATTACAGCCACACAAGTTGAGGTTCATAAGGTACAGGATCTTTCAGAATCCAAACCGAAGGAATTCAAAGGGTTGTGGAGGGGTCCTACGTAAGTATTCTGAGCTAGGAAAACTAATGGTTTGCAGGTTCAAACTTGCACGTAATGGCATGAAATAGTTTTGGGCCAGTACGCCACTGACTGGACGTGCACGTGGCGTAGCGGTACATTTGGAAATATGTCGGAACAGCAGCCTATCACGTATCTGTGGCACAATCGGTAAACACTGTAGATGATTTCTGTTAGAGGATAAGGTCGAATGTTCAAACTTCAACTTTTTTTTAGCTTAAGGCAGGGGCGGCAATTTATTTTACGCTTGGGCTAGTATTTGAAGGGCCATTTAACTAAATTTATATTAACTATTTTGGATATAAGCTAAAGTACCTACTTATAAGTTTCAGTAGAATGTTGAGATAAGTGTATATTTTAAAAAATCATTTTTTAAATTCAAATAATTATTCACTTATTTTATTTTGAAAGATAATCACATAATAAATAAATAAATAAAAATATTTTTAATAAATAAGAACGGTGAAGAATCCTTCGCTAAAAAGTGAGCTATTAGTTGAGTAGTAATCAAATTAAATAAATAGTTAATAAACAAGTGAAACGATGAATTAGAATAATAATAAAATAAAATAATAAAATAAAATAAATAATAATAATAATAGTAATAGTAAATAAATAAATAATAATAATAATAAAATAATAATAAATAATAAAATAATAATAATGAATAATAATAATAATAAAACATTTAGTGAATAAATAAATAAATGAATAAATGAGTTTATTATGATATTATTATTACTAGTATTATTATTATTAAATAAATAAATAAATAATAATTATATTATTATTTTCATAGTCACGTTGATTACATTTACAATCAAATCAGAATGTTAGGAATAATATCAATAACATTCTTTTTCCACGCCCAATTCATTTTAATGCTTTACTATATATTGGTGCGATCGAAACTCGAATATGCATCTGTAGTTTGGAACTCGATTACAACTACAGATTCGCAAATAGAAAATATACAAAGACAATTTATATCTTTATGTTCATTCAGATTTCTTTATTAATTCCGGGTACAATTATGAGACAAAATGTGAATATTTTAATTGTCAAAATCTATATGCTAGACGCCAAGCTAGATTATCTGTTCATTTAAAGTCCTCAAATATATCCTGTGGCTCTTTCATGTATTACCTTGTATTCCAACAAAAGATATGAGAGCCCACAAACTTTTTATATTAGAAATTAAATTTCTTTGACCAGTCTCCAGATGCATTAAAAATGCCAACATGCATGGTTATTCTTGCGAATTTGTTATTCGCTTCCTTCAATGTATAGATTTAGTTTGCTATTGGCAATGATTTGTCATTTATGTATTCTTTTAGGCATTATACTCAACTATCATTGTCTCATACTATTCTTAGTTATGTATTTCAAAGTCATCCATTATTTATCCATTCATCGTCATTATTGAATTAATTGTAATTGTATTTATGTGCAAAATTATTTTTGTATTATGTTTTTGTTATATTCTTTGTGCTGAACTGTAATTGGTCATGGCTGTTGAACAGGAGAAAATATAAATAAATAATAATAGTTAATAATAATTAGATTATTGTATTCGTGTTGTATTGTATTATAGTAGATATACAGTATAATATTAAATATTAAATTCAGACGTTGAGATGGACAAGGCATGTAGCACGTATGAACAATCCAGAAATGCGTATAGAGTGTTAGTTGGGAGGCCAAAGGGAAAAGGACCTTGAGGAGGCCGAGATGTAGATGGGAGGATAATATTTAAATGGATTTTTAAGAAGGTGGGATATGATGGTAGGACTAATTAATCTTGCTCAAGATAGGGACCGATGGAGGGCTTATGTGAGGGCGGCAATGAACCTCTGTGTTCTCTGAAAGCAATTTGTAAGTAAGTATGTTCAATAGATTACCGATTGAGTGTTAATGAACTACTATAATACGAGTAGATTCGAATGTAACGTATGTAAATTGGCTTAGAAAAATTGTTTTTACAATATTAATTAATTTCTTGAATTACGTTCTGTGGATATTGTATTTAAATATTTTGTAGGTATCATTACTTATCATAGTGTGTGTGTGTACGTGCATGTGTTGTGTGTGTCTTTTCTATAGCATTCAAAGCTCACGGCAGTAATAAACTAACACAATATATTCCTTTCACTTTCCCAACAGGAATAAAGACGGCAAGCGCCTGAATGTTGGTGTTTAGACTGCACGCATAGCACCGGAGGTGGAGAAGTTGCCGATAGACCAAGGCGTTTTCTTAAATAAATAAATAAATAAATGAATGAATAAGTGAGTGAGTGAGTAAATAAATAAATGAATAAATAAACATGGAAATGTACGAGATGTAACATAATTCCTTGACACAGTAATGATTGCTTATCGCGAATTTTATAATATGCTTATTGTGTTACTTGTACATCTCAGGTAGTATTATATTATCATATTGAGTGTCGAAATTTTGTTAGAAGCCTGTAACAATGACCTCACGTTAAAAAACAAATGTATTTATATGAAATACATTTTATGTGAGCAGAATTTAAGCACTACAAAGAAGAGTCGTGGTTCAAACATCTCGCACACAGCTCGTGTACCTTTGTGAGCTGTCAATATGATGCTCTCTGTTGTCATGGAAGCAAAACAAAGGACTCCCACGCTTATTAATGTTGGAATTCTTCATGAAGAGTAGGTATGTTTTATTTTAACCAATGAAACATCAGATATTACATTTTAGATAAGGATTAAAATAATACTCCTTACATATTATAAAAGTCTTAATATATATACATCTCTAAAGGCTTAGGCATTTTCTGCGCACGTTGGAAGCCTACTTGCAACACGTCAACTCTTGCATGAAGTTGAATATGTGTAATTATATGTACATAAACAACACTAGATGTCTAATGGAGGAAGCTAAACATTGTTTGAACAACCTTCAAATCGATGAAACCGAACACCTTTTACGAGTGGAGTAATAAACACCAGAAAAATTAGGACCGAATTACGCCAGCGAGAGTACAACGCATGGTGCAACTTACCTCAAAAGGGAAAAGGCGTTATTCTGTACGGTGAATTCACTCCTCTAACAAATGGATAACTAAGCCCGATGGAATGACTAGCGGTAAATGGAAGGAGGCTATCTAGATGACTGCCAACGTAAGCTAGGTCTCAGGACAACCACTGCAGATAGAAACCCTTGGACATGTCCTGGGAGCCTGCCCTTATGGCGAAACATTGCGTATACATAGGCACCATGCAATTAGAACTAAATTGGCTGCCCTTAGAAAACTAAAATACACCGTCTATGAAGAAGTCCACGGAACCGCCGACAATGACAGTAACAGACGAATTGACATAATCGCCATTAGCGAATCCCTGTCTCAGGATATGATAATCGACCCCACCATCAGATTTGAAACGTACAAAGGACAGCCCGAAGACATAAGGAGAAACTCTACGTTCCAACCATCCCGTATTATAAAAATAAATACCAACTTCACGATATCAGTGTTACGGGATTGATGTTTGGAGCAAGAGGAACGATACCCAAGTTCTCTTCTCAATTCTGTAAGACCCTAGGACTGCAAACGAACTGACCCTCCTCATGATTAAAGAGTCAGCCAAACGTTTACGGAACCACATATATGGACTCTAATTCAATGGAAAAAAATTGACGCAAAATTATCATTTTTCTTTTTCCTTCTTAGCTTTCATTGATTCTTTACTTGAAATTTTTTTTTCTTCTGTAAACTGCCTTTGTTTGTTTGTGCATTTGTTTGCCTTTTTTCTTACTCTTTTAGCTCTCATCTTCTATTTTGTTCTTGTATTGTTTTGTATGCTTTGTCTAATGGCAGCCTCTACATTAAAAATAGGTCGTAGAAGATATCTATTATAGAGAAACACATTCTCTTTAATAAATCTTTTAAAATCTGCGGTATACGACAAAACAAACAATACTGAAATTTTCGCACTGATACTGCGCATGTACGTATCGTATCCATGGTGAAATTTATCTGAACTCATTGTTGTACTGTTGATACATAATATAGTGAAGATCTGCTAAAATGGTGTTTACTGTCGAACATTATTTCCGATCATACGGAGTGGGGCGTCAGAATAGGCCAAGCTTGCCACGTTAAAGAGCGATTTAACATTGCGGCACCAAATACAACAATATTAGCTATTGTCAAGAACTTCCGTGGTACAGGATCAGTTTTATGTCGCCTTGCATGCTATAATAACTTATTTTGATTTTCAGAGTATGTTTGTAATTTCAGTACTTCGTATGACCGGAAATAATGCTCGACAATAAACACCTTCTCCTCTGTTGTGACAAACATAATTGCAGAAATCAACACAACATTTAATTCACAATATGTCAAATTATTGCATACAATAAATAAATACTTCGTTGCTAGGGAAACGTGGACAGCAGATGAGCGATAATTTCAGTAATTTGTTTTGGCGCATACTTTAAAATCAAAATACACCGCGTCTGTTTCGTTTTCTTACAGTTAAGTGACACTTTCACTGTAGACAGCTGCCTACTGGCTTCTATCATGTAAGAAAATTAGGATTACAGAAGTGTAGGGCGTCAAAAAATGATACAGGGTGATTCACGAGGATTTACCGTTCCTTACGGATCTTATTTCCGAAGACATTCTGAGCAAAAAATGTCATATAAACATTTGTACTAATCTCAATGGTTTCAGAATTACACTAATTTGAAGTTGTTAGTCAAATACTTTTTTCTTTAGTTTTAAGGGTAAAACGTATTACAGATAAAGAATGAACTATTCAGAAGTATCATTTCTTTAATTGGCTAGTGTTCTGAAACTAAAAATGTGTTGTTAATTGCTTTGAACAGATTTTATTTTCCAATTTTTAACTAAAAATGACACCATTCTTACGCATTTATCACAAAAATTCTTACAAATCATACGACTTTAAGAACTTAATTCTTTACAGTTTAATTATGCATCCTAATGTACAGTATTAAAGAATTTACAAGATTGGCGTGATTTGTAACAATTGTTATGATAAATATGTAAGAAAAGTGTAATTTTGTAGTTAAAAATCGAAAAAAAAAAAATTCTGTACGAAGCACCTATGGAATAACACATTTTTAGCTTCAGAATAATAGCCAATTAAAGAAATGATACTCCTGAATAGTTAATTCTTTATCTGTAATATTCTTTTACCCTTAAAACTCAAGTATAATGATATTTTACAAACAACTTCAAATTAGTATAATCTGAAAACATTTACATTAGGACACATGTTTATATGACATTTTTTGCTCAGAATATCTTCTGAAATAAGTTCCGTAAGGGACTGTAAATCCTCGTGAATCATCCTGTAGAAAGACCGATAATAGTACAATTTTAAACAATTTATTACATATACGTACCACGACTAATTTTAATTTACAGATGAATCGAGCCAAAATAGATCTAAACCGTGATTGTGGTTATTATTATTGTTGTTGTTTTTGTTAAGGTTGTTGTTAATGATGATGATGTGGTGGTGGTGGTGGTGTTGGTGGTGGTGTTGGTGGTGTTGGTGGTGGTGATGATGGTGGTGGTGGTGTTGGTGGTGATGGTGATGGTGGTGGTGGTGGTGGTGTTGGTGGTGATGGTGGTGTTGGTGGTGATGGTGGTGTTGGTGGTGATGGTGGTGGTGATGGTGATGGTGGTGGTGGTGGTGGTGGTGGTGATGGTGGTGTTGGTGGTGATGGTGGTGGTGGTGATGGTGGTGATGGTGGTGGTGGTGTTGGTGGTGGTGGTGATGGTGGTGGTGATGGTGGTGGTGGTGTTGGTGGTGGTGGTGGTGGTGGTGATGGTGGTGGTGGTGGTGGTGATGGTGGTGGTGGTGATGGTGGTGGTGGTGATGGTGGTGGTGGTGATGGTGGTGGTGGTGATGGTGGTGGTGGTGGTGGGGGTGGTGATGGTGGTGGTGGTGGTGGTGGTGTTGGTGGTGGTGGTGATGGTGGTGATGGTGGTGGTGATGATGGTGGTGGTGGTGGTGTTGGTGGTGGTGGTGTTGGTGGTGATGGTGGTGATGGTGGTGGTGGTGGTGGTAGTGGTGGTGGTGGTGGTGGTGGTGGTGATGGTGGTGGTGGTGGTGATGGTGGTGGTGGTGATGTTGGTGGTGGTGATGGTGGTGGTGGTGATGGTGGTGGTGGTGGTGATGGTGGTGGTGATGGTGATGGTGGTGGTGGTGGTGGTGATGGTGGTGGTGATGGTGGTGGTGGTGGTGGTGGAATAGTCCTATAACGCAGTAAGGAAGTGTAAATTGCTCTCAGAGGAATTGAGTCAATGAATTTTTAAACTTACTGTAGCCATGCAAGATTTCCAAGAATGTCCCAGTCTTCTACGAAATATCCTAACGATATTGATTGGTGATTCAAAATTCAATCGAGTGGTACTAGAATGTCTATAGAGTGTCGAGCTTGTACAAAGTAATAGTAACACTTTTTAATATATCGGTACCAAGAATTTTCGCGCAGTGTCATCCTAATTTTTTTATTTATCCGTTCGCACCGTTGTTCATTTATAAGACGATTTATCGTCAAAAATAAGTTAGAATTAAGGAAAACTTTGCGAGGTTTTATATATAAAACTTATGTGAACATTGGAGATTTCAAACGAAACATAGGCCTATAATGCAGAAGGCAGTGTGCGTTAAAAATAATAGTAAAAGTGAAGGTAGGCCTATACATGTAACTTCACAAACAGCCTTCGAACTATATTTCATCAGAAATGATGAAACCCCAATTCATATACTTCAGAAGAATAATTTTTGGTTTCCAACAATATGTGAATTTAGAAATCTTCTCACCATTCGTGAGATGCCACAAGGGACAAAGAGTACTTAACCATAGAAATGTTTACAAGTTCATTAAACCATTAATTTTGTTTTGACAATGAAACTCCTACAAGTACATAGCTGCAAATACATTTTTAGATTAGTGGAAATATACCTAGTTTTAGAGAGAGAGGTAAGTATTACGAAAAAGTAAAGAATGCTAATGAACTTAGTTTCATTTCGAATATAGGTGATGCTTCAGGAGAGCAATTGATCCTTTCAATGCAGCTAAGGCTACAATCGGAATAATAGATGTAGGTATTCCAAGCCTCTTAAACACATCTTTCATGAAGAGAGTAGCGGTACCTCTTGCTCCAACCAGAGGTCCGATTACTTCAAGCTCTTTTAGCCGGTAGTTTTGGAGGTAATAGGGAATGGTAGGGTTGTAGGTATTCTTTTTTTTTCCTTATCCACTTCTGCCAACTGTTCCTCATTCGTTTCGAAACGCACAGTGGGATCAATTATGAATCCAAACCTTGTAGATTCCTTGAAAGCTATTATATCTATGCGCCGTGTACTGCCAGTGACGGAGAGACCATGTACTTCTTCAAAGGTATTGTAATCGGCGTCTTTAAGGGCAGTGGCTATAATTGATCGTACTTGGTGGTGTCTAGCGCTTCGCAGAGCTTCGCCGTGTGGACAGGATCCCAGGATGTGTGCAAGAGTTTCAACCTCGTTGTGGCAATCCTACAACGGTTGTCCTGAGATCTTCCCGGAACAGTACGTACTGCAGCAGTATCCCAAACGTTTCCGCGCTATTTAGGGCAGAAGGAAGCGTTACAATGAATGGAAATCACATTGAGCATCTCATGATCTTGATGAACAATATTCATATCTCGGAAGATATTAATTTTAGAACCCATATTTATTAGACTTTGTTTTCTTGTTTTGATGAATCTAACACCTCTCAAAATATTGAATGTATTTTTTAACGTTCTGTATAAAGCCCTCAACGTGCCAATTTTAGTGAAGTGCGTGAATTCGGTCCTCGAAAACCAAGTCAAGCCAAAGTTTTCACACCCGTACAGTTGTGCGACTGGGCACTGTGGCAGTATAATGGTATGTAGGCCCACAGTACAGCTCATTTGTTATATTTTTTATCTCCTGTGGGACAGTTCGAGGGGAGATATCGACATGAGCGTATTAACAGTTCCTCTGTACAAAGCTTGTCTTAAAAATCCATCACCCTTCACTGAGATTAATCCGTGGTACATGACAAAAGACATAGGTTGCAGCCGCCAAATTACTCTTCAAGGAACGACCACTCATATAAATTAAGGGAAAGAAGACAGAGGACGGACACTGAAAAGTTTTCTTTTCTCAATCGTACTATCAGGGACTGGAATGCTTTACCTGCAGACTTACTAAAGGCTTTACCAACAACCAAAAATGTATTTAAAAATAGGCCTAAGGACTTTACTAATAGACGGTAATTATACACAGTATTTAAAGGGTGTAATTGATATTTTGTTATTGAAGTGTTGTATCAGTGAAGAATTATGTTGTGTCAGTAAAGTGTGTTGTGTAAGTGAAACGTGTTCCTGTCAGTGAAGCTTTATAGTTTATAGTGGCAGTGCAAAGTATTTGAACAGTGAAATGTTTTTGAAGTGTTAGTGAAATCAGGATAGAATCAGTGAAATGTGTCGTAGTTCCAGTGCAGTGAGTGATTTGACAGCGAAATGAGTGTAGTGTTGAAAGGTACTTGTGCAGATATGAACATATCATACTCGTGAGTAGAACTTAGGTTTAAGATACAAATTAGATTTACTTTAAATGTTATTTTAAGTGATCGTGCTTCATTTAATTTAGGATGTTCCCTATTATTATTATTATTATTATTATTATTATTATTATTATTATTATTATTATTATTATTATTATTATTATTATTAATTATTAGTATTATTATTAATTGTGTTTATTATTGTCATTATTGAGTGTAATTAATTACAACTGCCACCGGGTATATACCCATTGCAGTGTGAATAAATACATACATACATACACGTAGTCTCTCACTTCCTTGTCGGGAATCGAACACAGGTCCTCTGCATCTATAGCTAGAAACACTGAAGTCCGAGTTACAGTGGTGGATACGAGGCCTTATAAAATGCTAATCAAAAGAATGTGATATCATTTCCTTACGTAAATCTTTCCCTTCATTTTCGTCTCAACGTGCTAAAAACATCGATTTTTAAGGAAGATAAATGATAACCGTGAAGGAGTTGAGCATTGTGAACCGGAACGCTGAGAAGGGAAGGAGGCGGTAATGACCGTGACCTATGTGCCAAACTGTTCCACAATTAATGCAGTGACAATGAAAGGCCAGCCAATAAAGACGGAAAATCGAACACTACTCAATTGTTTATAGAGCGACTGCATTTGTACCACATTTTACATGCATTCGTTCGCAAATATGGGATGAAAACAGCTACTTCAGTCTTCTGAATACGGGTAAAATCAATTTACGTGACGCAAGAGAGGACCATATCATGCTGTAATGCCGGTGGTATCAGCTGTTAATAGTTATTTATGATATAAGAATCTAACTTCCACAGTCCAGTACGAGATTCTCGTTTGATTACCCACCGAATATAGCAATATAATGTTAAGATACGCATATCATGCAATGTTTATCCGCTTTCAAATTTCACCTATACTAATAATAAATCTGTAGCCGAAATTTTTCTGGTAATTTTCGATTTTCCAAAAACAATTGGTCCTAACATATATAATTAAGCGCCCTGAAACCGAAAATCGCTTTTTTGAAATTTTTGTTTGTATGTCTGTCTGTCTGTCTGGATGTTTGTTACCTTTTCACGTGATAATGGCTGAACCGATTTATATGAAAATTGGAATATAAATTAAGTTCGTTGTAACTTAGAATTTAGGCTATATGGCATTCAAAATATTTTAATTAAAAAGGGGTTATAAGGGGGCTTGAATTAAATAAATCGAAATATCTCCCTTATTATTAATTTTCATGAAAAATATTACTTAACAAAAGTTTCTTTAAAAATAATTTCCGATAAGTTTCATTCCATGCAAAAGTTTGATAGGACTGATCTTTAATGAGATAAATGAGTTTCAAAATTACAATAACAATGCCATCTAAGGCGGTGTAATGAAATAAAAAACAAATGACTTCGTCTATTAGCGGCCTTGGACAACAACAATCGAAAGCTATGAAACATAGCCTACGGAGAATATTTCTGTGTTTGTATGAAGTAATATAGGAAGCTAAATTAACCGATTTGTATAATTAATTATTAATTCACCATTGGAAAGTGTAGTTTCTCTAGATGGACATAATGCTATAATGTTATTACAGTAACTTCTGAGTGAATCGAGGACAGGTAAGATTAAAATAGCTTCTTATGCACAGAAAACTTCATAGGCATTCGTTTCCTGTATTTCCTAAAATAATTTTTATGACCAAATGAGTGGTCTCTGGATCAAAATGATCGCATTTTAATTTTTTAATACAATTTAAATTAAGTAACATAATAAACGATTTATCCTTCTATCAAACACGAATGTTCCCTGGGTAAAATTTCCTATTTTAATTATATAATTACTATATATTTATTTCTAACGGGTGCAGCGGAGCGCACGGGTACGGCTAGTTATTAATAATTATATTTCACTATTATTTCACTTTCCTCTATTCAATCTGAAATGTTATGTTTTATTACATTTGAAAATCTCTGGGGAGAAGGCAATAGGATTTTGTTATATAATGCGATTATTGAAACAATTGAATTTGTATTAGTTACGGTAACTAAGCAACTATAAACAAATTAGTAGGAGAGAGATATTTCCATTTCCTGTCATAATTTTTTCAGTAATTGTAAAATGAGCCATGTAGATGAAGAAATTGTTATCTCTCATAACGATTAGTGGAACACATTCTAAAAAATTGTTACTTTATCATGGATATAATAATGTTCAAGTGTAGGTTAAACATGTCTGGTGTTAAATTCGAGATTTAAGGCTTTAAAACCAATCTAGGAGGGTAGGTTTACACGTGAAGAAATTTCTTACGCACTACCCCGCACTATTTTTCCTTTGTTTTGTTTCTTTGTTGTTTTTTCTGTCGTTTATAGGTCAAGTGTTAGGAATAATATATATACGACTGGCCCTTAGTGTCATGTAACAAAATTTGAACACGGTTACCGACAATGTACCGTCATTTCCCATAACTATGGTCCTGGATCATAACTATGATCCACGATACATCTATTCATCGACGTAAATACCAGATCACTTATCTGTGGCACGCTAAGTATACCTCTTCATAGAACATATTGTTATTCATCATCTTTTACGGTATCCACCTCGCGTCAATGGAATTCCTTGTCACAAAGTATTAGGGGCTGCAAGACAATAAACACATTTAAAAACAGTTTAAAAGATAACCTTATTAGCATTTCACTCCAATCATACTGATTTAAACTATCACTGACTACATCAGGGACGACTTCTCAAGGCATGCTATGCTTGCTGCGCAAGTCCAATATTTTCGTAGAATGTGTATTTCTCAAAATGGGATTACGTACATTAAATTTTATTTTGCTTTTTGGAATATTGTATAGGTGTAATACCATCCGCAGGTTGCACACCGCAAGTATCGCAACGCTTGCTCGTTTCTCGGAGCTACAGGAAAGACGTAGAAACAGCGCGCGCAAGTGCCTTCCTCCTTAGTCCGTCCTAGGCGCACATACTTCTGTTATGTGTTGTTTGAAGCTCTGGTCCGAGAGCTACACCAACGACTATTTAACGTTATAGAGAGCAGTATTGACAGCGGGAATGTGCTGTGATTTGCGAGTGCAATGTAATTGTATGAAAAAAAATATATTATGTTTTATTTAACGACGCTCGCAACTTCAGAGGTTATATCAGCGTTGCCGGATGTGCCGGAATTTTGTCCCGCAGGAGTTCTTTTACATGCCAGTAAACCTACTGACATGAGCCTGTCGCATTTAAGCACACTTAAATGCCATCGACCTGGCCCGGGATCGAACCCGCAACCTTGGGCATAGAAGGCCAGCGCTATACCAACTCGCCACCCAAGTCGACTAATTGTATGAGCGGAATGCATGTATTATTAATTCTTAAACATTAATTTGAAGCATTGCAATGAGTTCGGAATTGTGTTTATTGAAACCTTATTATTAAATCCATTTTCCCGAAGGACTATTCAAGAGAAGACAGACATAGGGAATACGTGCGCTCGTTCAGTGCAGCTCAATACAACAATGTGCATTGGTTGGCAGGGTCGAGAAAACTAAATAAACTGTTTTGTTGGCCATGTTTGTTATATTATATCGAACTTCTACATCTGATAAGCGAATATGATCCATGCCTCATAATGATTTCATAATTATAAAATAAATTATTTATGTGGGTTGATTATTTTTATTAATTATGAATTATTATATCCTCCCATCTTCCCCTATGAATAAAAGAGCAAGCCTAACTTTCGTGACTAGCATTCGCCCCTGGACTACATTGTTACTTCTTTCTTTAGACATCATCCTGATACTGCTGTAATTTCAAAATTGTCTCATAATATTCTCTTTCTATTATCTAATATTTTTTTGAAATATATTAACGTTCTATGTATTTTACCTTAATTCTGCTACACAATTTATTTTAGTGTTTAATTAATATTTCATGGTATTTTGTTTTTCAATTCGTAAATAACTCTTGTATACATGTAACTCTCATTTAAATCAAATTCATGCATATGTATATATACTTTTTGCTGGTTGAGTGGAAGAGAAGGCCTTACGCCCTTAACTCTGCCAGCTAAAATAAATTATTATTATTATTATTACTATTATTATTATTATTATTGTTATTATTATTATTATTATTATTATTATTATTATTATTATTATTATTATTATTATTATTATTATTATTATTATTATTATTATTATTATTATTCAAAGAACATTGTAGAAGTAACACAAACCGTTCGTAGATAGCTGCAGGATTTGACTTGAACTATAGTCCAGCCCTTTTCTTTGTTTCCATTTTTTAAAATTCAATATCTATGTTTACATATGTATAATAATATTTTTGAGGATATAGGGGAGAGTCGGGTAGTATCGGACGTCGGGTAATATCGGACAGTGAGTTTCTTTCATCTACCACACGATGATAGTACCTAATTGACATGGTTACGTTTCTGTGATGTCGCATAGAGAAACGTAACCACGTCATTCAGGTACTACCACATGGTGGTAGATGAAAGACACGCACTGTCCGATATTACCCGACGTCCGATACTACCCGACTCTCCCCTACTGAGTCCGTAAGGGCTACCCTCAATGGGGGGCAGTTTAGTATTATTATTACAGATAAACGAGGTACTAGGTTATGGAGTACAAAATTTGAATGGACCATAGTTGTGTTCCAGGACTATAGTTATGGGAAATGACTGTACGCTTATGGTAACTTAACACTTCAGTCTGTCCTACATAATGTTAGGTGGTGTATTTATATGTAAACTAAGACTTGAGACGTGGGCGATTCTATTCTTGATTCTCTACACCTTTCGTATCACAAAAGAGACAGCCACTATGTCACCAGAGAGCATTTTCGATCTGGCCTGCATAAGAATGCATAAATTCGCGCACCGTGTGCTCTTCCCCCTTTGAAGCTACTATTGTGATTTCGCATGTGAAGGAGGTCACCGTCAAGGGTCATGGGAACGATTAAAAGAAAAAACCTCGAGTGGTCTGCAGGCTGTTGAAAATTTCGGTTACTGGCCTTGAATTGCAGCAGCCTGCCCGCCTGGCCCGGGTAACTAACTAACCGAGTCAAGGCCAATGTCGCAGGTAGATGGGAGAGGAAAATATCGAGCGGGCCGAATGCCGAGGAGGCTTGCCCGGACACACACCTCCACCGCCTCCCCCGCGCCATCCCATCTCCAAATTCATCTAATTCCCATCACACGTAGATTAAAATGCATCAAGACCACAACCGTAACGTGAACACTTCTAATCTACTATTTCTACACAAACACAGGGATATTCAAAATTCATAATACAACCTGAAACTTCAATATATCACACATTCATTTAACGGGTTACAACAGATGCTGCGTATTAAATGTATGTATGTATGTATGTATGTATGTATGTATGTATGTATGTATGTATGTATGTATGTATAGGTATGTGCATGCATGCATGCATGTATGTATGTATGTATGTATGTATGTATGTATGTATGTATGTATGCATGCATGTATGTATGTATGTGTGTATGTATGTATGTGTGTATGCATGTATGTATGCATGTATGTATATATGTATGTGTGTATGCAAGTATGTATGTATGTATGTATGTATGCATGCATGTATGTATGTGTGTATGTATGCATGCATGCATGTATGTATGTGTGTATGTATGTATGTATGCATGTATATATGTATGTATGTATTTATGTATGCATGCATGCATGCATGTATGTATGTATGCATGCATGTATGTGTGTATGTATGTATGTATGCATGTATGTATATATGTATGTGTGTATGCATGCATGTATGTATGTTTGTATGTATGTATGTATGCATGCATGTATGTATGTATGAGTGTATGTATGCATGCATGTATGTATGAGTGTATGTATGTATGTGTGTATGTGTGCATGCATGCATGTATGTATGTATGTACAGTAGGATTATTTAGTCCTGACAGTCGCCGGAGATGTGCGCCTGGGACAGGCGAGTCCATTTAGTTACGCCAAGGGGTGTTTGGGTTATTCACATGCTTGCCTTCGGAGCGATCGGATGTCATGCGTGCGGTAGAGCGGTATGTTTCCAGTAAAATTAAGCTGTACTGTATTCCTTTACCGACCGCTCGCCCTTATCTCTACTCCGGAACTCTCCCTACTCCTCCTATTAATTACTTCCCCTCTTTCGCGTCGCTGAGCTGTCTAGGATTAAATAATCAGTATGTATGTATGTATGTAAAAAAAAAGTAAATCCATGGCGCTACAGCACATGAAAAGGGCCAAGACCGACCAGCCGGCTGCTGACCTCTCGTTCACATACCGAAGCAGAGGTGGACGATCATCCAACCAGTATGGAGGTATCGATGATCCCCCCAGCCGTTATAGCTGGTTTGTGAAACCGGATTTTCGCTACCTATCGTAGCTCCCCAAATGCAACACGATGCTGGGTGGGCACCGGTCCCATACACTGGCCGAAATTTCATGAGAAAATTTCTTCTCCCATGAGGACTCGAACCAGCGCGCATTTCGTAAAGCGAGTCTTAGGCAGGATGCCTTAGACCGCGACGCCACGGCGCGGGACTATGTATGTATGTATGTATGTATGTATGTATGTATGTTTTGTGTATGTTTGTATGCATATATGTATGTATGTATGTAAAAATAAATCCATGGCGCTACAGCCCATGAAAAGGGTCAAGACCGACCAGCCGGCTGCTGGCCTCTCGTTCACATGCCGAAGCAGAGGTGGACGATCATCCAACCAGTATGGAGGTATCGATGATCCCCCCAGCCGTTATAGCTGGTTTGTGAAACCGGATTTTCGCTACCTATCGTAGCTCCCCAAATGCAACACGATTTAATTGTAAATACTGAATTTAAATAATAAATGTAAATAAGTTTACTAAATGTTAGTAGCCGTCATTTCGAGGCCTGTTGTGAGGTACAAAATGTATGTGAAAATAATTTTAAAATGTAAATACGCCTAAGTTATATGTAAATAAGAGGTGTAAATAAATGTAGACAATATGGAAAGCGGTAAGCAATAACAATATACTACATGTTTAAGCCCTTAAGGTCTCCTTATCCTTAATCTAGCTTCGCAGACTTCAAGCTCCCTATTCGAATATGTTCTGAAGAGTATCTATTTTGTTTTTAATTCTTGCACGCTTTTCTGAATCATCCTGTATATTCTTTGCTCGTTCCTATTCCTACGACGTAGAATTATTGGATTATCTCTATTCCTACTACTTTTAAACGATTTAGCAAATTATATTAATAAATTATTCCGATAAATTAATGGTACTGTGTTTGCTTCTATACAGTCATAAAACCGAATGTTGTTATTAGGGCTATAATTTTGATGAAATTGCATCTTTTTTCTAGTAAGCCAGAAACATTACTGCTTTAGTATTTATATGTTATGTGATAAACTGAGTGTTTTAAGACATATTTGTTAGGGAATTTTTTTGTATTTTTTGCCTCTTACAACTAATAAGAGCATCTTTTATTTTATTCGGACATTTTTTAGGCATTTTCGCTTAATTTTGGCTATAAATCCCCATTATTAATATAAAATGTTTATTTCCTTTGATATTTCGTCTACATATTTTGTCCATTAATACTCATTATTTTTTTACTTGGTTATTTAACGACGCTGTATCAACTACGAGGTTATTTAGCGTCGATGGAATTGGTGATAGTGATATGATATTTGGCGAGATGAGGCCGAGGATTCGCCATAGATTACCTGACATTTGTCTTACAGTTGGTAAAAACCTCGGAAAACCCCAACCAGACAACAGCCCAAGCGGGAAACGAACCTGCGACCGAGCGCAACTCCGGATTGGCAGGCAAGCGTCTTAACCGACCAAGCTATGCCGGTGGCTAATACCCATTATTTTGTACAATATTTTAATCGTTTTTCTATACAAATATTGCCATTTTAACGTAGTACACTCCAACCACTCCTTCAATATAGACTCCTCTATACCTGCTAATTCCGGATAAGAGTGGCCTTGTGGTGGACTACATGGAAACTACATCAGGTAAAAAGTGTACCACTTAGAAAAAAATATGTAAAATTAAATAAACTTAAATGTTGGTACTAGAATTTAATTTAATTACTAGTCTAAATAGTAAGTATTACAAAACCTCTTTTCCTACTTAGCCAATTATGTACGAACAATTTTTAGGGCATTTTTAAGGGCATTTTTGAAAGATTTTTAGGTCATATCTGCATTGTTTTTAGGACATTTTTTCATGATTTATAGGTCATCAAAATCCTAGCCCTAGTTTTTATTATACACTGCACATATGTGCAGTGATCATATTACCCCATCCCTGGAAGCAATAGGTTGGCTTAAACTAGATAAGAAAAGAAATTTACATTCACTTCTCTTTCTCTTCGAAATCTTGAACTCTTCTATTCCTTCGTACCTGTCGTCTCGCTTCACTTACCTTTCTTCCCACCATAATCTGAACACACGCTCTCGTCATGAAACAATACTAACAATACCATCCCATCGCACCTCCTCATACTCATCTTCTTTCACAATAGCCCTGCCAAGACTCTGGAATTCGCTACCTGCTAGCATCAGGGACTGTCGAAATAAAATTGAATTCAAACGAAAACTTACTAGGCACTTGGTCAGTAATTGATTACTTGTAAATAGTTTCTTTAATCTATCACAAAATATTTCAATATTCAGTAATTTCATCACTATACAATTTTGTTATTCTAGATTTAATTTGTAATTCAGTAAATATAAAATATTCTTTGTTTCTCTATGATAAATTATCTAGCTTTAATTATTCAGGTAATCTTTTCGTACTTTGATTTTATTGTAATTGTAAATTTAATACTAACTGTAATATTATTTGTAATTGTAATTGTAAATTTAATACTAATTGTAATTTATTGTTGATATTGTAGTTGGAATCTCCTGGTAGAGGGGCAGAGAAGGCCTGACGGCCTTATCTCTACCAGGTTAAATAAATAAATACTAATACTAATACTAATATGTATATCAAACTGTCTAATGAACTCTTGTTTCTTCTAACTAGCGTGTTAGAAACGTACTCTAATATTGTAAATAAGATTATAATCCACAGAAAGTATGTAATGTAAGCACAAAACTTTCGCAATCTGAAAGTATCTGAGGCATATGGTGTTTGTCATAGACGCAGCTGTTTTCTGTTATGTAAAATAGTGCAAGTAGAAAGCTGATGTGATGTGCAAGGAATCCTTAATCCGTGGCAATGAATATTCTGCTAATATCTCGTAGCATGCCAATATCTTTAGTTTTCCAGCCTATATGTTTTATAAATGCAGACCGTTCAGCTTCTGTGGAAGTGAACACTTTCTTCACAGGATCTCTCTCTGTATTGCGGTGTAACAACGACGCTCTCTGCAAGTCTTTCCAAGGACAAGGTAACGTGTGAATAGTCACGTACCTAATTTTTACTACCGTTTGTTTGATAAAAAAAACATCAATGTTATGATTCTGCCAATAAAATAAGCTGAGAATTGTACGGTAAACTGGCATTCTCTTTCAAGTAAATACAAAGCATGTATCTATACTAATAATAAATTTATTTTTATTGGGTTATTTTACGACGCTGTATCAACATCTCTGGTTATTTAGCGTGTGAATGAAATGAAGGTGATAATGCCGGTGAAGTGAGTCCGGGGTCCAGCACCGAAAGTTACCTAGCATTTGCTCGTATTGGGTTGAGGGAAAACCCAGGAAAAAACCTCAACCAGGTAACTTGCCCCGACCGGGATTCGAACCCGGGCACCTGGTTTCGCGGCCAGGCGCGCTGACCGTTACTCCACAGGTGTGAACACTAATAATAAATCTGTAGCCAACATTTTCTGGTAATTTTCGATTTTCCAAAAATAATTGGTGTTAACATGTATAATTAACCGTCCTGAAACCGAAAATCGCTTTTTTGAAATTTTTGTTTGTATCTCTGTCTGTCTGTCTGTCTGTCTGTCTAGATGTTTGTTACCTTTTCACGCGATAATGGCTGAACCGATTTATATGAAAATTGAAATATGCATTAAGTTCGTTGTAACTTAGATTTTAGGCTATATGGCATTCAAAATACTTTATTTAAAAGGGGGGTTATAAGGGGCCTTGAATTAAATAAATCGAAATATCTCCCTTATTATTAATTTTCATGAAAAATGTTACATAACAAAAGTTTCTTTAAAAATGATTTCCGATATGTTTCATTCCAAGCAAAATTTTGATGGGACCAAATTGCAACAAAAACGGATGTTCTCTGAACCAAATCATCATATTTTAATTATTTGCATGTAATAACAATTAAGAAATATGTTAAAGGAATTATCATTGCACTAAATGAGAGGTCTCTGGACCAAAATGATCGCATTTTAATTATTTAAATACAATTTAAATTAAGTGACATATTAAACGATTTATCCTTCTATCAAACACGAATGTTCCCTGGATCAAACGTCCTATTTTAATTATGTAATTACTTTATATTTATTTCTAACGGGTGCAGCGGAGCGCACGGGTACGGCTAGTACTAATAATAAATCTGTAGCCAAAATTTTTCTGCTAATTTTCGATTTTCCAAAAATAATTGATGTTAACATGTATAATTAACCATCCTGAAACCGAAAATCGCTTTTTTGACATTTTTGTTTGTATGTCTATCTGTCTGTCTGTCTGGAAGTTTTTACCTTTTCACGCGATAATAGCTGAACCGATTTATACGAAAATTGGAATATAAATTAAGTTCGTTGTAACTTAGATTTTAGGCTATATGGCATTCAAAATACTTTATTTAAAAGGGGGGTTATAAGGAGACTTGAATTAAATAAATCGAAATATCTCCCTTATTATTAATTTTAATGAAATATGTTACATAACAAAAGTTCCTTTAAAAATAATTTCCGATAAGTTTTACTCTATACAAAATTTTGGTAGGACTGATATTTAATGAGATAAATGAGTTTTAAATTTATAATAACAACGCCATCTAAGGCGCTGTACTGAAATAAAAACAAATGACTTCGTCTATAAGGGGCCTTGGACAACAACAATCGAAAGCTATTAAACATAGCCTACAGAGAATATTTCTGTGTTTGTATGAAGTAATATCGGAAGCTAATTAATTGTTTAATTATTATTTCACCATTGGAAATTGTAGTTTCTCTAGATGGACATAATTCTACAATGTTATTACGGTAACTTCTGAAACATATAGCAAGTAATATAAAATATACACATTAAAACTAAATGATATGTCAATGTTCATTAAAGTATGGTTGCATGTAATAACAATTAAGAAACATGTTAAATGAATTGTCATTGCACCAAATGATTGCTCTCTGGACCAAAATGATCGCATTTTAATTGTTTAAATACAATTTAAATTAAGTAACATATTAAACAATTTATCCTTCTATCAAACACGAATGTTCCCTGGAACAAACGTCCTATTTTAATTATGTAATTACTTTATACTTATCTCTAACAGATGCAGCGGAGCGCACGGTACGGCTAGTTTTTAAATAAATTTAAATACCAAATGGGGCAAAAACATTTAAAACAGCAATTTTATATTGATTGAAAATCTTCACTTATCGCATATTTGTAAAGGGTACATTATTATTCGAAAAAGTAGGACTTTTCCTTTGGCTAGTAATGAATATAGGAATTCACTATATAGTACATGATAAGTACTGGAAAGCCATTTCGTAGCACTTTGTAAATTCATTCGGATAGCCTGGAAATTGAAAGGGAACAGCTGCAGTGAGCTACGGTATTGTGACCTAAGGAAAGAGGTTAAATATGGTGAATTTTCATTTTTCTTTTCCCTTTAAAACGCTCTTTAATAGTATGTAGAAATTCATTACATAAAATTTAACGCGTATTTATGTACTTGTCAACTGCCATAACCTCATTTTAGAGCTCTAACGCACAGAGTTTTTAAATTACACTGAACTTTGATTGAAATTTCCTGTAAAATTAATAGCTCGCTTTATATCGTACAAAAAAGTTAGGCTACATCGAAATTATTAATGTTATGTGCATGATATTTGGTGCATACATTCTTTAGGCTACTAAGAAACGTTTCTATGAAATAGAAATTCGTTATTTTGTTGCAATAGAAATTTATTTTGTTGTGTTTGGAAAATATGCCTCCATATTTCAACAAAAGTACCTCTAAAATTCATTCTCAAAATGCTAAGGCTGGTTCACAATAAACCGGGAACGGAAACGACGAGAACGGGAACGGAAATATTGTTAAAATAAATGTACTTAAATATGAGAATGCCATATTTTCCATACATCTACCAGGAATAAATTAAATATAAATTTAAAGAAAAATTATGTAAACTTTGAAAACTGGAACAATTATAATTCAGTAATTTCGAGGGAAAAATCGTTCCGGGGCCGGACATCGAACCCGGGATCTTTGGTTAAATGTACCAACGCTCTACCAACTGAGCTACCCGGGAACTCTACCAGACACCGATCCAATTTTTCCCTCTATATCCACAGACCTCAAAGTGGGCTGACAACCGTCAAGCAACCAACATTGAGTGCACACTAGCTCTGTGTGACTTAAATTGTGGTTTTCTGTTAACGAACAGTGACGTATATTATGCAAATCAACTTTACAGGGAGTTATACCTGAAAGCTTGATTTGCGAAATTATAATTCAGTATTTAAAAAATAACAACACAAATTAATTATAAGTAAAGCAATTGAAATAACAAAGTAAAAGTTTGTGTATTGTATGTCCACATTGTAAGAAATATGTGGTAAAAGTCTCAGATTAATTGGTGTAAAAATATGAAGAGTCCACTGCAAGAATGATGGATGTCACTTTCTTGTCGAAAATGAACGAAGACTGTCAATGCATAGCTTAAGACACATAGAATGTACACAGAGAGTTACATGGCATTAACACTGATAGTCATTATCCAGTAATGATCGGAAAATCATAGTTACGCTTTGAGCGCTAAGCATTTCAAACTTTCAATTGCTTCTCCTGCAAAATATATTCCAAATGACATCCATCATTCTTGCAGTGGACTCTTCATATTTTCTATACGAAAATAACATCAGATTTTTTATCATTGATTCCCTGAAAGTCATATCTGCAATGGTATTTCATTATACATGTAATGTCAATGTAAAAGTTCTTCACCCTTCAAAGTGAGTCGATAGCAACACAGGCAGGCATGGGTCAGAAGCAAGCATATTTGCTATTCAAATCACATTGCATCCCGGGTTGCATGTTCCAGGAAAATTCAAGTTCAACGAGAGCTCGGTATGTCAACGTTGTCAGAGATCTCACAGAGACCAAGTCGATGTGGCGAGCGAGACATGACTCTGGTCCGGGTTACAGACCGCATGTGAACACCTGACCTCTTGCACGAAATGGAGAGGGAACTCTACTCCCTGACCACGCGGCGAAACACTCGACACAACATAGGATTATGATTAGAAGTTTTAATGCACTGCTTTACGTATTGAAAAAATTAATAACAATAATAATAATAATAATAATAATAATAATAATAATAATAATAATAATAATAATAACTAGACTTCGGATTTTAGGTAAAAATCTATTTTAATCCTTAAAAGATAAGTTCATAAAAAATTGCAAGTACACATTTCACATAAAACTATGCCTAAACTTGGTATTTTAACCACTTCCCTGATTAACCCGAGTTAACTCGGGTTGCTAACTTTTGTCAAAATTTATTAACCCGAGTTAACTCGTTTGAGTCCCATTTTAGCTGCTAAGGATTATATCCCGAATATATACGTTTCCATTCTCTCATTAACTTTTTCCTGATTAGATGGCTACAGAAGTTAGTGATATTGCTACATCTGGTGGTGTTTTTTGTACTTTTCCTTGCGAGTGGAATTCTATGCTCATATAGCATTCACACACGGTAGTGAGTAGATGCTAGTTAGTTTTGGCTGTTTCTGTTTGTGTTTAGTGTTTTTTTGTGCTGTTTTGTGTAAAGATGGATCAAGTTAGTGATTCCGAAACTTTTGATCAGGAATATATTCCTGTAGAAGATTAGGAAATGAAACATCGGTATCAGAAGACGAAGTTATAGACCAACAAACAAATTCAGATCAGTTGATGTCGCGTCTTTTCGACAGTGGTTTGAATAGAAAACATCTGGCACCATTTCTTCTGCACCTCCGAGGTACCCATTTCCTGAAATTTTAACATTGTTTCGATAACGATAATTCTCAATTTTTTTAATTATTCTTTAATAATGACCTTATCAACATTATATTCGAGGAGACGATTCGGCATGCTAATAAGCGTTCACAAAATGCTGAAAATAATTCGTGGCGGCCTACTACAGACTCTGAAATACGTGTACTTTTGGGCATAGTGATACTGCAGAACATTATTCACAAACCTGAAGAACAGATGTACTGGTACAAATATTCAATGACTGCTACACCATTCTTCCCAAAACGCTCTCATATAGGAGAGCAAATACTACTGTCCGGAATGCAATGTGCCACTGTGCGTAATACCCTGCTTTCGAGTCTATCACAAGACAAGCAACATTTAACGCCTTGATAACAGCACTGGTATTGTACCTCATAAATTAATCCATAAAAAACATAAGTTGATAAATAGTTCAGGAGAAAATCAAAGTGGGACAACTACCAGAGCTGGAATCAAGGTGCACGAGATAACTCGGGATAATAATTCAGGTGTGAATGTATGTGTATTTCATAGTGATTTTTTGGGTATGTAAGGAAATTAGTGATGTATAGTGATTCTGCAATATTAAATGACCTCTTTACGAAAATAAAAAAATATGACTTTTTTCACAAAACTGGTAAAATATATAGTAAGGGAAGAGGTCAATAGCACCTAAAAATGCCTATTTTGACGACAAAGCCTATTTTGACCTATTAAGTATGTTTTATTTCTAATAGGTCAAAACACTCATTCTTATTTCGAAAATTTGTATTTTAAATTCGAAATGTGTTCCTATTTCTGTTGGAAATAAAGTAAGGGATAAACTAGAGCAAGTTCTGCAGAGAAATGTAGGACTGAAGGACCTTCGTACTGCTTCAGATATCCTAGCAGGGAAGAACACGGATTTACAATGTAACATTCCTGTCCAACTAGTGTCAAAACTGAAGTACGCTCCTGTTACTTCAGTGGATGTGGAGCGTTCATTTTCAGCATACAAATTTGTGTTGAGTGACGAACGGCATTGCTTTTTAGTTGAAAATTTAGAAAAAAATATTAGTAATTTATTGTGAAGCTAATTATGGACATTAACGGACAAGGCTTGGTAAAAATTGATTATATTTGGCTTGTTTGTCTACTGAATTTATGTCTAAAACTTATTTTTCACATTTAATTGTTTAGTTTATGTATAACTAGTTAAATATTAGTTGTTCTTGTACTTTTAGTAGTAGTGGTGGTAACGGTGTATAAGCATTTACAATTATTAAATTCTAGAAGTGAATTCCTGATGATTTGGAACATGTTTTTAAAGAAAACATTATTTTTTGTTAGAGCCTATTTTCGATTCTTTAGAGAATATTTCCTACACTTTAAAGCCTATTTTAGGCACCTAGAATTACATTTTAACGACCTAAAAATCCGTACCCTAATAATAACATAACTAAGCTTTCATTGCTGTACAACACATGAATTGGTACAATTTTCTCTTTTCCTACATTTCAGATTTCAAACAAATTCTAATCACAGACTTAGGAGTAATAGAAGACACTGAATATATGAAATAGAAATATAGCAGAAGAAATATGAGAAGTTCATATAAATAACCTACAGTTTGTGCAAATATTGGAGTACCTCAAGGTTCCGTCTTGGGACCTCTCATATTTCTCTTGTATGTAAACAATCTACCTTTGAGCTTAAAAAAAGTGTTTTGTGACTATGTACGCTGATGACACTTCTGCCATGATTTCTGGGGATAATCCCCAGACTTTGGAACTAAATTGTAACATTTTATTAGAAGATATGAGAAAATGGTTCTGTGCTAATAGGCCACATCTCAATGTTAACAAAAAAGGCTTCATAAATTTTCACACGGTGCAAAATAGAAAAGATATGAATTTAAATATAAATATCAACAACGCACAAATTATGAGATGGTCAGATGTCAGATTCTTAGGTGTAATGTTTGATGAATGTAAGAACTGGGATCAACATTGTAACCT
This sequence comes from Periplaneta americana, assembly GCA_025594305.2. NCBI lineage: Eukaryota > Metazoa > Arthropoda > Insecta > Blattodea > Blattidae > Periplaneta > Periplaneta americana. The sequence goes on along the minus strand of JAJSOF020000025.1, from coordinate 22,517,359 downwards.
ATTTGTTTAATTTCTAAATTAAATGTGGTCGGTTATCAATTAAGAATACTGAGTATTTTATAATGTTACATTTGTTGAGATCACTTTTCTGTACATATAAAGGGCAAAACTAAAATTCTTTCAATCATTTATTATCATAATACACTCTCTCTTAAACTGACAGAGCATATTTTGAATTAAATCAATGCCTTCCAAAAAAAAAAAAAAAAAAAAAAAAAAAAAAACTCTGAAATTCATGCGTTCATATTGTCCCATCTTTCTTACTTTCTGCCTTCCTCTTTGTCTCCTCATATGATCCATATATCTTAATGTCGTCTATCATCTGACACAATCTTCTGCCCCGAACTCTTCTCCCGTTCACCATTCCTTCCAGTACATCCTTCAGTAGGCAGTTTCTTCTCAGCCAGTGACCGAACCAATTCCTTTTCCCCTTCCTGATCAGTTTCAGCATCATTCCTTCTTTACTCACTCTTTCCAACAGAGCTACATTTTTTTATTCTGTCAGAAATGTTTCATATAAGACAATCTCGAAAAAGAAACAAAAAACGAGCAAAATTAAAGGGTTTAGAGTCATAGTAGGCCAAGCGCCATTTATTAAAAACGGAGAAAGCAAGGATTAAAGTTAAGTGAATACCATAGTTTAATGAAGATTGACATATCATTTAGTTTTAATGTACATACTTTATATTACTTGCTATATGTTTCCATTGAATTATGGTAATAACTTCTTTTTAACCCTTGTTTTCTAAGGTTTTAGTAAATGGCGCTTGGCTCACTATGGTTCTGAACCCTTCAATTATATTTGACTTTTTTGTTTGAAATATCTCTAAGATTAACTTCCTGAAATCAATGACATTACCTACGGTTAACCACGTATATAAATTATATACAAATTTGTTCTGAAAAGAACTCCGTTTAACATAAGCCGAAAAAAGTGTAATTTTTTACGTTGCTAACGACAGACTTCCCTCAATATCTGCAAATTTCCAGTCAGAATAGGCAACTATTTGTTGCAATTGTCTCTGTGCTGTAAAGATCTAACAATTTGTACAATTTGAGGGCAAGTTTCGAAATGATCTCATTAACAGTTCCTTGTAACGCAATTGTTACTATTGAGTAGCTCTTCCTACCTGCTATCGTTACATTTGTTGTACAGGGACATCGTTTTATTTTTACTTCAATTTTTATTGTACCTGAGTTTTTTAATGTACTTCACTCCCACCGCTTCTACTAATGAAGTTCCAACTGTCCTCCACACAGAACCAGGGCCGCATATTGTAAAGAGTACTGAGTTAGTGAGTATACTACCTTCCAGAAATATGTTCCTCTTTTCCAGTGATGAAAGAGCTTTCAATATTTAATCAGATTTTCGCACAGATACTGTCGTCCGTTTGCCTACGTCGCATCCCGATTTCCCCCACCTGCTTCTGCTCGCCCCTCTGTAAAGGCTAGTGTATGTGTATGTATTTATTCACATTGCAAATGGGTATATACTCTGTAGCAGTGATAACTAATTACACTCAATAATGACAATAATAAATACAATTAATAAAAATAATAATAATAATAATAATAATAATACTTACTTAAAATGGCTTTTAAGGAATAATAATAACATAAGCCCGCATCCTAAATTAAATGAAGGATGATCACTCAAATCCATTTTAATATTATCCTTCTACAGTAAATCTAATTTGTCTCTTAACCTCTAAGTTTCTGGAACTAAACCCCATCTCAAACGTCTGGATTTAATGTTCTGGGTTTTGCGTTGTGTAACTTTCTCCATTCTCCTGTAAAACATATTTTCCTAAGCACCTTATTCTCAAACACCCTTAACCTATTTCCTCTCTCAGAGTGAGAGTCCAAGTTTCACAACCATACAGAACAACTGGTAATATAACTAATAATAATAATAATAATAATAATAATAATAATAATAATAACAACAACGAGCATCCTAAATTAAATGAAGACGATCACTTAAAATAATATTTACAGTAAATCTAATTTGTATCTTAACCCTAAGTTCGAACTAAAACCCACAATTAGTGACTGGGCTGTCTTAACTCTTTTCTGAAAACATTAATTTCTCTTAGGAATTGGGAGTTTACGTAATATTATACAACTGTTTAAAATAACTTAAATAAAAGGGCCTCGTTAAGTAATTAACTGTCACGTGATTTTCCCCCTTTCTACGATCCTTGCGACATAACCACTTGGACGGACAGTAGATAGCATGTCTGAGTAATTTTATCTGTGCGAGACGGACAGAAGTGAAGATTGAATTTACAGTACGTAAGGTACTCTTTTATAGATAGGTATAGAATTATTTCAACATGAGTTAGTAGTACGAAGGACGAAACTGGCAATTGGAATTAGATGCAATAATCTATAGTGCGATAATATGCACATTAGAATTGAAGCCTGTATCGAAATGAACGGCCACCATTTTAAAAAATGTGTTTAAATATCCAAATTACGATTATTTTTCAATTTAACTTCATTCTCTATGTTGTACGCTAATGTGCTGTAGACAGTATAATATACACTACATAATGAATACGTTCGCATGGAAAGCTATTTCGTGAGTAAAAACACTTATTGTTAATATTGTACTGTATTTTGATTAAAGAAAAACCTAATAAAAATTATCAAACTCAAAATTGCGATATTTACTAGTTTACGTAAATGAAAGAACTACTTTTCTTCCCTCCTATACCTAGTAAAGTGATATGTTTGTATTTTACGCCAATATCATCGAAATCCAGTCGTGGAAGGGGGTAGCAAAGGATGTTTCCGGTTCTCAATCGTTAATCCAAAGGTATAGCCAGGTTAATATTAAAAAGTTAGTAAAATAGATACTACCTAAATAAAAGGCACAGATATAGATACAAATGAAAAATACAAAATAAAAATAAATAAAAATAGAGAAGTATAGATATCATAGCCAAAAATGTAAAATGTAGCTTTAGTTGGCAAACTACAGAGTAACAAATAGCAATATTATATAAAATCAACTACATTCCGTATATTAATAAGAAAATGTTTATATTTCAAGTAACAAATGTTGAAATCTAGATCCCATGTGCATAAGAATGGGTATTAAGCCTGAAAGGCACAATAACACGGTTAAGTAGGACGAAGTATCGGTGCGAAACTGCACACACGTTCACTTGCTCTCGTTGTCCTTAGAGCGGCAAAAAAACTGTAGCGTCCACACTTTCGTGAGCCCGGGAACATCCACTCGCGATTTTACGGCGAAGTGCGTGTGAGGCCAGCACTGGCGGTGCGGTGTCAAGGTCGATATATTTATCCAACTCCACTCCACTCCACAGCGCTTCGGCCTCAAACTAGCAAGGCTGGTCTACTCAGAACTGCACAAAGTCACGGTCGATCATTTGTGATGCGGCTACATGTATTAATCAACCAACAAACGCGTGCCCTTCATAGAAATATCATCAGGATTTTGTAGGCAGAAAAAACTTGATGCAGAGGAGTTATTTAAGCGTGGCAAGGTTGGGGCTAAGAAGGATGAAGTTACAGGAGAATGGAGAAAGTTACACAACACAGAACTGCACGCATTGTATTCTTCACCTGACATAATTAGGAACATTAAATCCAGACGTTTGAGATGGGCAGGGCATGTAGCGCGCATAGGCGAATCCAGGAATGCATATAGAGTGTTAGTTGGGAGGCCGGAGGGAAAAAGACCTTTAGAGAGGCCGAGATGTAGATGGGAAGATAATATTAAAATGGATTTGAGGGAGGTGGGATATGATGATAGAGAATGGATTAATCTTGCTCAGGATAGGGACCAATGGCGGGCTTATGCGAGGGCGGCAATGAACCTCCGGGTTTCTTAAAAGCCTGTAAGTAAGTAAGGGGGTTTAAAGAAATTGAATAGTACCACTAAAGAAAAAAATGTGATAACAGCACTTTAAATATCAAAATTTTCCGTTTTTATAACAAATAAAATACGGACTACTTTTTTCTCTTATACGGAGAAGGGAGTTTGGAATTGAACGGGTTACATCAGTTGCTTGTTTATGCGGATGACGTCAAATGAATAAGGAGAAAATCCACAAATGATTAGGGAAAACCGGGAATTTTACTTTAAGCAAGTAAGGACGTAGGTTTGGAAGTAAATCTCGAAAAAACAAAGTATATGATTATGTCTCGTGACGAGAATATTGTACGAAATGGAAATATAAAAATCGGAAAATTCTTTCAAAAGGTGGACAAAATTATTACCATGGACAACAAACATATATAAATGGTTAAACGGAAAATATGCATTATTCGGTTGACTTTTATCATCCAGTCTTCTCTCGAAAAAGCAAAGTTAGAATTTATAAAACAGTTATATTACATATATAAATGGCATTTGAGAGAGGAACAGAAAGGGAATATTAAAAAATTGTTCCGGGGCCGGACATCGGGACCTTTGGTTAAACGTTCTACCAACTGAAAATTTGCATTGAACATTTATATCAATATTATTCCAAAGCCTTCGATGGTAACTAAGTAACAATAAATGCACTGTAATGGGTCTATTTCAGTATACATAGTTTTATGTTGTGAAGCTTTTATCAGCAACAAGTCTTGTGGGAATTCGAAAAAGTTGAAAGTTAAATTTATAAAACAGTTATATTACCATCCCCATGGTTGTCCTCCAAATAGGTTGTGAAACTTGGGATCGTTCACATTTTCATTTTATCATAGCTCTCACTTTGAGAAAGAAACATAGCATTTTCCACAGAATCTCAATTTTTTCTATTGAGTATGAGTTAATTAAAAGAAAAACGTAAAATAAAATAAAATGCAACAAGATATTGGTGATATATTGCTTTAAATTAACACATAGCAACATGAAAAACAAAGGAGTATCGCTAGTAGCGGTGAAAATGAAATTCTAGATGTCAAACTTTACACAAAAAAGAAACAAAAAAAAAAAAGAAGAAGAAGGAGCGAACACAAAACTCGAACAAAAATATTGCACCATTCATCATTAACGATCATAGAAATTGGTAGGCACCCAGAAGGGAATAAGAAATAACTTCTAAGGAATACAAATATATTTTCACTCAATTTGCTTTCACGTGAAGTAGCCGGTCAGATATGAAACCCTTACAGTGTCCTGGACAGGTGTGGACTCTAAATCTCAATTAATCAATTGTTGTTTTATCCTTCGAAATATTTTCCTAGGAAATAGCTTCAGCATAGGACTAGTGTAGTAATTTATTTTGTGTTACAAAAGTTTGTTTTTTTTTTCTATTTTAACTAGTAAAGATTAATTTGACGTCGTATAAAATTTTGTCGAATATCCTTTTGAGAAGATTAACTCCATATGTAGATGAAATTATTGGGGATCATCAATGTGGTTTTAGGCGTAATAGATCGACTATTGATCAGATTTTTTGTATTCGACAGATATTGGAGAAAAAAAAATGGGAGTATAAGGGTACAGTACATCAGTTATTCATAGATTTCAAAAAGGCGTATGACTCGGTTAAGAGAGAAGTTTTATATGATATCCTTATTGAATTTGGTACTCCCAAGAAACTAGTTCGATTAATTAAAATGTGTCTTAGTGAAACTTACAGCAGAGTCCGTATAGGTCAGTTTCTATCCGATGCTTTTCCAATTCACTGCGGGCTAAAGCAGGGAGATGCATTGTCACCTCTACTTTTTAACGTCGCTCTAGAATATGCCATTAGAAAAGTTCAGGATAACACAGTGGGTTTGGAATTGAACGGGTTACATCAGCTTCTTGTCTATGCAGATGACGTGAATATGTTAGCAGAAAATCCACAAACGATTAGGGAAAACACGGAAATTCTAGTTGAAGCAAGTAAAGCGATAGGGTTGGAAGTAAATCCCGAAAAGACTAAGTATATGATTATGTCTCGTGACCAGAATATTGTACGAAATGGAACTATAACAATTGGAGATTTATCCTTCAAAGAGGTGGAAAAATTGAAATATCTTGGAGCAACAGTAACAAATATAAATGACACTCGGGAGGAAATTAAACACAGAATAAATATGGGAAATGCCTGTTATTATTCAGTTGAGAAGCTTTTGTCATCTAGTCTGCTGTCAAAAAAATCTGAAAGTTAGCATTTATAAAACAGTTATATTACCGATTGTTCTGTATGGTTGTGAAACTTGGACTTTCACTTTGAGAGAGGAACAGAGATTAAGGGTGTTTGAGAATAAGGTTCTTAGGAAAATATTTGGGGCTAAGAGGGTTGAAGTTACAGGAGAATGGAGAAAGTTACACAACGCAAAGCTGCACGCATTGTATTCTTCACCTGACATAATTAGGAACATTAAATCCAGACGTTTGAGATGGGCAAGGCATGTAGCACGTATGGGCGAATCCAGAAATGCATATAGAGTGCTAGTTGGGAGGACGGCGGGAAATAGACCTTTGGAGAGGCCGAGACGTAGATGGGAAGATAATATTAAAATGGATTTGAGGGAGTTGGGATATGATGGTAGAGACTGGATTAATTTTGCTCAGGATAGGGATCAATGGCGGGCTTATCTGAGGGCGGCAATGAACCTCCGGGTTCCTTAAAAGCCAATAAGTAAAGATTAATTTTATTTTTATAACTCGTGCTAAAATTCAGGCCACGTTCGCTTAAAAATTACATTTCTACAGTTTGAGATCCAGAAGTTTTCTTGCAAAGAACTCCTCGGAATGTCGCACTGTTTATTAAATATTTCTAATTATATCAAACGGACTTGAGAATGTGAAGGTTATTCAGCATCATATTGCCTCGCTGACTGAGTCCGAAAGAATTTACACGCATCTCAGACTTCTCTTTCGATTCTTATCATCATAACATGACCCACATTCCTGGCTGGAGTGAAAGTGTCAACATTGGGACGCGCCCAGGGCTGGAGACCGATCGTTCCACAGGATGACAACGCAGCCACAAGGTTAACATCCCAAGGTTATTGCCGTCTGCTTGTTTGGTCCAGCGCTATGAGGCTGCGTATTTGGCAGATTCTTACAAGTCAAGCCAACTAGGTTCGATACCATGATACAAGGTCTCTGTAAAGGCTGGTTCACAATAAACCGGAAACGAGAATCGAAACGAAAACGGTAAAATTGTTAAAATGTGTACATTTAAATGTGAGCATTACAATTAACGAAAAGCTTGCCGGAGCCCAGTATCGGGAACGGAGAGTTGGCCTAGTTTGAACTTCGGCGTTCACGTTTCCGATCACAGCCCACTAGATTCATTCTATTGCCATCTAAAAGCTATTTTGTCGTCATATATTTTGTAGCAAGAAGACCGTGACATAACCTATGCATTATTTTGTTCTGTGTTGTGCATCATGGAGCAAGTTTTATTTGATGAGATTCTAATATTGAGTGTTGAGGAAAATCTTCACGTTTACGATAAGCCTCGTATAAAGATGAGAAAATGAAGGAGAATACGTGGCTTTCAATAGCTGCATCTTTGAACACCGATCGTAAGTGAATCATATTTTATTACTGTATTGGTTGTATTACACACTACATATTCACGCTTCAATTCAATAACTATTGTTGTGTTCATTTTTGTTCTATTACAAATGTTTCTTCTCTAATTATTTTACGTTATGGTAGACTTAAAATAGGTTGTGATAATAAAGATGCATGGGCATATTTATAGTACCGTACCTAATGAAATGTTTCAGTTGAAATTTCGAAGTTGGTTAACCTGTGTTTATGTTGGCTGCCTTGTACTCATGAGAGAACGCCATTGGCCAATTATACACAAATAAATCAGACTGCGTGATATCGACTTTACATATCGTTATTGACATCCATATCGATATGCATTGTCGTCTACGTTCTCGGTTTATTGTGAATCAAAAATTTTCATATTCACGTCCTCTGCTTCTCGTTTTCATTCTGGTTCTCGTTCCCGGTTTATTGTGAACCAGCCTTTACACGTTCGTTACTAGAAGCGGGAGAAAGTCTGGAGAATAAATCGCTGTAAACCGCAACTAATTGGCGAGTCGAGCAGAATTTGTCGTACAGAGCTGAAACTAAACGCTGTTCTCTCTAAATTCTAATAATCACAAGGCCAAGGAACTCGGAAACGGGAGGGGGGTTGGAGAATGTAGTTGAAAAATTAATCAGCTGTGTGAATCGAATGTTAAGTTCAGTACTGTAACACGATCCACTGCCCACAGTGATTTAACTGCAATGATGACAAGCAGGAATAGACTTTCACTTTCGTGTTTAAACAAACACGCGAAATCAGAGCAAATAGTTTCAGGGAACTGTGTACACAGAGATGCATACATATTGTAAATTACTATACCAGGTGAGTCAGCTACGCCTTATTCAGTTTTTATTTATTTATTTATTTGTTTGTTTATTTATTTATTTATTTATTTATTTATTTATTTATTTATTTATTTATTTATTTATTTATTTATTTATTTATTTATTTATTTATTTATTTATTTATTTATTTATTTATTTATTTATTTATTTATTTATTTATTTATTTATTTATTTATTTATTTATTTATTTATTTATTTATTTATTTATTTATTTATTTATTTATTTATTTATTTATTTATTTATTTATTTATTTATTTATTTATTTATTTATTTATTTATTTATTTATTTATTTATTTATTTATTTATTTATTTATTTATTTATTTATTTATTTATTTATTTATTTATTTATTTATTTATTTATTTATTTATTTATTTATTTATTTATTTATTTATTTATTTATTTATTTATTTATTTATTTATTTATTTATTTATTTATTTATTTATTTATTTATTTATTTATTTATTTATTTATTTATTTATTTATTTATTTATTTATTTATTTTGCTTATAATTGTAACATAAAATATAAATAAACAGAAAAACTTTAGCTCGCCCCTGAAAGAGTAGACCACATGCTCAGGGGCGGATTCCTGAATTGAAATTAAGAAATATATAATGCAATATAAATAGAGGAGTAAGACAAGGGTGTCCATTGTCACCGTCACTTTTTAATGTGTATATGGACGACATCGTGCTGAAGTGGCAGATGGATTTGAAAGTACATTTTAAAATAAAAAATACATAAACTTAGATACGATACTTTTTGCCGATGATCAGGTTTTAATTTGTGCTTCTTTAGATGACCTACAAATGGCAATATTTAAATTAAACAAAATTAGCAAAGAAAATAGCTTAACTATATCGGCTACTAAAACAAAAGTGTAAGCTTTTAGAGGATTAGAAACAATTAGAGCCAAAATCGTGTTGAATGGAAGACTGATAGAACAAATTAATGCTTTTAATTATCTGGGCTGCAATATCTCATATGCAAGAAAAGAAGATTTTACAAATAAAATAAACAAATTCAATTATTTCTGTGGGGTAATAAAAAGAACTTTAAAATACACTAGCAAAGAAACAAGATTAAAATTTTATGAAGTTATGGCAGTCCCTATGTTGCTGTACTGCTCTGAATTCTTACTAAATCCGAAGAAAAAAGAATCGAGGTGATAGAAATGAGATTTTTGAGGAGTATAGCAGGCTATACTCTCTTAGACAAGAAACGCAATGAAGACATCAGACTAGAACTGAATATATTCAATTTAATTCAAAAACTCATAGAATATAAGAATAAATGAAAGCAACACGTTGAAAGAATGACTCAAGACCGTATTCCTAAATTAATATTCGACTACAGACAAACTGGTAAACGAAACATAGGTAGACCCAGGAAAAGATGGCTTCAAGAATTTTAAAATTTATATACTTCATGAGACCGGAACGAGTCAAACAAGGCTTAAACCATGTGTCTGATGATGATGATGATGATGATGATGATGATGATACATTTGTCTTGATGATGATACAATTTGTCTTATGTCTACTACGCAATAAGAATATATAAATTTAAATTTACAATTTTTCAATTTTTATAAAATCCATACATAACTATTTAAAATGAATACTAGAACTATTAGAATTGACAAGATTAGGAAGATTAGGATATTTAAATATAAATTTGTTATAAAGAGTGTAACAAAATTTTCTGATACAGTGAAAATTTCAGTTATTTTTTCAAATATTTGATTGTAAATATCACATTTTCAGCCAAATTAATAATAAAGGATTGCATCACACCACAATCAAGTAGTACCAACTCCTACACCATAAAATTTGGTCATGGTTCCTGAGAAAATGGAAATTAACAAGAGAATAATTTTAACATACTGTTACACAAACTTTGTTACACTCTGTATATTCTTGGGCCTAAATTACTACTATGATTAAATACTGTAGCAGTGTTGCATTTTAGTTCAAACAATCTTAAAGAATTCATACCTTTTGTTACATAACTATGCGAATACAATTCAAAATTATTTTGATTTTTATGTATGAATTTTATTAATACAATATAATAAATGTGTGTTATTTTAAAAACATTAAAGCCTAAAAACAATTTTTGAGATGAAAAATCAATAGGTTTATGAAGACATAGTTTAATTATTTTCTTCTGTAATAAATAAAGTGGATTAAAATTGGATTTAAATAAGCTACCCCATTCCTATAATTCCATACACAATTAACGATTGAAATAAAGTTAAGTATATTGTGCGTAATAAACTTATTGACAATTAATTCCTCAATAAAACAAAATAATATATTATTTTACGTAATTTATTACAAAGGTAATTGTGTTGGTTCCATTTTAAATGATAGTCAAAAATTATGCCTATATACTTAACTTCAGAGGACTCCTTAATAATTGGACATTTACACTGTATAAGGCAACAATCAGAATTATGTAATTTAATACTTAATATAGATGTAGGTTTGTTACATTTTTCAGATAATGAAAATGGAATAATTATGGTTTTATTTCCGTTAATATTAATCTAAGTCAATTATTTGAATTATTATATGCATCATACCAGGTTTTTCCACCAAAAAGTAAAACTGTGTCGTCTGCATAAGAATAATGAACACCATTGTATTGTTATAAGTCAATTTTTAATAAGTCATTAATATATAGGCTTTTAAAAATAAAATAGGGCCTAGAACTGTGCCTTGGGGAACACATATTAATAATGAAGGTTCACTTGAATAACTGCCAATTTTCGTTATTTGAATTCTGTCGTTGAGATACGATTTTATTAAATTTATGCTCGACCATGCCGAAATGTAGTAATTATACACCTGGTAGTAGCCCTTTAATGCACCTCATTAACGTATACCTATTCATTATAATTCAGTTGTTCAGCCAATGAGAAATAACCTTTGTACTGATTGTACCATTATAAAACCGAAAGTATCGATTATTCTCGGATATGCAATCGAAAGACAATTAGCGAAAAGTCACGGAGGCTGGGAATCCAATACTGTCGCAGAAGCTTATGCTCTGTTACTATAATAATTAGCGTTAATTGTAAATAATATTCAAATAAATTCAATTTGTCTTCTCGTTTTTCAATTCTAAACCAATTTCCAGGTTATATCCAGCCTAATCTTCATGTTATTCTCTAGATTATATCAAGGGCAATGATATTCGTGTTTCGGAAAAAATCAATACTTTCGCGTCTGCGCACATCTCACAATTCAGGTCAGTTCCGCTCCTCACATACCCATAACATGAATACTTCTGAATAATTTCAAGTTAGAAATATGGTCGAGCATAAAAAGTCGTATGAAACTTGCCTATAATAGTAATTAATAATAATAATAATAATAATAATAATAATGGTGATAATAATAATTTATTTATTTAATCTGGTAGAGCTAAGGCCAGTAGGCATTCTCTTCCGCCCAGCCAGACTTTAATTCTAATTAAATACATTTGCTTACATAGTTATTACATTAATATCTAGATCAAAAACAACATGAAAGTAAATAATGAAAATTGGATAACTAATGTTAGTGTGACAATAATAAACATTGGTAAGAAATAGTTATAATAATAATAATAATAATAATAATAATAATAATAATAGCAATACTAATAATAATAATAATGAGATAATTTAGATATTTATCTGTGATATATATAACCATTGAACATTGATTCCTAAACAGCTAATTGTTAACAAGAATTTATCTCAAGCCTATTCTTAATGACAGTCCCTGACATTGGTAGGGAATTACAAAGTCGTATCAAATCGTTTTTCATAAACAAACATACTCGTCTTAATTACTACCATTATAGGCTCGTTGCAAATGTAATTAAAGCATTACCTTTTATTCCTAATAAGTCTGATTTTCAATTAAGATGTATTTTACTGTATCAAATGCTTTTGTTATGTCCAGGAAAATACCAATACATTTGTTATCTTGATCAAATTCTCTGACAATTTTTTAGTAGCTTGATATATTGCATTATCTGTACCAATATTTCAGAACGCACCTGGATTATGGCGAGGATATGCTAATTCCCGATCTAGTTATTCGTTTCGTAAAGTTTGCTTAACACGATTCACTCACGCTAGCGGCTAATGCCTGGCCGCAAGTGGTCATTGCGGTTAGATTCTAGCCTTAATGACGGTTTGGCAGGAGCGAGCGAGATTCAGAATCACAGGCATGACGGGTTGCCAGACCTGTTATTATTTTTGGCCAAGTCTTGTTTACTCCGAGCACCTGTTAGTACGCGAAGCATTGTCTGATAATTTGTGAGCCCACTGCCCCACAACGCCAGCCGGACGCATGGCAAGGCCGCGCCAAAGTTTGATCTACGTCAATCCTCCGCGTGGCGCTACCTGTACGGCATGGATCTCGAGAAAAGTTGAAGGACACACCGCGCCATGCCAGTCTTTGACGAAAATCAAGATAATTTCTTTCGTCTTCCTTCACAGTTTCAACTCTTTGTATGAGCTTTTAGCCGTCTCAACTAATTTGATGTAAATATTACTAGCTACAGCGATTTCCCCCAGTTTTTAACTCTTACAAACGGAAATTCCATAAAGAGTGGGTGGAAAAACATTTTTGTGTACTGGAAAGCGAAAATATTAGACCTCTGCTTTGCTCAAAAACATTTTTTCGAGTAAAAAACTACAATAGACGACACAAACGGAAATTCCATAAAGAGTGGGTGGAAATAGTACATTATGCAACGAGCCTATAATGATAGTAATTAAGAATCGAGTATGGATATTTATGAAACGAGTGCAAGCGAGTTTCATAATTTTCATACGAGCTTATTAATTACCATTATACGCGAGTTTCATACGACTTTTATGCTCGAACATAATTCTAACTTGAAATTACCGGTATTCAGATGTATACATTTTATTTGTAACTGACAAGATCGGAAGTGACCTTGTTCTAGGTCGTGAATTGTGAGATGTGCGCAGACGCGAAAGTATTGATTTTTTCCGAGGAACAATAATGTCATTGACCTTGACGTAGTCCCGTTAAACTTGATAATATTATAATATTATAACCTTGTTTATTGAATTCGACATTGAAAAACGAGATGACAAATTGAATTTATTTGAATATTATTTACAATTAACGCTAATTATTATAGTAACAGAACATAACCTTCTGCGGCAGTATTGGATTTCCAGCCTCCGTGGCTTTTCGCTAATTCTCTTTCGATTGCATATCCGAGAATAATCGATACTTGCGGTTTTATAACAGTACAAAGCTGACCTGTCATTGGCTGAACAGTTGTAACCTGAGTCGTCATTGGCTGAAAGACCTGACCTTTAATGAGTAGGTGTACTTTAATGACATGCATTAAAGGTCTGCTACCAGGTGTATAATTACTACATTTCGGCATGGTCGAGCATAAAACATTTTATGCTCGGCCATGCCGAAATGTAGTAATTATACATCTGTAGCAGCCCTTTAATGGACCTCATTAAAGTACATCTATTCATTAAAGTTCAGGTTTTCCACCAATCAGAAAGCACCATTGTAGCAATATGAAAGCGCAAGTATCGATTATTCTCGGATATGCAATTGAAAGACAACTAGCGAAACGTCACGGAGGCTGGAAATCCAATATTGTCGCAGAAGGTTATGTTCTTTTACTATAATAATTAGCGTTAATTGTAAATAATATTCAAATAAATTCAATTTGTCATCTCGTTTTTCAATGTCTAAATCAATTTCCAGGTTATATCAAGATTAATGTTCATTTTACTCTCTAGATTATATCAAGGTCAATGACATTTGTTCCTCGGAAAAAATCGATACTTTCGCGTCTGCGCGCATCTCACAATTTACGAGATACTGCACAAGGTCACTTCCGCTCCCCAGTCAAATAAGAATAATATGAATACTTATGAATAATTTCAAGTTAGAAATATGGTCGAGCATAAAAAGTCGTATGAAACTTGCCTATAATGGTAATTAAGACGGTGGTATGAAAATTATGAAACGAGCGTTCGCTCGTTTCATAAACATACTCGCGTCTTAATTACTACCATTATAGGCTCGTTGCATAATGTACTATTCGTGTACTGGAAAGCGAAAATATTAGACGTCTCCTTTGCTCAAAAACGTTTTTCAAGTAAAAAAACTGCAATATACCACATTATCAATCAGTACACGAAGATCACTGTAAAATCACATGTTAGTAAGTTTGGATTTAAGTTATCCATGCATAGTTTTGATACTAAGGCAATGCTGTAGAGGCGTTCCGAAATAGGCTATATTACTGTCTAGCCAAAAATGGAGCACATTTTGAGCATCTAATTTAGTAAATTTAATTAATTTTAGAAAATTACCCAAAATAAACTTTGTTTTCAATCTACAACCGATGACAACAACAATAATCCAGGTTGCCAAGCGACGATAGAAAACAAAAGATGGGAAAGAAATGATTGAGATGTATAAACAATTGAATACTGTTAGAGTTGTAAGTACCTATTATAAAATAGGGATGTTATTTGAAATGTCAAAGGGTGTGAGGGTTGAGGGTGTAAGACCAAAATGCAATTAACACTAGTTTCAAACTTCTGCCTCAATATCTAAATTGACGTGTTATATGATTAAATTAAATTAAAATAAATATAATTATATAGACTGGGAAGTTCTGAAATGAAAGATTGGTATAATACTTCGTTGTTTTTATGAGAAAGTGTTCGTAAATAACTATAATATTTAGTGTATTGTAAAATAATGGTTATAGGAATGTAATATTATATTTTTAATTATAAGATAATTTTAAAATGCTTAAAATGGGAAATGCTTGCTATTATTCGGTTGAGAAATTTTTGTCACTCAGACTGCTTTCAAAAAAACTAAAAGTTAGAACTTATAAAACAGATATATTATCGGTTGTTCTGTATGGTTGTGAAACTTGGACTCTTACTTTGACAGAGTAACAGAGATTAAGGCTGTGAAGTTACAGGAAAATAAGGTGCATTGTAGAGGGATGACGTTAAATCCAGTTTGAATGGACAGAGCAAATGGGTGAATCCAACGCAATAGAGTGTTAGTTGGGAGGCTTAGGGAAAAGATCTTTGGAGAGGCCGACACGTAGATTGTTCACCTAACATAATTACGACAAGAGCGGTATGTTGAGGTTTTCATGTTCTCGGAAATTGAAAAAGCTCAACTACGTTTCGCTTTTTCAAAATCCATACGTTTGAGATGGACAAAGACGCATTAGTTAATGAAATCTCCATGTTGGTTTCTGTTTAATGACGGTGAATCCAGAAAAATGTTTTCACTATAGAGGCCGTTAGTCTGGTCTATAAATGCCAAACGGAGATGTAAAATCTTTCATTTTTGCAGTAATAACATCGGCAGAATCTTGTTGATTTTTTCACGGCTTCGAGACGGAATGCATGGAGGGACTTTAGGAAATATTTAAAAACAATAATTAACATTGATGGTAGGGACTTTCAATTTATAATTATTACTATGTTAAACGTCTCTAAAAATAATATGTTAAAAGCCTAAAGGTACCGATGGCGGCCTTGTTATGTGAGGGGAACACTGAATGACACTTACCGGGTTCAAACAAATTCTAAAAAGCCATTTGTAAATGCTAAGTAGGATAATTTTAATTTTTTTAAATGTATTAATTGTATAAACAGTAATATTTTATTGTAACCTGATGATGCCTTAGGGCTGAAATTTCAGAAAATATGAAGAAAAAACACATTGGAATATGTGCCCGCAGTTCGAAAGTTCAAACTAGATTTTTTCAAAGAGTGTACACCAGTTTAGGATCAAAAGAATGCAAGAATACCTCCAGCTTGTAAAAGTACATGTATTTTTTTGTAATATTTGCAACCTCATATTTATCTAACATAAATTTCTTGTCTATGATTATCATCAAAACAAAAGCGGGAAATTTCTTTGAATCTGAAAATTATATCATTGTGTTCATAGAATATGAAATCCATATTCGAGAAGCTGCTTTCTGAAAAACAGACACATTTATTACAGTAATTATTTTTAATTTATAATAATTTTTTCCTTGGTTATTTAACGACGCTGTATCAACTACTAGATTATTTAGCGTCGATGAGATTGGTGATAGCGAGACGATATCTGGCGAAATGAGACCGAGAATTCGCCCTAGATTATCCGACATTTGCCTTACAGTTGGGGAAAACCTCGAAAAAAACCCAATCAGGTAATCAGCCCACTCGGGAATCGAACCCGCGCCCGAGCGCAACTCCGGAACGGCAGGCAAGCGCCTTAGCCGACTGAGCTACTACGGTGGCTAATTTACAATTACTGAAACTTATTTTATTCTTTTTTCAACGTTGTTTACGTTTATCTTTCTAAATACAAACTAAATCTATGTTAATAAAGTTTTTTGTATTAGTTTTCTAAGTCATCTCGCGACCCTTCCCCCCCTTCAGCTCCTTATACGATCCCCTGGCGGTCGCGACCCACACTTTGGAAACCACTGTTCTAGATGCAACCAAGTTTTTCAATTTTACATCTACAACTAGTTCCTCAGACATAATGTACTAACGTTTCAATGTCATATTATTTTCCTGAATTCAAACAGACATAATGTTAACGTTCAGTTATAAAGAAGCATTTTATTGAGATCAAACCATAGCAACCGACAAAACAATAGCCTACACTAAAACCGGTCAGGTATGGTGTTATTAGATAACCCACTGCTGGCTGAACTATAAACACAGAATAAACTTACCACCATACTTTCTGACGTCTTTCAGTCTTCCAAAGTCCAGCACATTGTTGAAATATCACAATTAGGGCACAAACTCCGTAACAACGAACGTACACAACCATATTGTTTTTGCAAACACACACTATCGATTTTTATCGTTATCGATTCCAGCAATCGATTTTTTCCCATAATCCGTTACGCTGCAGCTATCGGCAGAAATGTCATCGAGGTGGCTGTTACTAAGGCCCGTAACACACTTGCAGAGTTTTCGCCAGCGAGAAATGTGTTGCGAGAAAGAGGCGAAGAGCCTTCCTCCACACACTTGGCGAGTTCTCGCTATCACAGATCACACCTCGCTATGATCATCTATGCACTGCCTTCATGCAGAAAGCATTTTTCGGATTATAGTAATGACTCGTTGGGGGAAATATTATAGGTTATGTATTTACGTATATTGTCGTACTTAAATATTTAACCTGTAAGATACTTTACAAATTACGTACGAACGCTTTGTTGAATTCTTAGTATTCAGATGATGAGGAAATGGAGTTACATGAACATATTTTGTTCATGAAAATAAGAGGAAGGCCTAAAATTAAAGCCAGAAATATCTGAAAATTACATTGTACCTTACGAAAATAAGGGCGAGTTTTGGACACTGGTTTCGATTTGAATGATGCTATGTTTAGGCGTTATTTCAGGTTCAATGGACCACAGTTTTTTTTTTTTGACATTCATGATATGATAGAGAATTCTTTGCTACATTCTGATTAAAATTACGTAAACTGTTAAGACATAGACATAGATACATTATTTCAAATGTTTAATCAATACCATCAAAAGTTCATCAAAATAAAATACGAACTTAGATTCTGCATACTTTGTAATCGAAAATTCACGAACTATCTTCAAATACATCTTTTCTCAGTCTAGGTTCCTTGCCATCGATAACATTTCTAGGCATGTAGAACGAAAGTTTAGGTCAAGCATACCAATTAATGTCTCCAAATATCTCTTAACTGACTGCGTATTCCTTCCGTTTTCCAGATTCGCTGTCACAACGATAGATAGCAGCAATCGTCCTATATGCCTATTACATATATTTTAAAATAAATTACTCTATCTCTCTTACATTAAATGCTGATATATATTGACATTTTATCTAAGAAGATTATCCTTCCATATTTGAAAACTATCTTCATTCTATAATTCCTATGTTTAGATTATTCCAATAATTATTTATTCTCTAGGACCCTCAAGTGAACTTCGGTCCTTTACCTATATACGTAGAAATAGCTAACAAGCTGTTCGCGGCCTGTGGAGGGGGGTTATTTCAAAGTAGTTTGTGAAATCGGTAGGCTTATTGTGAAGGCCTCTTCTCTTACGGTTGTGAGTAGAAAGAAAGAAAAGAACGAAGCAGTACACGTATGATACATCCGCTGTATGACATTAATAAATCTTTTTCCTAATAACGCGTTCAAGTTCTCATTCATGGTTCATCTTTTGCTATGATAGATGTCTCTGTAATTCCGAAAATTGTGTGCTTGGGCGTTCTTATACAATTTGTCTCCTGGTATTAGGAGTACGGTATAGTATAATGAGAGAGGAGGTATTAGAATTTAGTTTCTTAACGGAACCAAACATTAGCTTAAAGTTTAAATGGTTTGGAATCGATAACATTTCTAGGCTTGTAGAACACACGCTTAGGTCGAGTACACCAAGTGCCTACAAATACATCCTCAGTTGTCGTGTATTCCTGATAGGAGACACGATCTTAGATTCTACATACTTTGAAATAAAAAGTTCAGGAACTATCTTCATATACATCTTTTGTTAGTCTAGGTTCGTTGCAATCGATAACATTTCTAGGCATGTAGAAGGAAAGTTTAGGTCAAGCATACCAATTAATGTCTCCAAATTCCTCTTAACTGATTGCGTATTCCTTCCGTTTTCCACATTCGCTGTCACAACGATAGATAGCAGCACTCGTCCTATATCCCTATTACATTAATTTTAAAATAAATTACTCTATCTCGCTTATATTAAATGCTGATATACATAGACATTTTATCTAACAAGATTATCCTTCCATATTTGAAATCTATGTTCATTCTTTAATTCCTATGTTTAGACTATTACAATAATTATTTATTCTCTGGCACCCTCAAGTGAACTTCGCTCCTTTACCTATAAATGTAGAAATATCTAACAAGCTATTGGCGGATGGTGAATGGGGGTTTTATTTCAAAATTATTAGTGAAATGAATAGGCTTATTGTGAAGGCGTCTTCTCTTACGGTTGTGAGTAGAAAGAGAGAGAACGAAGTAGTGCACATAAGATACATCCGCTGTATGACATTAATAATTCTCTTTCCTAATAATGCATGATAACGCATTATTTTATACACATATTAAATTCATATAAATGATCTTATCCAGGTATTCCAACTTTTTAAAAAATTAATAACATTGGCACGGGTTCACATTCACATGATAAAATTTAAATATAAGGAAAGTCGTCTATATCTTACCACAAAAAATTAGTTCTTAGGAGATATCATGTTAACTAATAAATCAAATGGCAAACTGCAACTTTAATAGTCTGGATGTGATAGAATAACATAATCATATTTCCATTTCTAATAACTCATATTTTATATATACATATGGATTTGAAAGTACGTTTCGGCTTAAAATTAAAGCACATTAAGTCAAAAATATTTCTTTTGACAAGAAGGTGTGTATTATTATGTACATCATGTATGTGTATAAACGTAGAATTGGAAAAATAAATAGAAACAACTTACAAAAACATAATATTTTGAGGGTTCAGGTTTTCATTCATGGGTAACCTTTTGCTATGATAGGTGTCTCTGTAACTCCGAAAATTGTGTGCTTGGGAATTCTTATACAATTTGTCTCCTGGTATTAGGAGTACGGTATAATATAATGAGAGAGGAGGTATTAGAATTTAGTTCCTTAACGCAACCGAACATTACATTCTACATAGTTTGCAATCGATAACATTTCTAGGCTTGTAGAACACACGTTTAGGTCGAGTACACAAGGTGTCTATAAATACATCCTCAGGTTTCGTGTATTCCCGATAGGAGACACGAACTTAGATTCTACATACTCTGTAATCGAAAATTCACGATCTTCAAATACATCTTTTCTCAGTCTAGGTCCCTTGCCATCGATACCATTTCTAGGCATGTAGAACGAAAGTTCAGGTCAAGCATACCAATTAATTTCTCCAAATATCTCTTAAATGACTGCGTATTCCTTCCGTTTTCCAGATTCGCTGTCGCAACGATAGATAGCAGCAATCGTCCTATATGCCTATTACATATATTTTAAAATAAATAACTCTATCTCTCTTACATTAAATGCCGATATACATTGACATTTTATCTAATAAGATTATCCTTCCATATTTGAAAACTATCTTCATTCTATAATTACTATGTTTAGACTATTCCAACAATTATTTATTCTCTAGGACCCACAAGTGAACTTCTCTCCTTTACCTATATACGTAAGAAATATCTAACAAGCCATTGGCGGCCTGCGAAGGGGGGGGGGGTATGTTTCAAAATAGTTAGTTAAATGAGTAGGCTTATTGTGAATGCCTCTTCTCTTACGGTTGTGAGTAGTAAGAAAGAAATAAAGAGAACGAAGCAGTACTCAGAAGATACATCCGCTGTATAACATTAATAATTCTTTTTCCTCATAATGCATGATAACGCAATATTTGATACATACATTCAATTCATATAAATGATCTTATCCCGGTATTCTAACTTTTTAAAAAATTAATAGCATTGGCACGGGTTCACATTCACATGATAAAATTGAAATATAAGGAAAGTCGTATATATCTTACCACAATAAATTAGTTCTTAGAAGATACAAAGTTAAAGAATAAATCAAAAAGCAAACTGCAGCTTTAATAGAGTCTGGATGTGATAGAATAACATACTCTAATTTCCATTTCTAATAACTCATATTTTATATATTCATATAGATTTGTAAGTACGCTTCGGCTTAAAATCAAAGCACATTAAGTCAAAAATATTAATTCTGATAGGTAGGTAAATTTAAACAATTATTAAAAAAAATCGTGTATGTGTATAAACGTAATAATTGGAAAATAAATAGAAACAACTTACAAAAATATAATATTTTGAGGGTTCAGGTTTTCATTCATGGTTAAACTTTTGCTGTAATAGATGTCTCTGTAATTCCGAAAATTGTGTGCTTGGGAGTTCTTAAACAATAATTTTATCCAGGTATTCCAACTTTTTAAAAAATTAATAACTTTGGCACGGGTTCACGTTCACAAGATAAAATTAAAATATAAGGAAAGTCGTCTATGTCTTACCACAGTAAATTAGTTCTTAGAAGATATAATGTTAACGAATAAATCAAATAGCAAACTGCAGCTTTAATAGAGTCTGCATGTGACAGAATAAAATAATCCCATTTCCATTTCTAATAACTCATATTTTATATATTCATATAGATTTGTAAGTACGCTTCCGCTTAAAATCAAGGCACATTAAGTAAAAAATATTACTTCTGACAAGAAGGTGCGCATTATTGTGTATATAATTGTGTACATAATATAGGTGTATAAACGTAGAATTTGGAAAAATAAATTTAAACAATATACAGAAAAAATAATATTTTGAAGCTTCAAGTCTTTCATTCTTGGTTCACCTTATATTACCGTCTTCAATTTGCTACTGCTCTGATAGATGTCTTTGTAATTCCGAAAATTGTGTGCTTGGGAGTTCCTATACAATTTGTCTACTGGTATTAGGAATACGGTATATTATAATGACAGCGGAGGTATTAGAATTTAGTTCCTTAACGGAACCGAACATTAGATTCTACATAGTTTGCAATCGATAACATTTCTAGGCTTATAGAACACACGTTTAGGTCGAGTACACAAAATGCCTATAAAAACATCCTCAGTTGTCGTGTATTCCCGATAGGAGACACGAACTTAGATTGTACATACTTTGTAATACTGGTGACAGACTACAGTCACTAATCGCGATTATCGACCTAATCGCGATCTGGTTTGTAGTGTGTCACCGTCCCGATCGCGATCAGAGCTTAATCCTGTTTCCAGAACAAGATAATCGCGCTGAGGCACGGCCCAGTGGACGAAAGTAACATTTTAGTAGACTTTAGTTTCGAATCACCTAGATTTATATTATTTAGGAAGTCGTGATAGCTTCTGCTGTGAAATTTTGTTACCCCTTCCATTGTATTATATGAAATAGAAACGAAAATGAATGGCTAGAAAATGAATTTGGCTACTATTAGACGTAGTGGAGAAATTTAATGCCGATGTGAGAAAAGTAAAACAAATGACAGACGAAGAGAGAGAGAGAGAGAGAGCAATAGAAGGCTGCTGAAAGATGTTTCATTTCAATAAATAAAATAGATTACAAACTGGAACTGGTTTCTTTTTCAGATTTTCAATTTCAGTCTCCATTACGACGCTATCGTTGAGGTTAAGGTTGATTTTAAAAATGATTTATTACAAAATAATATAAATTTTTGGCATGATATAAATTTTATAGGTTATAAAATCCCTTTTCAAAATATTATAAATAGTAATGATATAAATTGTATCAGTTTACATTGTAAAGCATATAACAATTTTAACAAATAAATTCCCACATCAAGCTGCAAGAAACAACAACAAAAAAAAGGGAAAAAAAAACAATGAACAAACATCAAAAGAAAGTATGAAGTTTAGGTATTGTCCAGGAGGGAAACAAATATATACGAAATACGTATGTACATAGAGAAAATTCTTTCCTCTATGGTAATTCAGCTGTATACCAGACGGGACGTAGTGTGTCACCACATTTTCGGTAATCGCGTTCGGGCCTGATCGCGATAAGTGCTAATCGCGATTACTACTGTAGTCTGTCACCAGTATAATCGAAAGTTCTCGAACTATGTTCAAATACATCTTTTCTCAGTCTAGGTTCCTTGCCATCGATAACATTTCTAGGCATGCAGAACGAAAGTTTAGGTCAAGCATACCAATTAATGTCTCCAAATATCTCTTAAATGACTGCGTATTCCTTCCGTTTTCCAGATTCGCTGTCACAACGTTAGATAGCAGCAATCGTCCTATATGCTTATTACATACATTTTAAAATAAATCACTCTATCTCTCTTACATTAAATGCTGATATACATTGACATTTTACCTAAGGAGATTAACCTTCCATATTTTAAATATATCTTCATTCTATAATTCCTATGTTTAGACTATTCCAATAATTATTTATTCTCTGGGACCCTCAAGTGAACTTCGGTCCTTTACCTATATACGTAGAGAAATATCTAACAAGCTGTTGGCGGACTGTGAAGGGGGGTTGTTGTTCCAAAATAGTTAGTGAAATGAGTAGGCTTATTTTGAAGGTCTCTTGTTTTACGTTTGTGAGTAGTAAGAAAGAAAGAAAGAAGGAAGGAGAACGAAGCAGTACACGTCTATTATAGTATCGTACAGTAAGATACATCCGCTGTATGACATTAATATTTCTTTTTCTTAATAATGCATGATAACGCAATATTTTATACATATATTAAATTCATATAAATGATCTTATCCAGGTATTCCAACTTTTTAAAAAATTAATAACATTGGCACGGGTTCACATTCACATGATAAAATTGAAATATAAGGAAAGTCGTCTATATCTTACCACAGTAAATTAGTTCATAGAAGATATAATGTTAACGAATAAATCAAATGGCAAACTGCAGCTTTAATAGAGTCTGGATGTGATAGAGTAACATAATCTCATTTCCATTTCTAATAACCCATATTTGATATAATCATATAGATTTGTAAGTACGCTTCGGCTTAAAATCAAAGCAAGAAGGTGCGCATTTTTATGTACATAATGTATGTGTATAAACATAGAATTGGAAAAATAAATTTAAACAATTTACAAAAAAAAAAAAAAATAATAATATTTTGAAGGTTCAAGTTTTTCATTCCTGGTTCACCTGGTCTTCAATTAGCTACCGCTCTGATAGAGTCTCTGTAATTCCGAAAATTGTGTGCTTGGCAGTTCCTATACAATTTGTCTACCGGTATTAGGAATACGGTATAGTATAATGAGAGAGGAGGTATTAGAATTTAGTTTCTTAACGGAAGCGAACATTACATTCTACATAGTTTGCAATCGATAACATTTCTAGGCCTGTAGAACACACGTTTAGGTCGAGTACACAAAGTGCCTATAAATAAATCCTCAGTTGCCGTGTAGTCCCGATAGGAGACAGGAACTTAGATTCTACATACTTTGTAATCGAAAGTTCTCGAACTATCTTCAAATACATCTTTTCCCAGTCTAGGTTCCTTGCAATCGATACCATGTCTAGGCATGTAGAACGAAAGTTTAGGTCAAGCATACTGGTCAAATTAATTTTCTTAATCAAATATCTCTTTCTATCTGACTTTAGCGTCATTCCTTCTCGTTTTTAACTGACTGCAGATTCGTTTTCTTCGTCACAACGATAGATAGCAGCAATCGTCCTATATGCCTATTACATACATTTTAAAATAAATTACTCTATCTCTCTTACATTAAATGCTGATATACATTGACATTTTATCTAAGAAGATTATCCTTCCATATTTGAAATCTATCTTCATTCCATAATTCCTATGTTTAGACTATTTCAATAATTATTTATTCTCTAGGACCCTCAAGTGAACTTCGGTCCTTTACCTATATACGTAGAAATATCTAACAAGCTATTGGCGGCCTGTGAAGGGGGGGGGTCTATTTGAAACTATTTATTGAAATGAGTAGGCTTATTGTGAAGGCCTTTTCTCTTACGATTGTGAGTAGAAAGAAAGACGACGAAGCAGTACACATAAGATACTTCAGCTGTATGACATTAATAATTCTTTTTCCTAATAAAGCGTGATAACGCAATGTTTTATACATATACTCAATTCATATAAATGATCTTATCCAGGTATTTCCAACTTAAAAAATAAATACCATTGGCACGGGTTAACATTCACATGATAAAATTGAAATATAAGGAAAGTCGTTTATATCTTACCACATTAAATTAGTTCTTAGAAGATATAATGTTAACGAATAAATCAAATGGCAAACTGCAGCTTTAATAGAGTCTGGATGTGG
This sequence comes from Periplaneta americana, assembly GCA_025594305.2. NCBI lineage: Eukaryota > Metazoa > Arthropoda > Insecta > Blattodea > Blattidae > Periplaneta > Periplaneta americana. Next base: position 22,492,047 of record JAJSOF020000025.1, on the reverse strand, counting down.
CAGAATAAAATAATCTCATTTCCATTTCTAATAACTCTTTTTTTACATATTCATATAGATTTGTAAGTACGCTTCGGCTTAAAATCAAAGCACATTAAGTCAAAAATATTACTTCTGACAAGAAGGTGCGCATTTTTATGTACATAATGTATGTGTATAAACGTAGAATTGGAAAAAAGAAATTTAAACAATTTACAAAAAAAAAAAAATAATAATATTTTGAAGGTTCAAGTTTTTCATTCCTGGTTCACCTTATATTACCATCTTCAATTTGCTACTGCTCTGATAGAGTCTCTGTAATTCCGAAAATTGTGTGCTTGGCAGTTCCTATACAATTTGTCTACCGGTATTAGGAGTACGGTATATTATAATGAGAGAGGAGGTATTAGAATTTGGTTCCTTAACGGAACCGAACATTATATTCTACATAGTTTGCAATCGATAACATTTCTAGGCTTGTATAACACACGTTTAGGCCGAGTACACAAAGTGCCTATAAATACATCCTCTCCCGATAGGAGACACGAACTTAGATTCTACATACTTTGTAATCGAAAATTCACGAACTATCTTCAAATACATCTTTTCTCAGTCTAGATTCCTTGCCATCGATACCATTTCTAGGCATGCAGAAGGAAAGTTTAGGTCAAGCTAACCAATTAATGTCTCCAAATATCTCTTAACTGACTGCGTATTCCTTCCGTTTTCCAGATTCGCTGTCACAACGATAGATAGAAGCAATCGTCCTATATGCCTATTACATACATATTAAAATAAATTACTCTATCTCTCTTACATTTAATGCTGATATACATTGACATTTTATCTAAGAAGATTATCCTTCCATATTTGAAAACTATCTTCATTCTATAATTCCTATGTTTAGACTATTCCAATAATTATTTATTCTCTAGGACCCTCAAGTGAACTTCGGTCCTTTACCTATATACGTAGAAATATCTAACAAGCTATTGCGGCCTGTGAAGGGGGGGGGTCTATTTGAAACTATTTATTGAAATGATTAGGCTTATTGTGAAGGCCTTTTCTCTTACGATTGTGAGTAGAAAGAAAGACGACGAAGCAGTACACATAAGATACTTCAGCTGTATGACATTAATAATTCTTTTTCCTAATAAAGCGTGATAACGCAATGTTTTATACATATACTCAATTCATATAAATGATCTTATCCAGGTATTTCCAACTTAAAAAATAAATACCATTGCCACGGGTTAACATTCACATGATACAATTGAAATATAAGGAAAGTCGTTTATATCTTACCACATTAAATTAGTTCTTAGAAGATATAATGTTAACGAATAAATCAAATGGCAAACTGCAGCTTTAATAGGGTCTGGATGTGATAGAGTAACATAATCTCATTTCCATTTCTAATAACTGATATTTTATATATTCATATAGATTTGTAAGTACGCTTCGGCTTAAAATCAAATCACATTAAGTCAAAAATATTACTTCTGACAAGAAGGTGTGTATTATTATGTACATCATGTATTTGTATAAACGTAGAATTGGAAAAATAAATAGAAACAACTTACAAAAACATAATATTTTGAGGTTTTAAGTTTTCATTCATGGTTTACCTTAGGGAACGTACACATTGGAGCGACAATAAACGATAAAGGAAGCAGTGATGCTATATCAGAGAGAATTGAAGCATGCATTGTCATTGAGTTGTGCATATTGGAGTAACGATAAAAGCGAAGATACACGATAAAAGCGATGAAAATGAAAAGTTCCAATTTCTTCGCTCTTGTCGTTCATATGATCTCTGATTGAGATAATATTAATCTGTATAAATACCGGTGATTATCAATATATCCGAATATTAATCGATTTATTATTATTTCGGCTTATTAAATTAATTATTGTAGACATTGACAAATTGATCAGTAGTGTACTTATTCGTCCTATGTTATGTGATCACAAGAACCAATCACAACACAACGAATTTATACTATCTTTGGGATGAGAAACGGGTTTAATTTTGTACGTTATATTAACCTTGAACTTAGCAGCTGATATTTCCTATATATCTTATTTCATTAAGTGGATGCATAGAATATCTTCTACTGATAAATCAAAATGTTCTCTTCCCGCGTCCTCGTTGCTGAACACTTGATTCTTTGATAATACCAAAGCGTCGCTAGCTCATTTCTTTTATCGTTTATCGTCGCTCCAACGTGTACGTACCCTTAGACATCTACATCATTCCGTCGCCATTCCTCCATTTCATCATTCCATAGCATTCCCCGATCACCGAATGGTGACGCATGGTGGGGGCTGGCCTAGGGACAAGGGATATTGCCTGCTCGAAATCTGGGTATGCAGCGAACCTTAGCGTAGTCAGCCGGTGTGGATTTGTGAATGTACCTAGCTTAGTTTTAGGGTTAGCGCAATAGATCTAACAGGTCGCAGTGTTGGGCCCCTAAATTCCATTCCATTCCATTCCACTCTACTACTACTACTACAGTACTACTTCTATTACTGCTATGCGATCGACGAGCCCTGCATTCTCTTGTTCTCTTATTTCAAATTCTGCGCACCGCTACCCCAATCTATTTGGCTTCTCGTTTTCAAAATTTATCCGCATATCATCAGCTAAGTACAAGATCTCATCATAACAATTTACTCATTATACCCTACCACAAGACATCTTTATAAACTTCATCCTATACAGTTTCAGTTGCTAGAAATTGGAACTCGCTTCCGAGTGATGTAAGGGGTTGTTGGACAATAACTTCATTTAGGTCAAAATTACATAAATTCTTACTTAACAGATTAATTGCTGATTAATATGTGTTACTTATAATGAAACTAACATCTGTCCATTCTTATTATTATTATCATTAATTTCTCTAAATAGATTTACAAAACCTCTAATGGCAATTACATTAATATTCTCATTATAGAAATAGAAATATATATATATATTCTCCCTGTAACATAATCCTAGTAAGGTTATATTAAATTAAATTTTCATCATTTTACTAGCTATTTCAAATATTAAATTAATTATAATTCATTGAATTAAATTAGCTCATAAATTAAGTTACTACTTTACCTTATAGATTTATCTAAATTTAAATAAATGTTTAGTGAAGAATATTGCTGGAAACCTTTTAACCTTTAGTGTAGAGTAAATATTTGTAATTTAAATTTATGTATTGTATTGTTTAAGGCTGGTTGAGTGGAAGAGAAGGCCTTATGGCCTTAACTCTGCCAGCGAAAATAAAACATTATTATTATTATTATTATTATTATTATTATTATTATTATTATTATTACTACTATTGCTGCCACTACTACTGCTATTACTAGTACTGCTACTACTACTGGTATTGATAGTACTGCTACTGCATTACTACTATTACTACTACTGTTACTACTACTGCTATTACTGCTATTAATACTACGTCGGGGGTTCGATCCCAGGTGGTGACAGGATTTTTTCTCGTTGCCAAACTTTCAGAACGGCCTCGAGGTTCACTCAGCTTCCTATAAAATTGAGTACCGGGTCTTTCCCGGGGGTGGTTTTCCTCAGGCGTAAGACAAATGTCGGGATGAGCCCTATAAGAAATGGGCCACGGACCTATATGCCCTTCCCCATATATATTCCACCTTTATTATAAATTACGTTACGTGTATGCCCTAGTTCAGATAATATTAATAGTCTATTAAACATACGAGGTTACTCAATAAGTCGCAAATTGAAAGGACAGGGACCTCTCAAATTGCAGCTTAGATTTCACGGCGCTTCTTCCGACGGCCTTCACCTGCTTTGTCATCGAACAACAGCTGACGGCGTCTTGCCATCCTAACGGCAAACACCAGCCAACTCCTCCTCGCCCCGTTCCGTGATCAATTGATCAATCTCAGCCCCCCTCGCGTATGTGGTACCTAAGAGGTTACGTCCAATTTCGGCTTCCCCTTCAAAATTTTCTAGAGCTCCTTCAGGGGAGCAGCGTAACCCGGAGTGAGACTAGTGGCCAACAGGCTTGGAGCTCACATATTTAGTTTTGTGCAGCCCCCAACCCCTTGCAAGGACGCGTTTTGCGTACCTTTTAAATTTTCCTCCCAATTCTCCTCCGATTTTTCGATTTTTCGATTTTTTCGATTTTCCCGGGGGTAAAAGGCGGTCAGAGCGTGGTGCCGACCACACCACCTCATTCTAGTGCCGAGGTCATGGAAAGCATCGGGCTCTACCTCCATGCCTCCCAAGTGCCTTCATGGCATGTTACGGGGATACCTTTTACTACTACTACTATTACTGTTACTACTACTGCTATTACTGTTACTACTACTACTGCTATTACTGTTACTACTACTGTTATTACTGTTGCTACTGCTACTATTACTACTACTGCTATTATTACTACTACTGCTATTACTGTTACTACTACTACTGCTATTACTGTTACTACTGTTATTACTGTTGCTACTGCTACTATTACTACTACTGCTATTATTACTACTACTGCTATTACTGTTACTACTACTGTTATTACTGTTGCTACTGCTACTATTACTACTACTGCTATTACTGTTACTACTACTGTTATTACTGTTGCTACTGCTACTATTACTACTACTGCTATTATTACTACTACTGCTATTACTGTTACTACTACTACTGCTATTACTGTTACTACTACTGTTATTACTGTTGCTACTGCTACTATTACTACTACTGCTATTATTACTACTGCTGCTATTACTGTTGCTACTACTTCTATTACTACTACTGTTACTACTACTACTACTACTGCTATTACTGTTACTACTACTGTTATTACTGTTGCTACTGCTACTATTACTACTACTGCTATTATTACTACTACTGCTATTACTGTTGCTACTACTACTGCTATTACTGTTGCTACTACTTCTATTACTACTACTGTTACTACTACTACTACTACTGCTATTACTGTTACTACTACTGTTATTACTGTTGCTACTGCTACTATTACTACTACTGCTATTATTACTACTGCTGCTATTACTGTTGCTACTACTTCTATTACTACTACTGTTACTACTACTACTACTACTACTGCTATTACTGTTACTACTACTGTTATTACTGTTGCTACTGCTACTATTACTACTACTGCTATTATTACTACTACTGCTATTACTGTTACTACTACTACTGCTATTACTGTTACTACTACTGTTATTACTGTTGCTACTGCTACTATTACTACTACTGCTATTATTACTACTGCTGCTATTACTGTTGCTACTACTTCTATTACTACTACTGTTACTACTACTACTACTACTACTGCTACTGCTATTACTGTTACTACTACTGTTATTACTGTTGCTACTGCTACTATTACTACTGCTGTTATTACTTACTACTGCTGCTATTACTGTTGCTACTACTTCTATTACTACTACTGTTACTACTACTACTACTACTGCTATTACTGTTACTACTACTGTTATTACTGTTGCTACTGCTACTATTACTACTACTGCTATTATTACTACTGCTGCTATTACTGTTGTTACTACTTCTATTACTACTACTGTTACTACTACTACTACTACTGCTATTACTGTTACTACTACTGTTATTACTGTTGCTACTGCTACTATTACTACTACTGCTATTACTACTACTACTGCTATTACTGTTACTACTACTACTGCTATTACTGTTACTACTACTGTTATTACTGTTGCTACTGCTACTATTACTACTACTGCTATTATTACTACTGCTGCTATTACTGTTGCTACTACTTCTATTACTACTACTGTTACTACTACTACTACTACTGCTATTACTGTTACTACTACTACTGTTACTACTACTACTATTACTACTACTGTTGTTACTACTACTACTACTGTTATTATTACTGCTACTGTATTACTACTAATACTACTACTGTTACTAGTACAACTACTGCTATTACTACTACTACTACTACTGCTACTGTATTACTACTATTACTACTACTTTTACTCTACTACTACTACTCTACTACTACTACTACTACTACTACTACTACTACTACATACATACATACATACATACATACATACATACATACATACATACATACATACAAAATGTTGAGACCAAAAATTTGCATACTGAAATATTAGCGATAAAAATTCCAAGTGCATTTGGAGGGGAAAGGTGCAATTGGCAATTTGCAAACGCAATTTCAAATATAATGTTTCGTTTCGTGCAGGCTATTGTCACATAAAATCTAACTCAGGTACCTATCAGTTGAACAAGATACACGCAGACCTTTGCTTTGTGCCAAGACAGACTCAGAGATAAATATCTACTTAAATGCACCAACAAAAGCAAAGGGGTGTGGCAAAACAAACCCTTCTCAATGTCGTATGATATATATCTGGAGGAGTTTTAAATAGCGTTCAAGGAAAGTATATCAGATCTTCACTGACGCACGTGATACATCAGGCATGTACGAAAGTGTAGGTCACCGCGCGGCCATTGCCGAGGTTGTCCGCCGCTTGCTCTCCCTTCCATGTAGCGTCTACCAGGGAAAATATTTATGTTAATTACTGGGAATCGAAATCTGTTTACCTTCTGTCATATTCTGTGTAACACTCTTCCTCACCTCATCGTGTAGCTTCGAGGGTATACAAGGGCGAGATTTCAATTTTCTAAACTAATTAATAAGTGTAGGTCTAGAATCTCAAATTGTGTGCAGTTACTGTACTGTTTATAAATAGTGTATATACCATATTTCACCTAATTTGGTTTAAGAATGTGTGAATTAGTAACATTTTCGTAAATTTAAATTACTTTTTGAAAATTCATTATAATTGCTGCAAATTTAAGGGTGCTGGGTAGAGCTGGTAACAGTATTTTCGCTTATAAATGTGAATATATAAATTAGTGCTGTTCATCGATCAAAATATTTAATCGATTAACTATTTGATCGAGTTGAAAAAATGTTTTAATATACTGCAATACACGATTATTGTTAAATTTAACTTGTGTTCGGTGATAAGCATAAGTATTAAATGTTGTATCGTTATATTACAAACCAACTACAGACGTGGACAAATTATTAACAAAATTGACGATTTTAATGATATTTTGTTTACAAAATTTGACTTTCCAATTTAGACTACAGTTGACAATTTTGGATATTTCCAGTATTACAGCAGAGAGAAATATTTAAGAAATAAGTTTTATTTAACAAAAATGTCAACTGTAGTTTAAATTGAGGAGTCAAGTTTTGTAAAAATATGTAATAAAAATCTTCAATTTTCGCCTACATAATTTGTAAATTAGCAAAAATGTCAACTGCATTGAAATGAGTCAAATTTTGTAAAAATATAAAACAAAAATCTTCAGTTTTGATCTAATAATTTGGAAATCATCTGAAAACGGAGTCAGCTGTAGAGGTTATCCAAATTGAAGAATCGAATTTTGTAAAATATACAATAAAAATCTTCAGTTTTGCTAATAATTTGTAAATATGCGAAAATATCAAATGTAGTCCAAATTGAGGAGTTAAATTTTTCTAAATATGCAACACAAATCTTCAACTTTTGAACTAATAATTTGGAAATACATAAAAATTTAATCGATTAAATTGAAGAAAAATATTTTTAAAAATATATAATAAAAATGTTCAATTTTGCTAATAATTTGTCCACGTCTGTATTTTAATTACTTACTAACATATTTATTATGAGGCTTATAATTTACTCTGTCAAATTATCCGGGAATTTTTGAGACAAACATAAAGAACAAAACGTATGAAGACTCACCTAGTTAATACTGCTTCATCCATGATTTTAAACATGTAAGTGCATTCACATGCTCCGAATTAATTGCCGCTCTACGTTTAGTAACAATGTTTCCTGCATCACTAAACACGAAAGAACTTTTTTTCTGTCAAGCACTTCTCCACGATCGTTCAATTTAAATCCAAAAGTTTCACCGAGTTTACATCTCAAATTCTCATATGACATAGTGGAGTTTACACTTTTCACTCATTCTTTTTTTCTTTATCAAACTAAAACCACAACCTTCATATATAAAATCAGTACAGAAACTGCAACTGTAAAAGTACAGTGGTCGAAACAGAAGACTGGCCCCTATTGTAATCGAACTACTTTATTTTAGAAAGAGAAGAAGGTAGTTACGCTCTCACTTGCACTCTTTGTAAGGGATGAGGGGACGAATAACAGTACTATTGTGCTTTTAAGTAAGCAATTTCCGAGAGAGAAATATTGTCAGAATTTTTAGTATGAGTTTGTATTAAGAAAATAATAATTAATATCAACTACAAGCGATTAATTTTAATCGATCCGATTATCCGATTGAATATTTTTGATCGATTAATCTTACAACAGAAATTGATCGATTAATCGATTAAATCCCACAACACTAATATAAATTATTTTTTCCTCTGCTTCTATCAAACACAGACTAATGTCGTTTGCACAGTGTGATAAATAAAATGTTCATGAGTTGTGAGCTGACCACGGAAAGCTAAATTATCTTGCATTGTTTTAATATAAACATGGCATAAAGAAAGGTCTATTGAATTTGCGATTGTCAACAGTTAAGAATACCTATTACAAAGAGTTCTAATCTCACACTTTTCAAACTTCTCCCCATGTCAAAAAAATTTTATTTAAGAAAATGAGTGGAACAAAAATAGTACTTTTTCAATTACACAAGCACAATGTGACAAAACAGCGTTAGTTTATTTTGTCATGTAAAAATATGACATGTTTCTCCACATTTTCATACTTGATTAAATATTTTAAAATATCAGTCTATTCATTTTGAAGAACAGGTTGTAGACACAAGCTGTCATAGACCAATATCCTAATTCATAGAGTTTTTGTAGTGGTGATGGTGATGATGATGATGATGATGATGATGATGATGATGATGATGATGATGATGATGATGATGAAAACGTTAAACTTTCAACCGAATTTCATAATTTATGAGGAACACAGATTTTAAATATAAGGAAACAGATTGCTGTATATTAGTTGGTTCTTTAACAATCCTGTACCAACTACTAGGTTATTTAGCGTCGATGGATTTGATGGTATTTACCGAGGTGAGGCCGATGATTCACCATAGATTACCTGAGATTCGCCTTACGGTCAGAGAAAACCTAGGAAAAAATCGACTAGGTACGGTAGAATCCCGATTATCCGTCACCCTATTAACCGATTGGCGGATTATCCGACTATCTTTCTCTCGCTCTTTTTTTTGTCTACAGAAACATATGAAGTACTACTGTACGTTATATTAATAAAGGGTGCGTCAGAAAGAACGGATGGATTTCAAACTATCGATACGCAACGAGGAGAGAGATATAGTGAGGGGGACCACGACTGTTGGGTCAGCCAGAGAATGCAGTTTCAGTTGAGAACATGGTGTTGGTCTGGTGTACAACGTGCTTTCATCGTAGAGACATTTTTGAAAAATGAAGAGTCTGTGATCGCCACTCAGGACTCATTTCGACATCGGATGTCACGCTAGGATTCCAACTCGGAATACAATTTTGCGGTGGGAGGCTTCATTTCGTATCACAGGTTCAACATTAAAGAAGAAATCACCTGGACGAAATTCTATTGCACTGAGATTGTCCGAGGCTACGGTAAGATCTCGCGCCCTGCGACTTCTTTCTTTGGGACCATTTGAAGGCGTAAGTTTGTAAACATCGATCACATACACTGGACGAACTGAAGACAGCGATTCGTGAAGAAATCGTGGCAATTGCACCAGCTATGACTGTGAAAGTGATGGCGAACATCAGAAAACGCCTCGATGCCTGTATTGAAAGCCAAGGACATCATATGGATAATGTTGTTTTACATAAATAAACTGCATGTATTGGTGAATATGTTGATAACAATAAATTTTTGATTTGATGAATCTTTACAATTTTCTTGCCATGTGAAATCCATCCGTTCTTTCTGACGCACCCTGTACGTATTTTTTTTTCTACGGAGTGTTATTACAAGCCTTTACACTTACACAGTTTGGTCTATTGTTCGAATTGCCGCACTGTACAACTTCTATACAAAATGTATTCCGTAAGTGTCAAAAGAACATGTGTTGTGCTAAGTATCGAAAAAAGTGTAATAATTGAGTGGTTTGGGAAAGAGAAACTGTGGTTCATCTCGCATCAGAATACGAGACTGATATTACAACTGTGCGCGATTTAATAGAAATCAAGGATAAAATGTATAGAGTATGTAAATCTACGATATGAGACCTCTACTATTTCTACCTTTCCGCTGACAGCCATTACAAGAAGTTTCTTTGCCCCTTAAAAACACGTTATTGAAAACCGAACTTAAATTAGTGAACTTCTGATTCTCTACCTAGCGTGTTAAACACAAAACCACGGAGGAAATTACGAATCACTTAATTTACGAAAATATTTTAAGGTACGGATTATCCGATTTTTTCGATTAACCGTTCAGTTCATCCCCTTCATTACCACGGATAATAGAGGTTCTACTGTAATATGGAAGCTCCGGATCAGCAGGCAAGCTCCTTTACCGACTGAGCTCCATCTTATATTTACGGTGTTCAGTTATTATTATTTTTAAATTTGATTAAAATTAGTTCAAGCATAATGTAAATTGTTATAGAATCCCACAGGTGACAGCTTATCAAGCTTCTTTCCCTTTACGGAAACTCGGTTAAAATCTTTAAATCTAAATTTTGCCGATTGTTTGCAAGATATTATTTGTAAACATTTAATTTTTGAAGTTGCGGCAGGTTGTCAGGCCTGAGGCAATGGATGCTATTCGCAATTCTAAATTACGAAAGAGCACAAAAAGGTGACCTTAGCATCAAACGCTGTTCGCTTTGTTTACGCGCCGTTGGTTCCAACATTTTTCGGACATTGAACTACGATTCGCAAGCAGAAAAGTTTAATTTGTTGGCTTAGATTCAAACTTGCCTTGGCCTTAGACCTCTAAACTTAAAGACGGTTAGTTTGTGTTTCTCAATACATGGAGGAACAAGTTTACTGGTGAGTTCTGCTGTATGAAACACTGCCCCCATTATTTTCTATTAGTCATTTGTTTGGCTAATTGGCGGGACAATGTGAAAGACTGTAAATCATGTTTTATTTATACAAATATTTCTTATGGGTCCGCCGAGTTAGCTCTGTGGTAGCACGTCTGCCTCCAGACTAGTCATCCCGAGTTCGATTCCCGGCGGAGTCAGATATTTTCATATAAAATTTCTACCTCGGAACTGGGAGAGATGGCGGTGCACAACTTCTAATCACTAAATTGTGCACCAATATGCCTGGGTTAAGTACCAAATCTCTCCGCAGTGCATATGAAGAGAAGGCATGTCACTATTGATAGCGATTCGTCCGTCGCGTCGGATGGGGACGTTAATCCTGGCGACATCATGTGCACCATTACACTGAACAACAAATTTTTACTTTTTGTCTTGCTCCGAAATAAAAATAGGCATTTAAAATCCAAGTTTTCCCGTAATGTACGATTTTCCGGGGAAAATGAATTGAGTTTTCTTGCCAGCTACAAGAACAGGCAGCAGACGACGATGACTTATTCTGCAGCTTATTTTTCAGCGACGAAGCGACATTCCATACGAGTGGGAAAATTAACAAGCACAACTGTCGTGTTTGGGGTACACAGAAACCTCACAGAGTCATTGAACATGAGCGTGATTCACCAAAGGTGTATGTTTTCTGCGCGTTGTCACAACGAAAACTGTACGGACCTTTCTTCTTCTTTGAGGCTACTGTGACTGGACGTTCATATCTGGACATGTTGGAGCAATGGTTGGTGCCTCAACTTAGACAAGATCTCGGTGACGATTTCATCTTTCAGCAAGATGGGGCTCCGCCACATTTCCACAATGCAGTTCGTGCTTACTTGAATACGGAGATGTCTGATCGTTGGATAGGACGTGCTGGAGTAAGGGACAGATGTTTCATGACATGGCCACCAAGGTCACCCGACATGACTGCATGTAACTTTTTTCTATGTGGGTACCTAAAGGACCGTGTGTTTGTACCGCCTTTGCCACGTGATTTAGAGGAACTAAAAACCAGAATTCGAGAAGCTGCCGCCACGGTCACAGAGGATATGTTGAAAAGAGTATGGGAAGAGTTTGATTATCGTTTGGACATCTGCCGAGTCACTCGCGGTTCACACATTGAATCTCTGTAAGGTGTAAAACGAACTTTGAGAGTTTGACTTTAACTGACGTGTGTTTGAAAGTGCTACATTAGTAGTTTTTGTGTAATAAAATATTGAAAGTGTTACCGGACTTTTGATATGCCCTGTATATCTTAAAAACCTTACGTGATACGAAGAAAAGGGATGCATTTTCGGATTCAGCGCACATCAAACCATAAAGACACATTGTTTTAAGTGGGGACAAAATTCTTGTTGTTCAGTGTTATTAGAATCAGCCTGTGTCGTGCCAACTACCAGATCATATCTCTTGAAGACAGAGAATGGATGTAAATAATTCTCGGAAAGGATCTGGAGCGCCCGTTGCGTAGGTGCAGTTTGGAAAGCGGAGCTGTGGAATTTCTGACTGGAGGAGGAGGAATGACAAGGGCATCGAGATCTGTTGCCAGGCGCTTTGGAGAAATTACGGATTCCAAATGAATGGCACCTTGCAGTCCTGAAGGAAGTAACATGGCCCACAGTTAACGAGATCAATACACTGCACGCTTTCTTCGCCTGCACCCTCTGCTTGGGCCTTCCACTGTTGCTAAGAGACCAAAGGGGACTAAGAAAACGTCTTTGAATCAGCAGAATAACTCACATTTTAGCACTGTTCCATGACCATTACGCAATACAGTTATTAAAACAGAAATCCTGTATTATTTTACATTTTTTTCGGATCAAATTTCTACAAAAAAAAAAAAAAAAAAAAAAAAAAAGACAAAACTAAAATTCATTCAATCATTTATTATGATTCTACAATGATGTCTTAAATTCACTGAGCATATTGGGAATTAAATCAATGGCTTTCCAAAAACACGATCTGAAATGTTTAACATAAAACAGTTTTTATCTCGGAAAGAAAACAAAAACGAGCAAAATTGTATTTAATGTTATTTGAAATATCTCAAAAACCAACACCCTGAAATTAATGACATTACTTACGGCTCACCCTGTATATTGTTTTACACGAAATTATGTGAAATGAAGGAATAATGGGGCGAAATGGAGAGTGTTAATGGAATGAAATTTGTAGTGTTGAGAAAAAGGGATAACAATAAGAAATCTTAATTCTCCCAGCTTGTCTTTCATAAGTATTACTTCAGTCAGTGCCAGGGATTGAATTTAAGTTTGCAGAACTGATTAATTGTATATGCTGTAAATTGAATAGTAGTTTGTATAGCTCAATTGATGAATTGTTTATGATTATAAATTGAATTAATCTACTTGATATGAATTGTACAATTCTGCATAGCTTAACGAAAGTATGCTTGTAAATTGAATTAATCTGTTTACTTTGTATTGTACAGGGATATCATTTTATTTTTACTTGCATTTTTATTGTACATGCGTTTCTGAATGTACTTGACTCCCACCCCTTGCAGTAATATTCTGCTCCCGTCAGCCACACAAACTTACGGCCGCTGTTGCATTCGAAGTCTGCTAGCAGTGAAGTAAACAGTACAGAGTATAGTGTGTTTCAGAAATATGGTCGTGTTTCCTATAGAAGAAAGAGCCTATATTATTGAAACTTATTTCCAGGACAGGTATTTATAGAGATTAATTTTATCATTTGTGTTTTTTAATATTAATGTCGAAGGAGATTGTTGGAGATTGATTTGAACTCTTGGCGGATATTAATGGAAATTTTGGAAAATATAATTATTTTGATATTGGAGTATTAACTCAGTATGAATATTACTTTCCAAATAATTAACATTAAAGGTTCGTTGGATTTTGGTAAAAGTACGGTATGGCCAATAGACAATATTTGTTGGATTGAGACTGTATTTAACACACACTCATTAAAAACGAAAAGAACTTGCAGTCCTCAAATTAACACTTTCAAATTATTAGTGAAATGTTGAATTCTCCGTCTTTTGAGTCCACTAATGTAATCAGAATATCTGGAATACCATGTAATGTAGCCTACTTGCATATAACAAATTCAAATGAAAAAAAAGTCAGAAAAAAAAATTCAGAATATGAAATTCGCTATAAAACGACGCAATAATAATAATTCGCGAATGTGTTCATATTTCGCTATTAGAACTCTATTTCGGGATTTGTCGCGATTGTTTTATCCGCATATTATTAATCAGAATAACTTAATTCGAAAGATTAGTAAATATATATTGTATATCTATTATGTCGTGATTTTCGCGATCTCCATAAACACCTTGCCCTGCTTATTTCGCACAGGTACGGTGTGCAACATGACTGAATAACTTTATCTGTGTGGACTGAACAGAAGTGAAATTAGAGTTACCGAAAGTACGGTAATATGCTGAATAAAGTAGCTATTATATAATGAATACAACCGCCTGAAGAGTTGAGTTTGTGAAAAAAAAACTGTTACTACTCTACTCTATTTTGATAAAATACCGTAAAAGTAATAAACAAACTGAAAATCGTAATATCGTATTTCCCTGTAACATAAATGGATACACTACTTTTCTCTCCTCCTATAGCTAGTAAAATGATTTGTTTACATATTGCACTAGTAACACCAAACTCTTGTAATGGAAGGGGGTAAAACAGTGTTTCCGAGTATAGCCAGGTTAATGTTAAAAATGTTGGTAAAAATAAAGTGATGTTCCTGTATATGTTTGTATAGTTTGGCTGATGAATTGTATATGCTTTAAAAAGAATAGTAATCTGTATAGCTCTACTGATGAATTGTTTATGCTTGTAATTTGAAGTAATTTGCATGATATGTATCATCAATTTCTGTATATCTCAACTGTTTGAATTGTTTATGCCTTAAATTGAATTAACTTACTTGCTATGTATTATATTTTATAGCTCAACTGATGAACAATCGTCTGGGTTTGTAAATTTAATAATCTGATTGGCTATGTACTGTATATTTTTATTAGAGCCACCAATGTAGCTCAGTCGGTAGACTAGCTGGCCTGCTGATCCGGAGCTGTGCTCGGGCTTGGGTTGGATCCCCCGTTTGGTCTGATTGGTTGGTTTCTTCCGAGGTTTTCCCCAGCCGTGGGACTGAAGCCGGACGGTCTATGGCGAGTCCTCGGCATCACTTCATTTCACCCCGTTTGGTCTGATTACGTGGTTGGGGTTTTTCCGAGGTTTTCCCGACCTATAAGGCAAATGTCAGGTAATCTGTTGGCGAATTCTCGGCCTCACCTCATCTCACTACATCTCGCTAAAAATTATAAAAAAATTGAAATTGTAAAAAAAAAAAAAATGTAAAAATTGTAATTCTAATCTTGTAAAATTTCGACTTGTTCCACAAAAATGATAAAATGTTCATCTCCCCTCTTGCTTAAAAAGTCCCTTGTGCAGACGCTTGTATTTCCCCATTTTGACTATGCTGACATTTTACGACTGACCTCTCCAGCGACAACAAAACGAAATTTCAACGTGCTCATAATTTGTGTGTACGTTTTGTAAGCAATGTTCGTAAATATGATCATATTACCCCATCCCTGGAAGCAATAGGTTGGCTTAAACTAGATAAGAAAAGAAATTTACATTCACTTCTCTTTCTCTTCGAAATCTTGAACTCTTCTATTCCTTCGTACCTGTCGTCTCGCTTCACTTACCTTTCTTCCCACCATAATCTGAACACACGCTCTCGTCATGAAACAACACTAACAATGCCATCCCATCGCATCTCCTCATACTCATCCTCTTTCACAATAGTCCTTCCAAGACTCTGGAATTCACTATCTGCTAGCATCACGGACTGTCGAAATAAAATTCAATTCAAACGAAACCTTACTAGGCACTTGGTCAGTAATTGATTTCTTGTAAATAATTTCCTTAATCTATCACAAAATATTTCAATATCCAATAATTACATCACTATACAATTTTGTTATTCTAGGTTTAATTTGTAATTCAGTAAATATAAAATATTCTTTGTTTTTCTATGATAAATTATCTAGCTTTAATTAGTCAGGTAATCTTTTCGTACTTTGATTCTTATTGTAATTGTAATTGTAAATTTAATACTAATTGTAATTTTATTCTTCATATTATAGTTGTAATCCCCTGGTAGAGGGGCAGAGAAGCCCTGACGGCCTTATCTCTACCAGGTTAAATAAATAAATACTACTAATCTTAAAGCTTCATTCCTAATGTAAGATCTATGGAATACAATAAATGAAATGAAAAAAAAAATAAATAAATGAAAAGTTCGCGTACATGAACTACCAGAGGGTCATCTGGCGTACCACGCCGAACAATAACGTGAAGCAGGGTAATAAATAACTTCATGGTTGCTGTTGCGAAACAAGAAAAGCTAATTGTAACTGAAACGTGCAAAATATAAAGGACACGCAAAATACACCTTTGATGTGGCGGCGAACATCACCAAATGCCATCATCATTACAACCAGAGGCAGGAAGAGTGGAGGGGACAAAAGGCAGAAGGCACACACGTACAGGTCATTGGCCCGACAACATGAACATGAACTTTCTGTGACTTCTCCATAGTCCTACCTTACTGTGACCACATGGCACTGTCCTCAACGGAGGCTCTTGACCCTTCCGAATTCCCAACACCTGACCTCCCTCCTCGCCTCATGTTATATTTGTTGTTAAAAACTTTTTTTTAACTATAAGTGGCCATACAATGCTTTTACATTTTCGAATGTATTTTACCCTTTAGTTATGGCAGCAACAACCTACATTCTCTACTTTTGGGGATCGTTGGACCTTGAAACATCCCCCTATCCTCACATACCTGCAGTGAATGAAGGATTTTTTTATACAATTGCAGACACGACCTCGAAAAACAACCCCCGAAGAGATTCACTTTCAATAATATCCCCTCTACTGTAGTCTAAGATTTCTTACAGGTTTGACCTTGGACAGAAAGGAAAAGGGACGGAGTGGGAAGGTTTTATAACCTTCCATTTTTATAACCTAAGAAAGGCGTGTAAACTAAAATGGGTTAGCGAACAATTTTACAGCATTTTAAATTACTGATAGAGACGCCCTAGCTGCAAACATCGCACACGTGATGACTTGCTTTTCCTTTCGAAGATCGTAATAACAGAGAAGAAGAAGCGTCTGCTTTTCAGACTTCTACAAATTTATAATTACCTGCTGCACATTCAAAAGCTATCATAAATCACACCCAGTAACGTAGCATCACCCCTTTTTTATCAATAAACTAACCCGGCTCCAGGCTAAATCAAAATCGAAAGCTTCCATCTCCCTTACATCACACTGCTATTGCGTTCAGACTTACAAATCTTATAACCATTAAAAAAATCACACCGTGTGTATAGGGGTTTAATATTACCATAAAAAACCTACGTATAAAAACAATGTAAACCGAGCGAGTTGGCTCAGACGATAGCTTTTCTCGCATTCGGGAGGTCCCTGGTTCAAACCCCGTTGCCGGCCAATCTGACTAGGATTTTCATCAGAAGTCTGCATCGGACGTTTTCGCTCGAGCGCCAAATAGTTCATAGCATAATCCGATAGGTAGCGCACATGCATGATGGATAAAATTGTCGCGAGCGATAAATCCTCGAACGGTATAAGCCGAACGTTAGACATTCGTTCTTGTTACAGTGATGAACTGTGTAGTAACATCATAGATGTTTATCATTTCAAAACTTGGCAGTGTTTAACTAACCTCTCCATAGTACAACTACAAAACTTGCTTTAAAATGTAATATAAATGTTGTAAGTAAATGTTTTTTTTTCCCACACAGGAGTGATTTTGTTTTGCCACATCTGATAGATGTTATTGGATGTAAATGTAATAATTATTATAAACGGAGAACACAATCACGATAATGCAAGAACAGTATCAAGTTTTCTAGTAATAATAATAATAATAATAATAATAATAATAATAATAATAATAATAATAATAATAATAATCTCTAATAATCAATCTTTGCGTCTGTAACAGTTGTGCAGCATGATTATTCGTTTTATTATATTTTCTGTGACGTTATCTCTGTACTAATATTGTTATTAATCTACTGCTATATCAATAATATTTTCTAAACGTTTCTACATTGTCGCAGTATATAGACGGAACACTATGTATGGACCTAACATATTATATATGTCGTAAATTAAACAATGAATGATTATTAATTAGCAATAATAACTGTATATCGAAGTTTTTCATACTATTTTATTTATAACTTCATGTTCCTGTTTTGGTACGTTCCATTGACTGTTACATTAAACGTTTGTCATAAACGCAGAAAATAAAGCCTTATTTTTACCGTGTGAGCAAATGTGTATCTTATCTGTCGCCTTCCATACAAGATAAGACATGTCGCTGAGATGACCTTGTACTGTGCTTCTATTTATTACGAGCGTATCACGACCGATCTTATTTCACTCGAGGTGCGACACTCGACCGAGTTCAAATTACTGATAGAGCGATTTAACTCAATGCAGCACTCTGGTTTTCATGGTTTCCCTCAGTTACAAAGGCAAATGCCGGATTGGAAATTTACATACCATGATTCAGCAACGCCTCAATCACCAATATCATAAACATGAATCAGAATCGAAAATCAGTTACGTGAACACAAGCCATCGGCAACACGCAATAGAAACAAGAACTCAACAATAGCAGTCACGGCCTACTGGTATGCCCAAAGATTCTAAACACGCGATATGACCACAGATGTTAAAGCGTGTGTAAATAAATTAAAAAAAAAAAAAAGTAATATCAATCAGTGGGCTATGTTTAGAAATTAGTAGCCTTTGAAAATTTTTTTCACAAGAGATCACCAGGCTTTGAATTAGCAACCTTGCTTTTCATATTAGCATAGCCTTCTAAACATGATCAACTGATTAACATATTTCTTCATTGTTTTTATACATAGAAATAAAACTATTTCCTATTATTATTATTATTATTATTATTATTATTATTATTATTATTATTATTATTATTATTATTATTATTATTAAGTCTTTTAAGGGTATATGTACGTGAACGACCAAAATATTATCAGAAAATGCGGGCTCTAAATTTCTAAAATTTACAATAAAAGGAACTCACAAGTGAACAAACATTACAATGCACCATAACAAGACTTATTACAACTAAAGAGCTGATAAAAGTATAAAAAAATGACGTTACTAACAATAACGTTTTAAAAGCCATTTTATCAGATGTATGAAAAAATTATACAGTTATATCATTTGGTAACCATAACATTGTTAGGATGTCTCTGACATCTTTAATTTTTTTACTCAATGTAATAAACACTTATTTCTAAAAGGTACTCTCAACATGTAGAGTTGTTAATTTTAATAAAATTATTTTTATGTAATCCTATATAAAGTATATTAAAATTTAAATCATGTTTTGTGGCCTAACTTTTTCATTTTCAAATAGACATTCTTTTATTCTACTTTTTGCATTAATGGATGTGAAATCAGTGTGCAAAAGTCCAGCATTCTATCTCTAATGGTTGTGGAGTTATGAAATAATATGTGTGGAAAAATTGGAACTTTTGGGAAATTTAATTTAAAGTTAAAAGTGAATGACTTAGCTGTCCTGTATTGTGTTAGAACATTTTCAGTTAAACAGAATAAATAAATAAATAAACGAACGAATGAATGAGTAAATGAATGAATAAATAAATAAATAAATAAATAAATAGATAAATAAATAGATAAGTAAACAAATACATAACTTAAGTGAATAAGTCGATAAATAGATGAATAAATATATGAATAACTAAATGAATAAATAAATAACATAACTAAATAAATAAATAAATGCATAAATAAATAAATAAATAAATAAATAAATAAATAAATAAATACATAAGTTAATTAATTTTATAAACTATATCACTGGATTCGAAAACTGCGTTGTTTTTAATACAAAAAAATGAAAAGATATTTCCAAAAAAATACTTATTATTGTATATTGTATATATATATATATATATATATTATATATATATATATATATACCCTTTAAGCTATGAAAGCCCTTGGCTGAATCCTGTTCTGACAAACAATTTTCCAATTTTAAGTCCTGGTCCTCCAAGTTGGGGGTTGTGCTTCGGTCTAACAATCTGATCATGACATCCTCTTAGGAGAAGTAACCTTGTTTCGAATTTGAATTACAATACACTATAACCTATTTACTATACCCAGAAAAGCACACGGTATATTGTACAGTAATATCTCTCAGAGGACGAACCGTGATATCTACACAACGGTTAGGATTTAACACTGCATGGAAGCCAGTGGCGTATGCAGAATTTTGTCAAGGAGGGGCCATTACTAAAATTGTTTACAATTTACATGATCGGTGTTTTAAATATTGTGTATATTATTACAATATTATGTTACGGACCACTTGATACCAAGAGGCAACTTAGAGGCCAGGAGGTAATGAGGTGGGGTGGCCAGTTCCTTTCCCCCTCCAATGCATACATCGCCAACTACAGTCCCGTCGCTCTAATTTCCGGCAGCCAATCGCGTTGGAGGTCAGCTACATTTAAATGTGTGCGTCTTGTGATTCGCTGAGGAAGACATTATTCATTTCTTAAGGCTCGATAAATACTTAATATAATCGTCCGCCATTTTGGCTCTTTCGTTGGCGTTCGCAGAAAGCACACGAAGACGTTATTTGCCGCTCAATTATTTGCTGAATTACAGTGCGTTTGATTTATTATCATAGGAGCTACGACATGATAATGTTTAACGGTGTGGCAAATAGATTCCTCGTATGGTAGCTCGGCAACGAAAGAACAAAAATGGCGAACGATACTACCTACCTAGACTTTATAGAGCCTTTACTTCCTAAGACGTAAGCAAAGAGGAGGAGTCACGCCGGGAATAACAGCGTCGCGACTATAGCTGCATAGATGCATACAAAGAATTTTACTTCCTCTGACACATATCGTCAAGTGAGATGTACTGCCTGATAATAGATTACTGTCGGTGACTCAGGAGAAGACGAGAGCGGACTGAGGAGGAAGGGATGTGAACAGATAACTTACGACAACACGTGGAATGTTTGTACTGCAGTAAGTGGAAACATTCGGTCTCCTGTTCAACTTAGCTTTAATTTCCATACGCATTGTTACTGATGTTTCCTGCACGAGTAATAACCTGGCTACTGGGATGCTTATCTGAGCGATGTTTATAATAATCAGCAGCGAGAGTCAAGAAGGTCACATTCTTTCCGCTTTTAGTACGTATCAGTCTAGATCATATATGTAACAGATAACTCCTCGCTACGTTAAAATCGGCAGCACTTTGAAGAAAACAACCGCCAGGATCGCCACCCGTCCGCCGTAAACGAACACAAGATGGCAGCACAGTCGCTAATACAATTCAAATGGGAATTATGACATGACTCCTTATGTAACAACTAGATGGCAGCGTAGTAAACCTGACAAAAGTTGTTAACCTCAAAGCCTATAAGTTTTTATTTTATTAGGTTATTTTACGACGCTTTATCAACATCTACGGTTATTTAGCGTCTGAATGAGATGAAGGTGATAATGCCGGTGAAATGAGTCCGGGGTCCAAGACCGAAAGTTACCCAGCATTTGCTCATATTGGGTTGAGGGAAAACCCCGGAAAAAACCTCAACCAGGTAACTTGCCCCGACCGGGAATCGAACCCGGGCCACCTGGTTTCGCAGCCAGACGCGCTGACCGTTACTCCACAGGTGTGGACCAAAGCCTATAAGCCCGACATATCTGTTACATATATGATCTAGGGTATCAGCCAGAACCTCAGTCAGAGGATATTTCAGTATTGTGAACCCTTAAAACTATGGAACTGGAAATTTCAGTATAGTGTCCCCTTAATGTCCCCTCCGACGCTCGAATCATTATCAGCAGTGTCATGTGCCTTCTCTTCATATGCACTGCGGAGAGATTTAGGATTTAACCCAGGGATATTGGTGCACAATCTAATGATTAGAAGTTGTGCACAGCCACTTCTCCTAGTCCCGAGGTAGAAATTTTACACGAAAATGTCTGACCTCGCCGGGAAACGAACTCGGGCCGGGTAGTCTGGAGCAGAGGACTACCACAGAGCGGACGAAACTATGAATGTTTAAAATTCAATTCAGGGTAGTAAGAAGTGCATCGAGATGTTAAAAAATTACACAGATGTTATGTTGTATACTTGACTTCTGTGAAGACTAGAAACGCGTTTCCTCGAATGTCAATGCCCTCCACAATTTTATCTAAACAAATGCTGAGGCTATTCCAGATCTCCTGCCGAGAGGAAATGATGATGAAGGTAGATTGCCTTAAGGAATTACATTACACGGTCTTGCAGAGCAATGACATGATTTTCATTCCAGATTAAGTGTTCGGCTCACGAGAAATTGGCAAGGGAATGCATGTCTAGAAGTCTTAAAATTGAGATCTATTGTGTACCTCAAGACTTGAGGATATTCAGAGACTGCTGGGAGGTCTGGCAATGAACTGGAGAGAGGAAAGGAAAAGAAATAAACGAAGAGAAAGAAACAAACAATGAGATAGGGGAGAAATACAAATAAGCGAAAAGAAATGAAAAGGGAAAAAGTGGTGATGCAAAAAATATACATTTCCAACATCACTAAGGATGAAAAAATTATTCAGCCATGCCCCCTGCCTGTCTGCCCGTCCGTCTGTCTGTGTAAATAGATTTCTTCTCAACTATTACACTGATTTTCTTCTTCATATCCAGTACCTCCATTTAGGAATCAATTTATCCGGTAAGGATGCACGTTAAATACAGACGTGGACAAATTATTAGCAAAATTGAAGATTTTTATTATATATTTTTACAAAATATGATTCTTCAATTTAGACTACAGTTAACATTTTTGTGTATTTCCAAATTATTAGCAAAATTGAAGATTTGTATTGTATATTTTTAGAAAATTTGACTCTTCAATTTGGACTACATTTGATATTTTTGCATATTTACAAATCATTAGCAAAACTGAAGGTTTTTATTATATATTTTAACAAAATTCGATTCTTCAATTTGGAATACAGTTGACATTTTGGATATTTCCAAATTATTAGCAAAACTGAAGATTTTTATTTTACAGTTTTACAAAATTTGACTCTTCAATTTAGACTGTAGTTGACATTTTTGCTAATTTACAAATTATTAACAAAATTTAAGATTTTTATTATATATTTTTACAAAATTAAGCTCTTCAATTTAAACTACAGTTTAAATTTTGCATATTTCTGTCTACTGTAATGATAGAAATATGCAAAATTGTCAATTGTAGTCTAAACTGAAAAGTCAAATTTTGTAAACAGAATTATCATAAAAATCGTCAATTTTGTTAATAATTCGTCCACATCTGTATATTAATGTCTAATAACAAGTTGATATGCCTGAAAATATTCAATATTTTAATGGAGCCTTAAGAACCATCAACCAGGTTTTCACAACCACGAAAACCCAAAAACATACCAGGTTAAAAGCATATAAAGTTCTAGCAAGATCTGTCCTTATGAATGGTAGTGAGGCCTGGACTGTCCGAAACTCAGATGTTCAACGCCTAACAACTGCGGAAATGAGATTTCTAAGGAGGACTGCCGGCTACAGCTTGCTTGACCACAAAAGGAATGAACTAATTACAAAAGAATTGAAAATTACACCTATTTATGAACATCTCAACCACTATAGACAAAAATGGCTTAACCATGTCAATAGAATGGACCGTTCCAGATTCCCAAGACAAAATTCTCCGCTATATACCACATGGAAGACGATCTTTGGGACGCCCCCTAAAGAGATGGACGGAGACCGTAACAGGCCACTAGGCCTAATACCTGCAAGGACGATGATGATATGCCTTTCTGTTTAACAGCTACTTGGAAGATTAGTAAAGAAATTTTTTCAGAATATGAGAGGAGTGTATAAGATTTGAAACGGTGAGATCGATAACCATTCAAGTCCATTTACAGAAGTTTCGAGAAAAATGCCTAATTATTATTTTCTGCACATAATATTTCTGGTTGTTTTAGAGATGAGGACAAAGTAGTATACCAACTTTCAAAGTCGTAACACTTGCGGAAATATCCAAAATTTAATTTCAAATTTGCAAAAAATGAATGACCAGAAGTGGTCTTGAATGGTTATTGATCTCACCGCTTCAATTGCTGATGATATGGCGTTACTAGCAGAAGAGGAGATGATACTAAGAGATATGCTACTGGAGCTAAATGACAGCTGTGAGCAGTATGGATGAAGATAAATGCAAATAAGATGAAGATCATGGTCATAGGAAGAAAAATACAGAAGGTAAACTTGCGAATTCTAAGTGAGGCAGTAGACCAAGTGGACAGCTTCAAATATTTGGGGTGTAGTATAAGCAGTAACATGAGCTGCTGTCAGACCAAAGGAAGCTTTTAATAGAAAAAGGAATATCTTCTGCGGAATTCTAAAAAAAAAAAAGAACTAAGGAAGATACTACTGAAGTGTTTTGTATGGATGTGGCATTGCATGGGGCAGAAACATGGACATTACAACGGAGTGAAGAGAAGCGAATAGAAGCATTTGAATTGTGGATATGGAGAAGAATTGAAGAGATTTAAGTGCATTTTAAAACCTAAGTTGTGTGTAAAATAAATACTCAACTCAAATCCTTATCAGCAATAAAATAGTTCTCAATGTGAGAAAGAAACAGAAGTTTTGTAAAACGAATAAAATACATAGGCCTGCTCATATTTGTGGTTACAATAATGGGTCTGATTATCTTACATGTATTAATATGTCATGCAGAGCGAGGGGAATACTTCCAGATAATTAATTGTTCTATATGGAAAAATAATAGCAATGAAGTGAAAAATTGACTCGAAAAGAAGAATAAGAAGCTGCTTTCTTCTGCATGGAAGCGAGTGTGTGATGTTCGTGCTTCAGCCCGAATGAGAAGATGTCTAGAGAGAGTTTAATAAAACTTTATGGGGCACAATAATACGTATAACGGACACACAGATACGCGTACAGATAGCCGGGTATTTGCATTTCTTTATTTCTCTCAATCAACCTGATAAATAAATGATGACCATAGCTTTGTGTGGTGCAATGCACCCGGACCAAAATTCAAGGCCATTCAAAATGAATCATCGAAAAAAGAATTGAGTGCATATAGGCCAATTCCTGTCTGATGCTTTTCCAATTCAATGCGGGCTAAAGCAAGGAGATGCACTATCACATTTACTTTTTAACTTCGCTCTAGAATATGCCATTAGGAAAGTTCAGGATAACAGAGAGGGTTTGGAATTGAACGGGTTACATCAGTCTCTTGTCTATGCGGATGACGTGAATATGTTAGGAGAAAATCCACAAACGATTAGGAAAACACGGGAATTTTACTGAAGCAAGTAAAGAGAGAAGTAAATCCCGAAAAGACAAAGTATATGATTATGTCTCGTGGCGAGAATAATGTAATAAATGGAAACATACAAATTGGAAATTTCTCTTTTGAAGAGGTGGAAAAATTCAAATACCTGGGAGCAACAGTAACAAATATAAATGATACTTGGGAGGAAATTAAACACAGAATAAATATGGGAAATGCCTGTTATTATTCGGTTGAGAAGCTTTTATCATCCAGTCTGCTGTCAAAAAATCTGAAAGTTAGAATTTATAAAACAGTTATATTACCGGTTGTTCTTTATGGTTGTGAAACTTGGACTCTCACTTTGAGAGAGGAACATAGGTTAAGGGTGTTTGAGAATAAGGTGCTTAGGAAAATATTTGGGACTAAGAGGGATAAAGTTACAGGAGAATGGAGAAAGTTACACAACACAGAACTGCACGCATTGTATTCTTAACCTGATATAATTAGGAACATTAAATCCAGACTTTGAGATGGGCAGGGCATGTAGCACGTATGGGCGAATCCAGAAATGCATATAGAGTGTTAGTTGGGAGGCCGGAGGGAAAAAGACGTTTAGGAGGCCGAGACGTAGATGGGAGGATAATATTAAAATGGATTTGAGGGAGGTGGGATATGATGGTAGGGACTGGATTAATCTTGCTCAGGATAGGAACCGATGGCGGGCTTATGTGAGGGCGGCAATGAACCTCCGGGTTCCTTAAAAGCCAGTAAATAAGTAAGTATTATTATTATTATTATTATTATTATTATTATTATTATTATTATTATTATGCATTTATGTGTGTATGTAGATTGCATCTAAGTATGTATGTACGTATGTATTTATTTACCTGCGCTTTGAGAGAATTCCACTATAAGATTTAGCGCCTTTACCCCTGCGTGTTTCAGGTCCCACTGACCTGGTTGTATTGTGTTTCATGAGACTACTTACTACCTACCAGAGGGTTTGTAGAGGGTAAATGTAATTCAAGCAAAATAGAGGCAGTCTACTTAAAGGAAAAGAAAACTGTGATAGAAAAACTTGGTCGTACCATAGTGGGGAAAACGGAATGGACTGGAAATCCTTTCATGAGAAAAGAATTGTCAGAGACACAAGAAATAACCGGAAGAACCCTATGAAATGGACATATATATAGTATTAAGAATGGATGATACAATATTGCAGAAGAAAGCCTACTATTATAATTATATGGGGGGAAAAAGAAAGTAGTGGAAAAACATAGCAAAAACGGTGAGGGCAGTTTCAGCGTCCAGTTTCTGATTAACATGGTCCAACTTTGACTGTACATACGGTGATAATGATATAATGATTGTAGTGATTAATTTCATTTCATTACATTTAAAATGGCGGCCGGGTAGCTCAGTTGGTAGAGCAGCTGGCTACGGACTGGAAGGTCCGGGGTTCGATCTCAGGTGGTAACAGGATTTTCTCGTTGCCAAACTTTCAGAACACCCCAAGGTTCACTCAGCCTTCTATAAAATTGAGTACTGGGTTTTCCCGAATGGGTAAAAGGCGGTCAGAGCGTGGTGCCGACCACACCACCTCATTCTAGTGCCGAGGTCATGGAAAAACATAGCATGGGGCAGTTTCACCTCCATGCCCCCAAGTGCCTTCATGGCATGTTATAATGGGATACCTTTACCTTTTTACATTTAAAATACAGTCCCGAAGTGTGATAAAACAATAATATATACCTACATAATCAAAATATACAAATAAATATGCACAGTTAATAATACGATAAATTGCAATAATGTTGTAAAATGGAGTGTAAAGGCTTCAATGAGAGATACATTTGATAAGCTCAGACCTATTTTTAGAAAATAATTCGAGAGGCATTATGTTTGGAAACTTAATAGCCATAGTTTCATAATTATTTTTGGTTTTAGTCAATCTAGAAAGTGGAATATTGAAACAGTGCTGTTGTCTTGTGTTATATAGAGATGACTGTTTCTTCTGGTAGATTAATTGTTAAAGTTATCTTTTATGAATAATAATAATAAGTCCTCTAAGTATTAAAAAGTTCATATTAAAAAACCTGATAAGTCCAAAATTATCGATTTTCTGTTTCCGATTTTATTTAGTAGCTCAGGTAGCATAGTTTTATATGGTTTAATCACAGTCTAGTATAATGGTAACACAAGGAAATAAAATAATGCAGGTCTTGAAACTTCTAATTTGCTCTCCTTATAAAAACAGTAAAATGTGACAATTTTTTTTTCTCCTAGAATCTATTCCACAAAAGTATAATGTTGTACATTATAAATTACTGATGAAAGATGTTGTAAAGTATGGAGTTGTATCTTTCTGCTCCACGAAAGAATTAAAGGTGTGTTGTACATTTCAATTAATCGCTACTAGTGACGTCATATTAATACACATACTACGTCATAACATGAAGCAGTTGGTTATCTTCGTATTTCATTCTTAGAATTAGGTTATGTTTGTATCTTTAATCGTAATGTATTTTAAGGTAGGTTATATAGCAAAGATTCGTAGATTCTACGAATTTCGTAACCCTGCAATGTTATTTATTTTAGTTTATTCCTTTAATAATGAAAAATTCACTTCCTTATTATTATCATGTTCTTCCGCTATCCCCGCATAATGCTCCTTGATAGTTTCTCATATTAATCAACAGATGTCACTAATAACGATCTTCACCCAAAACTTAATTGTTGCGAAATTACAAACACTGCAAAATTATTGAATTGGTATCAAAAGAGATTAAATTATTTCCTTTGAAGAAAATAGAAGCAAGAAAAGATATTCTATAGCACATAATTATCAATACATATCTTAATATTATGAAATAAATATATATTTAAATTGTATTAGTACATCTATGTATCATTGGTAGAGAAGACTTGACAATTCATTAATAAGTTACAATACTAGTGAATATAGGATGTGGAGTGAGTACGAAATTATTATTAATTTTTATTTTTTTGCGCATCATTTTTACATAAATAACAACAAACAAAGACTAACATGCTACATAACATTATTTTAAGAAATACAGGAAACAAGCATGAATAATATTCACCATTCTTAATGATCTTGGAATAGAAAAAAAAACACATATGGGATAGAAATTACGTACAAATGTGAGTGTAATAAGCAATAAGCAAAGCATCTACGATTAATCATTTCAAAACAACGTGAATATAGCGTGAATTGTGTAGGAAAATAATTTCTTATATGCAACATGCCTCATTGTGCCTCATTGTTAACTTATGAAAACAAATGAAAATTAACATGGCACAAACAATATATTTTGAAGAAAGATAGGAGACTTAAGTAATATTCATCGCTCGTAATCATCTCTGGATGGAAAATAACAATGAAATATGTATAAAATATAAATTACATACATGTGAGCATATAAAAACAGTAAGTAGAATCATATTTGATTAATAAGCTTAAATTACACCAGGTTTAGTATAAGAATGGCCTATATCTAACGATGTCTCCCAGCAAATTATCTAATTTAAAAACAAAAAAATCGTGTTACAAGATTGAATTTGTGTATTTTCTCTGAAATTTTCCAAATATTTGTAGGCATTCTTTTACATTAGATTGCCGAAAATTGGTTTATAGCGCAACATTGGCAGTGATAAAACTCTGAAATAATCGTTCAGTGGCCGGTAGATACTCTACATTGACCTTTACTTGTAATGTACAGCGTCATATTTTTGTGGCCGGTAGATACTCTACATTGACCTTTACTTGTAATGTACAGCGTCATATTTTTGTGGCCGGTAGATACTCTACATTGACCTTTACTTGTAATGTACAGCGTCATATTTTTATGGCCGGTAGGGGTACTATACATTGACCTTTACTTGTAATGTACAGCGTCATATTTTTGTGGCATATTTTGACCTTTACTTGTAATGTACAGCGTCATATTTTTGTGGCCAGTAGATACTTACATTGACCTTTACTTGTAATGTACAGCGCCATATTTTTAACGATGATACTCTACAAATTGACCTTTACTTTAATGTACAGCGTCATATTTTTGTGCTACAAATTGAACTTGTGTATTGACCTTTACTTGTAATGTACAACGCCATATTTTGTGGCCGGTAGGTACTCTACATTGACCTTTACTTGCAATGTACAGCGTCATATTTTTGTGGCCGAGATACTCTACATTGACCTTTACTTGTAATGTACAGCGCCATATTTTTGTGGCAGTAGATAAATTGACCTTTACTTGTAATGTAAGCGTCATATTTTTGTGGCCGGTAGATACTCTACATTGACCTTTACTTGTAATGTACAGCGTCATATTTTTGTGGCCGGTAGGTAATCTACATTGACCTTTACTTGCAATGTACAGCGTCATATTTTTGTGGCCGGTAGGTACTCTACATTGACCTTTACTTGTAATGTACAGCGTCATATTTTTGTGGCCGGTAGATACTCTACATTGACCTTTACTTGTAATGTACAGCGTCATATTTTTGTGGCCGGTAGGTACTCTACATTGACCTTTACTTGCAATGTACAGCGTCATATTTTTGTGGCCGGTAGGTACTCTACATTGACCTTTACTTGTAATGTACAACGCCATATTTTTGTGGAATAGGCTCCTGGATTCTTCAATTGTTATAAAGTAAAAAGGATATTCGGATATTATATAATGATTAAATTGCAGTAATAGCTTTCAGAAATCTTACACATTTTTCTGTACAGCCAACACCAAACCCGCTGACTGGTGTCATGTCAGATGTCTAGTTACTAGCAGATCGTGTTTTGATTGAAAATAATTCAGAGAAATCACCTGAAGAAAACCACGCAAGCAGAAGCTTATTAAAATGTATATGATCCTCTGGTACAGGCAGGCACGCACGGACATCTGACATGCAGTGTGAGTGCCCTAGTGCCGGGAGTTGTCTAATACATATTTATGGGCTTGGAAATCTGGGCCATAATATTCGCTATCAACGCAGAGGTAAACAAGGCGGAAACGATGGGGGGAGGCGAGGACAATTACCTTCCAATTCGTAGAATAGCCTTAAAATTTCTTACAAAACCCAGAGGCCATTAAACAGTAAAGCCGCGTGTGGAGCCCTTGAACTTGGATTGAATGCATCGGAGATTCTTCCGTGCGGCTATGCAGAATTGCTGTCAGACTACGCACGAAAGGCAGGGTTGTTCTAAATGACTAACCCAAAACAAACTCCAATAACTACACAACGAAAAGAAAGTATGGTGCATGCATGCATACATGCATACATACATACATACATACATACATACATACATACATACATACATACATACATACATACATACATACATACATACATACATACATACATACATACATACATACATACATACATACATACATACATACATACATACATACATATATACCGGGGTTCCCAATCAGTGTGTTGCGGAATTTTGGAACTGAAAAATAAATTTTATGCCATCCGAAAATTCTCTTTACAACGCTTTAAGCTGGATAGTTAAAAAATATATAAATATACGTTAATTACGTAACGTATATGTCTGAATGCGGATGACGTGAATATGTTAGGAGAAAATCCACAAACAATTAGGGAAAACGCGGAAATTCTTGTTGAAGCAAGTAGAGCGATTGGGTTGGAAGTAAATCCCGAAAAGACTAAGTATATGATTATGTCTCGTGACCGGAATATTGTACGAAATGGAAATATAAAAACTGGAGATTTATCCTTCGAAGAGGTGGAACAATTCAAATATCTTGGAGCAACAGTAACAAATCTAAATGACACTCGGGAGGAAATTAAAAGCCTCAGAATAAATATGGGAAATGCGTGTTATTATTCGGTTGAGAAGCTTTTGTCATCTAGTCTTCTGTCAAAAAGATCTGAAAGTTAGAATTTATAAAACAGTTATATTACCGGTTGTTCTGTATGGTTGTGAAACTTGGACTCTCACTTTGAGAGAGGAACAGAGATTAAGGGTGTTTGAGAATAAGGTTCTTAGGAAAATATTTGGGGCTAAGAGGGATGAATTTACAGGAGAATGGAAAAAGATACACAACAGCAGAGCTGCACGCATTGTATACTTCACCTGACATAATTAGGAACATTAAATCCAGACGTTTGAGATGGGCAGGACATTAAAACGTATGGGCAATCCAGAAATGCATATAAAGTGTTAGTTGGGAGGCCGGAGGAAAAAGACCTTTGGGGAGGCCGAGACGTAGATGGGAAGATAATATTAAAGTGGATTTGAGGGAGGTAGGATATGATGGTAGAGACTGGATTAATCTTGCTCAGGATAGGGACCAATGGCGGGCTTATGTGAGGGCGGCAATGAACCTCCGGGTTCCTTAAAAGCCAGTAAGTAGTATATGTCTGAACATGGAATAATAAAAAAATAGTAGAGTGAGACACTTGTCATTTATTAACCGGAACGCAAAATTTATAACACAACAGAGAACAGAATGTACATGCGAGTAGTTACAGCTTTAAAGACACAACTATCGCCACTATTACCACAACCATTACCAACACTATCAGCATTAGGATTAGGCCCTATCATCATGTCTAATATTTGGTCACTGACATCATGTCGATTTGCGAGTTAAATCGTTCGAGAGTTGGAATTCGAATGCTTTTACAAGTTACAATTCTCGCTACCAAGGTCAAGACACCGTCAGACAAAAGAAGTGAATATTTGCATTTGAAGAAAGCAAAAGTTTTAGTGGAGAGGAAATAGGACCTTGACCTATTTCTTTTGGGGCTCATACGGACATTTCACTCAGTGCATTACAGTAGATAAAACACAAAATAATCACAGAAAGATTGAATAGTCTCTGAGATGTAGAGTATTGTCTACTTTTGTTGGTTATGCTTAAATATAGATGATACTTGTATAATACAAATGTGTGTAATAATAGTAATATGCGTTACAAGAGCGGTATGTTGAAGTTTGAAAAAGCGAAACGTAGTTGAGCTTTTTTAATTTCCGAGAATTGAAAGAAAACATACCGCTCGTGTATCGTACATTATTTTCTGCGAAGATCGTTTATTACATACCTGAAAGAGGAATTTCTAATTAGTTTCAATGAAATCTCCATCTTGGTTTCTGTTCAATGACGGCAAATTTGCAAAACAAAAATATCTATATTCAGCATTGTTGCTTTAAAATGTTTTCTGTGTTTACTATACTCCAGCAGGCCGTGATATACAGTAGAACCCCCGGTTATCCGACACCCTATTAACCGATTGACGGATTATCCGACTGTCTTTCGCTCACTCTATTGTTGTTTTGCTGCAGAAACATATGAAGTACTACTGTGCGTCATATTAGTACGTATTTTTTTCTAGAGTGTGTTATTACAAGCCTTTATACTTCCAGTTTGGTCTACTATTCGAGTTGCCGTACTGTACTGTGAAGTTGATTTGAATTTGAGGAAAATTGTTCCGGGACCGGGGAATCGAACCCGGACCTTTGGTTAAACGTACCAACGCTCTCCCAACTGAGCTACCCGGGAACTCTACCAGACACCGACCATTTTTCCTCAGTCATCCACAGACCTCAAAATGGGCTGACAAAATCAAGCAACCAACATTGAGTGCACACTAACTCTGTGACTTAAATTGTCTTTTTGTATCTATATAAAATGTATTCCAAGAGTATAAAAAAACTTGTGCTAGGCCTAAATATCGAAAAAATATATATATAATTGAGTGATTTTAATACGAGACTGATGTTACAACTGTGTGTTGAATTTGATAAAAATTAAGGATAAAGTGTATAGAGTATGTAATCTACAACATGAGACCTCTACTATTCCTATCTTTCCGCTTACAGCCATTACAAGGAGTTTATTACAAAACATGTCCTTGATAACCAAACTTAGCTTAGTGAACTTCTGATTCACAACCTAGCGTGTGAAACACAAGACTACGGAAGAAATTACGAAACTTCAAGAATTATTCAGCTCATTTATGAAAATATTTTATGATACGGATTATCCGATTTTTTCGATTAATCGTTTAGTTCACCCCCTTCATTACCACGGATAATAGAGGTTCTACTGTAGGTCTGTCTTTTTTTCCCCCAGTCTATGATGAGTCTGGAATCTTGTTGATTTTTTCACGGCTTCCTTAATGTCACTTGCATCACGAATGCAGTAACTTTAGTGGAGTTGTAGAGTTTACTTAATTTTTGCAAATATTTAAAAACAATAATTAACAGTGCAATTTAGGTGAAATTGCAGTGGTAAGTTTCCAATTTATAATTATTGAAAGTCTCTAAAAATAATATGTTAAAAGCCTAAAGCAGTAAAATCAATATGTCACTTAAGCGGTAAGAAGAGGGAAACTGTTATGTGTGTTAGGTTGGGAATACTGAATGTAGAATTTTAGACTTTCCGCGGATTGGTTTTGTGCGGAAACCAAGCAAATACGCACGATCTCGCACAAAAGTAGTTATTAAACATAATCTTGATCTTTGTTTTGATAGCAAACTTGTAAAAGACAACGCTGGTAGTTCGTCAACACAGAGACCTATTGAAAAGTCCAACTTTTAAAGTCGTTTGCGCAATGGTTTTTATTTTTGTCTACAGCCTAAACCCCCCCTAATCGTCTGGCTCTATTTTTGACGTCAGAGGGGAGAGAAAGAGGGAAGACAGCCCATAACCTTCATCAAAGTACTCGTTAGAGCAGGCACACTGGAAACTTGGTTGCACCAGGGCGGGTATGCAGCTATTCCGTACAAAGTCGTGTGACAGGAGGTGGGGGCAGGCAGATTACATCTGCTGTGCGTCTGCATTGTGTCCAAGGACCGGACAACACAGGTGAGGCCACTAACATGGTAACAATGAATTCTTTGTTACGTCACGACGGTCCGGTCTTATTTGTCTGGCTGCCGAAAAACTTCTCCCCTCCCCCCAACCTCAGAAACGTAACGTTACAGTACATCTGCGGGGTGACCCCCTTCGTGTCTGCCGAGAGCTAGAAATCCCAACCGCCCTACTTCACATCAAACCTTTTTGGGAAGTTAGGGGTGGAGATCTGTACTAACGGACGAAAGGGAAAGGAAAGATGTAGATCCCAAGAAAAGCGGCCAAAGAATTTAAAGGATGAAGAGGATATTTCTCGCCACCTCCTCCTGCCTACTCGGATTCAAACGCATTGACCTTCGAAATGGGCTGTTACGCCGGGGATTTACGTTACAAAAATGAGACCTGAGCCTCGAAGAGTGTCCCGGATTTCTGCGGTTATGGCGTGGCGTCTGCCTCATATCCGGAATCCTTGTGGTGTCTACAGCTACAGATTAAACATTTATAAACTTTTCAATGTAGATTTCGTTCTTCTAAAGAGAACCAGGGGTCGATTCTCTAGCTAGAATTAATGGAATTTGTAATGGAGAAGAGAAAAGCAATAGGTTTTCTTAGATAATCTCGGGCTTCTTTATATTCTCATCCTTCGTCGCTGTTACAATATTCGAGTAACTTTTGCCGTAATCATTATCACTATCATCACGGGTATCATGTTCATGAATTCATGATCACCAATAAAAATGAAACAAGGCTGGACTCATTTCGCTAGCATTCTTACCTTAATCTCAGATGCTAGATAACCACATCAGTTAAGATAAGAAGGTTGAAATGTTGGAAGGAAAAAAAAAGGATTGAAATTAAAAAGAAAGAAAGATTGAAATGACTAAAGGAAGAAAGAAACAATGAGTGAAAGAAAGAATGAAAAAAAGAAAGAAAGAAAGAAAGAAAGAAAGAAATAGAGAACGGAAGAAAGAAACACAGAATGAAAAAAGAAGAAAGAAAGAAAGGATGAAAGAAAGGAAGAAAGAAAGGAAAAAGAAGAAAGATTAAAATTAAGAAAAAAAGAAAGAAGAAAGATTAAAATTAAGAACAAAAGAAAGAAAGAAGGAAGATTAAAAATAAGAACGAAAAAAATAAAGAAGAAAGATTAAAATTAAGAACGAAAGGAAGAAAGAAGAAAGATTAAAATTAAGAATGAAAAAAATAAAGAAGAAAGATTAAAATTAAGAACGAAAGGAAGAAAGAAGAAAGATTAAAATTAAGAACGAAAAAAATAAAGAAGAAAGATTAAAATTAAGAACGAAAGGAAGAAAGAAGAAAGATTAAAATTAAGAATGAAAGAAAGAAAAAAGAAAGAAGAAAGATTAAAATGAAGAACAAAAGAAAGAAAGAAGGAAGATTAAAATTAAGAACAGAAAAAAAGAAAGAAAGATTAAAATTAAGAACGAAAGGAAGAAAGAAGAAAGATTAAAATTAAGAACGAAAAAAATAAAGAAGAAAGATTAAAATTAAGAATGAAAGAAAGAAAAAAGAAAGAAGAAAGATTAAAATTAAGAACAAAAGAAAGAAAGAAGGAAGATTAAAATTAAGAACGAAAAAATAAAGAAGAAAGATTAAAATTAAGAACGAAGGAAAGAAATAAGAAAGATTAAAATTAAGAACAAAAGAAAGAAGAAAGATTAAAATTAAGAACGAAGGAAAGAAAAAATTAAGAACAAAGAAAGAAAGAAAGATTAAAATTAAGAACAAAAAGAAAGAAGAAAGAAAGATTAAAATTAAGAACGAAGGAAAGAAAGAAGAAAGATTAAAATTAAGAACAAAGGAAAGAAAAAAGAAAGATCGAAATTAAGAACGAAAGAAAGAAAGAAGAAAGATTAAAATTAAGAACAAAAGAAAGAAAAAAGAAAGATCGAAATTAAGAACGAAAGAAAGAAAGAAAGAAGAAAGATTAAAATTAAGAACGAAAGAAAGAAAGAAGAAAGATTGAAATTAAGAACGAAAGAAAGAAGAAAGACTGAAATTAAGAATGCGAGGATGAAAGAAACATTAAAATAAAGAAAGAAAAGATTGAAATGAAGAAAGAAAGAAACAAAGGAAGAAAGAAAGAATGAAAGAAGGACTGGTATGAAGAAAGAAAGAAAGAAAGAAAGAAAGAAAGAAAGAAAGAAAGAAAGAAAGAAAGGACATAACGAAAGAAAAAAGGAAGGTAAGAAGCTGGTTACGCCCTAGTAGCTACGTGGTAATCACTAAACAAAAGCCTGTACAAAGGTCACCGCTGTTAGCACATCCATTACATTTTGGCATGACTGCAGTCTGTTTTCACTTGTGTCCACGGACAGGCGGCTCTGCTGTGCCCGTGGCAGTGACCCACAGCACAGCTCAGTAGGTCATTTCCCTCTCATCTCGTCGGACAAGCAATAAGTTGCGTGCTATAATCGGAAGGAAGCGGCCAAGGTAAGGCGATGACTCCACGCGGTGGCCAAATGTCTGTTGACATCAACTCTATTCTAACAGCGGCGCTATTTCTGATATTCCCCTATATTTAGGACCGCGTCCAACTTGCCACATACTCCACGCTAACAAATCTCAAAGACCATTTTTCACATTTCAATTGTTGGAGACGTATCAGGGACGGCGATGGTGATACAAAATCTTTTGTCTCTCAATATTTTTCATCTACATGCATCATTTTGTATTCAAAATTAATCTTTTACAGAAATATAATACGTTATTTCTTTATATACGTGGTGATGTGAATTGTGAAAAATGAAGAAAGATATGTATGATAATGATGTGATACTTCATTAATATAGTATAATATTTTCCATCGATAAGAAACGACAGAGGTTTTCCTTCACAGAGCACCCAACCACCACAAAGCACATTATTCTAAATTTGATCCAAGAGTCATTTTGTTTCCCTTGTGGATAACAATGAGGAAGTAGCCAAGTTCTGCACCAGTGAACAAGACTGATGTGTCTGAAGTTGCGGTTTCTGGGTCGAATTCCGCTCCCGGTCATCCTCAGGTTCCTTATGAGTTTCTTTAGATCTCAGAGGAAAAAACAATCTGACTTTCATCGGCCACCATTACTGCCACATCAAACATTCGTTGCCGTGGACACAGTATCATATAAATAAAATGTTTAATATAGCTACATTTTCCACTAAGCCACACCAGATTTCAGTTCCGATGCCGGATTGAATTCTAAATAAGCAAGACTTCGCTATTGTTAATTTTCTCATGATTTTTTGGCCAGTGTATTGGACCGGTACCCACCCAGCATCGTGATACACTTGGAGAGCTACGATAGGTAGTGAAATCCGGTTACGAAAGCCAGCTATAACGGCTGGGGGGATCATCGTGTTGTGTTAACCACAAAATGCCTCCATTCTGGTTGAATGATCGTCCACCTCTGCTTCGGCATATTGACGTGAGGCCAGTAGCCGGCTGATCGGTCATGGTCCTTCATGGGATGTCATGCGACGGATTATTATTATTATTATTATTATTATTATTATTATTATTATTATTATTATTATTATTATCGTTATTGTTAATACTATATTGTTATTGTTTAGTCAACTGTCCGAAGACAGGTCTGAAAATCACAAGTGATACCAATAAGGCACCACTTATGAGGCAACTATTATTATTATTATTATTATTATTATTATTATTATTATTATTATTATTATTATTTTACTATTGCATGTATTTATTCCCACTGCAAATGGGTAAATACCCGGTGGCAGTGGTAACTAATTACACTCAATAATTACAATTAATAATAAATTACAATTCATAATATTAATAATAAAATAATAATAGCAATATATAATAATATTAACAAGCAGCATCCTAAATTAAATCAATCACTTAATATAACATAATTAATTAAAGTAATCTAATTTATATCTTAACCCTAGTTCGAACTTAAAATCATGAGTGTGTATCATATGTTTATACATGCACAAGTACCTTTCAGCACTACACTTATTTTGCTATCAATTCACTCACTGCACTGGAACTATGAAACATTTCACTGACACTATCCTGATTTCACTAACACTTCAAAAACATTTCACTGTTCGAATACTTTGCACTACCACTGTAAACTATAGAACTTCACTGACACAAACACACTTCACTGACACAACATACTTCACAGACACAACACACTTCTTCACTGATACAACATTTCAACTAACAAAACAGCAATTACACCCTTATTATTCCGTAGAATTGTACTTACTATAGTAACCTCAAATCGATAGCCTAGACCCCATTATAAGCAATTTAGGACGTTCACTATAACTCACACCCGTTTGCTATAAATCTATCTCATTTTTCTGTCACTATAACTCTCAGAATTTACTTTTAAGCTCACTGCGCTTTCACTACAACATACTGCACACCCAATATAAATCACTGGAGATTCACTATGTTTCTCTGTTTACTCACTATACTTGTAAAACCACAAAATAGGCTAGTATGCATAATATTTTACCGTCTATTAGTAAAGTCCTTAACCCTATTTTTAAGTTATTATTATTATTATTATTATAATATTATTATTATTATTATTATTATTAAATTAGAAAATTATTTATCCTATTCATTCAGATTTCTGCCCATTATTATTATTATATTTTATTTCAAAATCTATTTGCTAGACATGAGCTATTATCTGTTCTTTTGTGAAGTCCTCAAAGGTTATATCCCTCTTTGGATATGAGAGCCCACAAACTTTTCTATATTAGAAATAAATTTCTTTCACCAGTCTTCAGATGCATTAAAATGCCAACATGAAAATCCCTTCAATGTATAGACTTTGTTTGCTCTTGGCAACGATTTATCATTTATGTATTCTTTTAGAATACTAATTAACATTCTCTCATAGTATTCTATTATCCAATCATCATTATTGTAATTGTTTTATGTGTAATAATTATTTTTGTTTTATTTAATCAAATAAATAAATAAATAAATAAAATTATTATTATTATTATTATTATTATTATTATTATTATTAATATTATTATTTCAGTACATGACATTGTGACTTTACCCCCTTTGGTGATATCTGGTATTAGTTGGCAACACTGAAAAGACGGCCAAAGAAACTATTACTCACTATACCATCTCTGAGTTTCATTTAGTCAGGAAGTAACGCAAGACAAAAACCAGACGTTAGTCCTGTCTATGGTGCGCAAGAGAGATCGAAATTTCAATAATCCATTTGTGGCCGAGGGAACATACTTTTCACACCCCTCACTTCAGAGCTATGTACAGTATGTCTTTCGTAACCTCTACGTACGGCAGGTAAACGACCTGGGTTATTGATAGAGTATCGCTCCGCCGCCGCCGGCCGAGTTATTATACCGGCGCAAGAGATCTGTGAACAACGCCAAGAGAGGAAAGCAGTCTATATCCTTTTCCCTCATTCACTTGACATTGAATGCGATAGGTGGCTACTGAGCGAGACGTCATTTCGAAAACAAAAAGAGATAAGAAATATCACACTTATCAGCGAAAAGGATATCTCGTATTTAATGTTTCCTTTGGCAGGCCTAGAAAAAGAGCTTGGGTGAATAAATTAATATGTTTTGTAAACAGTTCTATACAAGCATAAACATGACGAAATACATACTAGATGAATCTCATTAAACAGATACAGACAACAGATAGCGTCAAGATCTACAGGTACATTATGTAGGAAAAACCATAAGTAATGTCATTAATTTCAAGGGGTTATTCTTTGAGATATATCAAACAAAAACGTTTAATACAGTTTGCTCGTTTTTGCTTCTTTTTCGAGATAAAAATTGTTTTATATGAAACGTTTCATAGCGTGTTTTGGGAAAGCCATTAATTGAATTTCCAATATGCTCAGTCAGTTTAAGAGAGCAGTGTATTATGACAACAAATTATTGAAAGAATTTTAGTTTTGTACTTTAAATATGCAGGAATTTGATTCGAAGAAATGTAACATTTTAAAATTCCTTTTCAGAACTAAAAGTTAAATTAATTGATTAACTAATAGACTTACTAGTGCTAATTATGTAAGATTTGTCCGGCTTACAGCTGTTTCAGTGCTTCACGCACCATCCTCAGAGCCTACTAGATCACGGCGTCATCTCGAACTTCTCTGCCTGTTATGTGGGTGTGTTTGATTGTTGTAAGGTGTTGAAGAGTGGAGTCAAATAGTGTGTGTGTATTGAAATTGATCTGTGTGTTGAGAATTTGATCGGGGTGTGTTTTAGTGTGTTTGTATATTTCGTATTGTTCTAGTGTGTTGAGTTTTTGGTTCTTGGGTTGTATATGTGTAGGATTTCCATGTCCGTATTTATGTTATTGTATGTATGGTTAGCATTGGTTATGTGATCGGCGTATGTAGATGTATTGTGTCCTCTGGTTATTGCTTTAATGTGTTCTTTGTAGCGTGTTTGGAATGATCTGCCTGTCTGTCCTATGTAGAACTTGTCGCACTATTACATCTGGGTTTGTATACACTTGTGTGGTCGTATTTATTTATTTGTGTTTTTTGTGTGTTGAGATGTCTTTGTAGTGTGTTTTCTGTTCTGTATGTTATGTTGTATTTCTGCTTTCTGAATGAAGATGCGGTCTTGTGTGTGCTTTTGTTTTCATATGTTAGTGTGATGTATTTCTTGTGTTCTTGTGTTTGTGTTGTGTTTTGCGTGTTTTGTGTGTAAAAGTTAAATTTGTTCAGATCAAATTTCTGCCTGTTTAAAGGACAAAACTAAAATTATTTCAATCATATATTATCATAATACAGTACTCTATTAAATTGATTGAGAATATTGGGAATTAATTCAGTAGCTTTCCCAAAACACGCTATGAAATGTTTCATATAAAATATTTTTTTTTCTCGAAAAGGTAGCAAAAACGAGTAAAACTGTATTAAACTATTATCTTTGAAATATCTCAAAGAATAACCTCTTGAAATTAATGACATTACTTACGGCTCATTATGTATATTATGACACATACTATAATATATGGGAATAAAATCAATTTAAATATTCAACCAACAGGCAAGTGTATCTTCTTTCTCTCGTATGTAATGTGGAATTTTATTCATTCATCTTACACATACGTTCAGGCGGAGAGAAAGGTCATATTTAGGAAAGAATAGGGGCACAGTCTACTATATATAGTCACGAAACTTGAGTTTTGAGGGTGCTAGAAACAATAGACTGTGCCGGTACTATTTCGCATTGACTGTAATGAGGCGATATCAGCGATCCTAGTGGTGAGCAACTATCTACGTATGCATATTTACTACGTATTGAGCTTCGTGACTGTATATACTAGACTGTGATAGGAGGAAGAGAAAGGATAAGGAGATTACGAAGATAAAAAGAGAAGACTGATGAAGAAAAAGAAGGAATTGAAAGTGACAAGGAGTTCATCGAATCCATATAATTGCGTGAAACATTTATGCTGTTCGTGATTGTTATTGTGAGCAAGGTTGGGACTGTAGGGCTGTTTGAGATTTGAAATATAATTATGGTATTTTTTTTTTTTCATTTCAGTTTTCATACTCTTTGCATTTAACAAAGCGGAGCCTTCTCATTAATAACTTCATAAATGCTTTCTCATTCCATGAGGCCTAGTCTCGAGACAACAATGCAATTGATAGTCGAAATGATTCACACATTAATATGACGCCAGTCAGTTGTTTGAAATTGTAATGAATAACATGTCATTACTGGGAATTGGATTCATTAGGAAATTAACACCACAGTTAAGCACTTCATAATTAGATTGTGTTAAGTTAACTATTTCTGTATTTATATTCTCCGCAATTTTAATCACCCCAATTTGTATAGGAATAATAATTTTGATTGAATTAAAATTAAGTTTAATATTTCGCTTTTACACATTAAAAAAGTTTCAGGTGAATCTTTTCCAAGTCCATCTCACACCGAAATCACAGATCTACAGCAACTGTTTTTAACACGGCCCCCTGTATAATTCACTGATATAAAGAAGCATCAACATGCATCATCCATTTACTAATTAATACATCATCGTTATTGTTGGAATTGTCTTTACAAAGAAACGTCATCCCGGATGGCTGGGCGGATTCTTTCAGGAAATGCTGCGATGCACATAACCGCTTAAAATATAAAAACAAATGAGGGTGTATCCAGCGAATAAAGATTACAAAGAATGGACACTGAGCGAATTTTCCTGTGTTTTGTTTCTTTGTGCGCCGGCGTTTAGTTCTACTTTCATGCGCTAGAGGTTAGTGTAATCGAGCACACGCTAAGATAATAACTGAGACACAGGATCCAAACATCGCCTACCTTATTGCATAATCCAGTAACGCTTTGCTTCAAATAAATTCAAAACATCGCCTTAACAGCTTTTCCTTATTTCTCAGTGACAAACTAGTTGTAATAATAATTGTTTATATTTTATATATAACAAATTATATTATAAAATAATATAATATATTATAAAATTATGTACCAAATTCCTTTACTATTTTGTATACAATGTAATATATGTATATGGTTTTACTTCTCATAGAAGTTTTGTTTTTCCATTTTCAGCGCTATTAAATCATTACATAGGCCTATTTTAATTGTTGTTGGGGGTCAATGTCTCAACTATCATTATAAAGAAACTCTAGAGTCTAGACGTTACCGGTATAGTTAATGACGGATTTATTATTTCATCGGTCCAGTTTATTTTATTTGAGTACATAATATACCTAGATGTATTAATTGTATGTGTTATATTTCCGCTGTGTCGACTGCTAG
The DNA here is from genome assembly GCA_025594305.2 of Periplaneta americana. NCBI lineage: Eukaryota > Metazoa > Arthropoda > Insecta > Blattodea > Blattidae > Periplaneta > Periplaneta americana. The sequence goes on along the minus strand of JAJSOF020000025.1, from coordinate 22,448,874 downwards.
CTGGTGTGATGTCAGTGCCAACTCCAGGGAGAAAGCAGAATCTCACGCTCAAACTGGTTTGAAGGTCATTGAAATCAGTCCTGCTACATCAAAGATATCGACGCGAAGTGTCCATACTGTATAATATCTATACGCTGCATAACCGCTTAAAATATAAAAACAAATGAGGGTGTATCCGTCAATTTAATAAGCAAAGGTTGCGCTCTCTATTGCCACCAGTTAGAGTCTCTTGGAAATAGAATATAAGAGTTTAGACAATGGGCATACTCCTTATTGGTTGGATGCAACCATGACTTACATTAATAAACAATTAATAAATTTAGGTATACGTATGTACACAAATAAAAATAAATTGTCGATGAAATAATAAATCCATAATAATAATAATAATAATAATAATAATAATAATAATAATAATAATAATAATAATGTCCAGACTCTAGAGTTCCTTTATAATGAGAGTTGAGACATTGATCCCATCAAAATTTAAATATGTAATGATTTAATAACACTGAAAATTGAAAAACAGATCTCCTACGAGAAGTAAAACCTTATGTCTATATATTTTATACAAATATTAAAAAATTTGATACATAATTTGATGATATATTTAATTATTTTATAATACAATTTATTATATATAATACCAGGGGCGATTTCTCAGGGCATGCTATGCTTGCTGCGCAAGCCCAATATTTTCGTAGAATGTATATTTCTCAAAATGGGATTACGTACATTAAAATTTATTTTCTTTTGGAATATTTGTATAAGCGTAATACCATCCGCAGGCTGCACACCGCAAGTATCGCAACGCTTGCTCGTTTCTCGGAGCTACAGGAAAGACGTAGAAACAGCGAGAATATGATGCGCGCGCAAGTGCCTTCCTCCTTAGTCCGTCCTAGGCGCACATGCTTCTGTTATGTGTTGTTTGAAGCTCTGGTTCGAGAGCTACACCAACGACTATTTAACGTTACACAGAGCAGTATTGACAGCGGGAATGTGCTGCGATTTGCGAGTGCAATGTAATTGTATTAGCTGCTGCATGTATTATTAATTCTTAAACATTAATTTGAAGCATTGCAATGAGTTCGGAATTGTGTTTATTGAAACATTATTAAATCCATTTTCCCGAAGGACTATTCAAGAGAAGACAGACATAGAGAATATGTGCGCTCGTTCAGTGCAGCTCAATACAACAATGTGCATTGGTTGGCAGGGTCGAAAAAACTAAATAAACTGTTTTGTTGGCCATGTTTGTTATATTATATCGAACTCGTACATCTGATAAGCGAATATGATCCATGACTTATAATGATTTCATAATTATAAAATAAATTGTTTATGTGGGTCTGATTATTTTGATTAATTATGAATGATTATATCCTCCCATCTTCCCCTATGAATAAAAAAGCAAGCCTAACTTTCATGACTAGCATTCGCCCCTGTATAATACTATTATTACAGCTAGTTTATTACTGAGGACTAAAGAAAACCTGTTAACTTGTACAGTATTTACTGGAAGCAAAGACGCAAAGCCGATGTAAGTGCTTACTGGATTATGCAACACGGTAGATGATGTTTGGATCCTGTTCTCAGCTCATTCAATTATTATCAGGGAACTCTACCACCAACACCAAAACCCCCACCACTTGTTTCAGTTTCTTTGACTGGTATCACAAAATAAATGCTTAATTAAGGTACTTATCTACCTTTGGGAGAAAAATTTGCAATTTTTATCCAATTTTGAATAACTCATTTTTCTCTGATTACTTGACAAAAAATTAAGGATTTTCCATACAAAATAAACCCTTTAAAAATTTTTGGGAGGGCTGGGGGTAATTTTTTAAAGCGAAAACTGAAATTTGTTTGTTTTAGTCCTTGGCTCACAATTTTTATGTTAGAATAAAATTTTTTTCACTATCTTACTCGTAAAAGAACACAGAATAGCCTAAGTTCTAAAATAGTTTTTCCTTGTGTTATCCCATTAAGGAAAAATGCCATTGTATTTTTTTTTGAAAATTTCTAACATAAAAAAGTAATTTAAGGTCTTGGAGTTTTAAATTCACATTCTTAAGCAGTATGACATTGTTTGTAGTTTGACACTTAGCTACATTAATCAGCTCCATTTTGGTGCAAGAATGATGAAAATATCTCAATTCTAAGTGCACTTTGTGTAACATTAATGTTATAAAATGCTGTAAAACTAAACAATATACAGAAACATCATATACATCCTGAGCGTATGAAAAATTGTAAAACCAAACACACAGCTTTGTGACTGTATGAAAAATAATACAGTTAAACTCTACCGCCTAATTCAAATTGTTATTACAGGAAAAATATATAAAATTGACAGAATGTGACGAATTGACACATGCAGAACTGCACTTTCGGTTTAAAGAAGTGTGTTTCCGGTCAACAAAAAAACTCAGCTAATTAAATATAATCAAATATCATAGAAACAAAATTGATATATTTTTTTAAATAAAAACTTCAAGCTTTCAGATGACATAAAAAATATTTTTGAAGGAAAATAAAAAATTAAGGGTAGATGAGGATCTTAATATTTAGAGCTTTAAATATTTTCATGACTGTTCTTAATGTAACAGATAACTAGAGAAATAAAATACGCACGGTCTTACTAATAAAAACTCTATATACAGACGTTTAACTGTATTATACTTATATACAATGAGTAGCTCGTTTATACGTCGTGTGTAAATTCCTTACTAATAATCACTACATATGTCGTGTATAACAGTATAACTGTTACACAGCTACGTCATAGTTTCGTCATTACTTCGTTACGAAAGGTAATAGAATATCTGAGGTTCTCTATTGCATCCAGTAGAGCGCTCTAGTGTGGCGTGTTAAGTATCGATAGTACAACTGGCTCTAATCGATGACCACAGTATATTTTGGTCATAGAGTACAAGCTACAGCAATATTATTTTGTGCTCTTTGGTATGTTCTTCTCTGGTTACAAGCCAACCATCATAAAAATGACAGTCGATACGAACAGCTGTTTGAAGGGCGGCCATTTTTTCTCTATATACAACGCTTAAACAAGGGGTTTCGTGTATATAACTACTGCAAAGCAATTCCCATTGTATAGTTACAGGCTGTTTATACATCCATCGCTTATGCATTCTTTATTAGTAAAGTTTTCAGTCTCAACTCTGCGTAAGTCTCGTATAAAAACTATACACGGTTTATTAGTAAAACTGTGAGACTATACTTCTCTGAAATAAAGTATTTTACTTCATTGCGAAAAAGAAAGGTCTCTTCAGACACTAAATTATACTCAATAATGAAAATGCCTATGAAGGTGCTGTGAAAAAATAATTTATTAATTATTTCTCCCGCTTAATTCTAAAAGTCAGTCTTCTTATACTTGTGTTTAAAATTAGAATGTAAAGGAAATGAACTTTTTTCTTGTACGTAGAGTTAATTACTGTTATTTACATGGCAAATGCTTCTTCTTTCATGCACTGACGTGCAAATGTCTATTATCACAGGGAACGGCATTTAATGTCCTCGGGGAGTAATTAAGTGTAGACAAGTTGGCAGTGGAATGTTGTACAAGACCAGGTGCGATACATCACTGATACGAAGTTGGCAACGCAACATAACTTTCATCTCAAACACTTTCCACCGCAATTGATGAACTAAATTTCACAGGACTTGGTTACGAAGCTAAACGAACAAAGTGCAGCACAGCGATTCTAAGGAATTTCAGAAACATCGATTAGGTGTTTGTTGTGATAATTGGGGTGGTCCTCCAGCTTGGAGGTTGGGCAAAAGGCTAACAACCCATCACCGTAAAAAAACAGCTTTTTACGAAACCCCAACATAAGCCTCGGAAACTAGCTCGATTATCCATGAAACGTTGAATCCATTTACCAGTTTCTTTCTTTTTCCAACACTTGAATATGCAATCACTAGGGCTAGGATTTTGATGACCTAAAATGGAAAAAATCCTAAAAACAATGCGTTTATGACCTAAAATCTTTCAAAATGCCCTTAAAATGCCCTAAAATTGTTCGTACATAATTGACTAAGTAGGAAAAGAGGTTTTGTGCTACTTAATATTTAGACTAGAAATTAAATTAAATTCTACTACAACATTTAAGTTTATTTAATTTTACATAATTTTTCTAAGTAGTACACTTTTTACCTGATGTAGTTTCCATGTAGTCCACCACAAGGCCACTCTTATCCGTTAGCAGATGAAGAGTATATATTGAAGGAGTGGTTGGAGTGTACTATTTAAAATGGCATCTTTGTGTAGAAAACGATTAAAATTTATACAAAATTAAAACATACCCTAATCAAATACTCAACACAGAGATTAATTTCGAACACACTGATTATCTGGTTGGGTTTTTCCGAGGTTTTTCCCAACTGTAAGACAAATTTCAGGTAATCACACGAACCTCGCCTCATCTCGCCAAATATCATATCACTATAACCAGTTCCAACGACGTCGATAACAGAAGGCTCTGATACAGGATGGTTAAATAACCAAGTAGCACCGAAAAGCTGTAAGCTGGACAAAATACTTGACAAAATATCAAAGGAAATAAACATTAAGATTAATTTAATCAAAATTATTTAAAATGCCTCAATTAATTAAATTGATGTCTTTTGAGTGAAACGTAGGCAAAAATGAAAAATCCATTTTAAAACACAGTTTCTTATAACGGATGCTTTTCCAATTCAGCTATGTTTCGGACGAAAACAAGATGCAGATGCAACTATCACCTTTACTTTTTTTAATTTGCTCTATAATATGCCATTAGGAAAGTCCAGGATAACACAGAGGGTTTGGAATTGAAAGGGTTACATCAGCTGCTTGTCTATTCGGATGACGTGAACATGTTAGGAGAAAATCCAGAAACTATTTAAGGGAAAACACGGCAAGTAAAGAGATAGGTTTGGAATTAAATCCAGAAAAGACAAAGTATATGACTATGTCTCGTGACCAGAACATAGTACGAAATGAAAATATAAAAACTGGAATTTTATCCTTTGAAGAGGTGGAAAAGTTCAAATATCTTGGAGCAACAGTAACAAATATAAATGACACTCGTTCCGTTTTATTCGTAGAAAACTTGAAAATAAAAGCAAAATATATGTGGCTCCATAATAATAATTAAAAAGACAGCAACACGGCGACTTCAATCACATAGCAGAATATGTAATTTATTAATTTATTTCTATGAAAATAATTTATTACGCCTCATAGGAAATGGTGTAAAATATTAGTTTTTCTACGCGAAGTAAATTACACATAAGCACATTGTATAACATTTTAAATCCATCACAAAAGGGAAGTGAGTGGTTCTTACGATTCGTCGAACGTGTCAGAAGATGTACACACTAAACAGAAGGTGAGTGTATTACCAGGTCGTTATGATAATTTATCAACAGTTATCCAGATGAAATGGTTCAGTAATTTTCAATTTATACACTTGAATAGCGTTAAAATGAATCAGTTAGCATAGAAAACTCAAGGTTTTCAAGTAGGCCCTACTCTCCATCAGAAGTCAAGGTCAGAGAAAGTAAATATCTCTCGTGAGTTGTATTACGCTGATATTCGCTACAGGTAGCATTTACATCTCATTTTGGGTTTAATTTCAGCACAATTCTGACTGTTAAGTATTTATTATAATTATCATTATTTCTATTTATTCCTACTAGTACTATCTGTTGAAGTATATTGTAGTTTATGTTACAATTATTAGTAAAATAAAGAAATAAATTTGAATAAAACAGTTCATATAAACATGTATTCACTTTTCAGTGGGTGTGGAGCTACAACTGTTTGCATGTTAAGCACAATAAACCGGGAACGGACACGACAACGAGAATTTTGTTAAAATACATATAACAGACGGGACAAATTATTAACAAAATTGACGATTTTTATGATAATTCTGTTTAAAACTTTTCATTTAGACTACAGTTGACAATTTTGCATATTTCTATCATTACAGTAGATAGAAATATGCAAAAATGTCAACTGTAGTTTAAATTGAAGAGTCAAATTTTGTAAAATATATCATAAAATCTTCATATTTTGCTAATAATTTGTAAATATGCAAAAATGTCAACTGAGACCAAATTGAAGAGTCAAATTTTGTAAAAATATAAAATTAAAATCTTCAGTTTTGCTAATAATTTGGAAATATCCAAAATATAAACTCTAGTCCAAATTGAAAAGTCAAATTTTGTAAAAATATATATAATAAAAATCTTCAGTTTTGCTAATAATTTGTAAATATGCAAAATATCAAATGCAGTCCAAATTGAAGAGTCAAATTTTGTAAAAATATACAGTACAAATCTTCAATTTTGCTAATAATTTCGAAATACGCAAGAATGTCAACTGTAGTTTAAACTGAAGAATCATATTTTGTAAAAATATGTAACAGAAATCTTCCATTTTGCTAATAATTTGTCCACGTCTGTATATGTAACCAATCACAATTAACGAGAAGCTTGTTCTCGTGAAATTTTTAATTTTGCCGTTCTCGTTTCAGATCACAGCCTACTAGATTCTTTCTGTCGTCATCATAAAGCTGCTTGGCCGTCGAATATTTTGTAAGGAGGCCATGACATAATTTCTTCTTCATGCATCGTTTCTAACTAAATCAGAAATTCAATACAATCATTTTCAATATAATGCTACGTGTATATGCGACCAGATTACCACGCGAACTGAATTCTTAAAATATTCTGTGTCATATATTTTGAAGTTGGTTAACATGTGTTTATGTTGGCTGACTTGTATTGATGAGAGAACGCCATTGGTCAATTATTCACAAATAACACCACATTGCGTAATATCGACTTTATATATCGTTATTGACATGCATGTCGATATGCATAGTCGTTTCCATTCTTGGTTTATTGTGAACCAAAAATCTTCACGTTCACGTCCTTCGCTTCCCTTTCTCGTTCTCGGTTTATAGAGGACCAGACTTAGTAAGTGTTACATGTGACAATAAGAAAACACAAATGATTTAATGATTACATTTATTACTTATTTACATGGTATCAATACATTTCAACAATTCACTTTCCACTCTTGGCAGACAACAATAAATGTTAAGGCTGGTCCACAATAAACCGGGAACGGAAACGATAACGAGAACGAGAACGGAAATACTGTTAAAATAAATGTATTTAAATGTGATCATTCGCAATTAACTTTCACGTTCCCTTTCCTGGGCTCCGGCAAGCTTCTCGTTAATTTTTTTTCCCTTCGCTGTTATCTTTGGTCATATCGCGAGTTAATCTTTGGGTGAAATCCGAAGGCCTGTGCATTATTGTTGAGACTGGTTCTATTGTTGTGAACTAGATGGCGACTGTATATGTATTACTGATTTGTTATGAATATGATTTCGGTGATGAATGAGGCCGGTGATATTCAGGGATGTTGTGCCCCCAATTTCCTGGCATTTGCCTTACGGTTGAGGAAAAACCCTGAAAAACCTCAACTAAGAAATTCAACCGGACCGGGAATCGAACCCGGGGCCTCTGCGTAAGAGACCAGCATGCTGACCCCTACACCAAGAGGTGGTCATTCTCGTTAATTGTGAATGTTCACATTTAAATAATTTTATTTTAACATTATTTCCGTTCTCGTTCTCGTTGTCGTTTCCGTTCCCTGTTTATTGTGAACCGGCCTTTACTCTTTGAGGTAGTCTTGTTTTTTCATGGCAGCATTATTCATTAATGCCAGGGACCAATTCGTCCCTTGTGTTTGTTTTGTTTTTGCACGCTTCGCCTTTCATTCACCACCTCAAACAAAAATCAACAGGAGTAAGGTCTGGAGACGTTGGTGGCCAATGTACGTGACCACCGCGGCCGATCCATTATTCGAGGAATGCTAGATTTAGATGATGTGATTGACCTGGTTGGCGAGTTGGTACAGCGCTGGCATTCTATGTCCAAGGTTGCGGGTTCGATCCCGGCCAGGTCGATGGCATTTAAGTGTGCTTAAATGCGACAGGCTCATGTCAGTAGATTTACTGGCATGTAAAAGAACTCCTGCGGAACATAATTCCGGCATATCCGGCGACGCTGATATAACCTCTGCAGTTGCGAGCGTCGTTAAATAAAACATAACATTTAACATTTAGATTATGTGTCTCTTCACAACTAAAATGTACAGGGGCACCTTCATGCTGGAAGAACATGCCCATTCTTGTAACCAGAGAAATTATAAACAGCTGTTTCTCTGCATCCATTATGAACAGTGATGTCCTCGGGCGATCTCAGAAGAGCGACTCGTACTGTCTCTTGTAGTAATTTGTTTTTTTTTTCCTCGTCCTGCAAACGCTTGTGCTTATATGAATGCTCTTACTCATATTAGTCCATATCACCACCTCTAACATATTTATTATTCATTCTGAACACCCTGTATAAAATGAGTTCCCCGATTCTTCTGACGTTAATTTGTAGCATTATGGGAAGTGAAAGAGTTATTTTCAACATTTTATCTATTTTTATCTAATTTTTCTTTAGATCGATAAATGATCGATATAATGATTTAAAGAGACAATTTGACCATGAGACCAAGCAGTCTGGATAGAAGAATAATTATCGTACTTGCAACCTGAAATTCGAGGGATCAAATCCGGTTGATAAAAATCTTCAGCACGTCTTTTCTCAGAAAGGAAGTAAAGCCGGTAATTCCATGTGGATTCCCGATCCAACGCCTCGTGAATTTGAACGTATTTTCTTATGTTTTGTATGACAAATGAAATACGGAAACTTTGACATTGCAAGACAGAAAAACACAGACTGGAAACGAAATGGATTACAAAAATGCTGGCACATATTTCAGTATAATTTTGAACAAAATGACTTGAAACAATTATTTTTAAGAGTCAATTTATTGTATCTTACGGCGTTCATAGTTAAATTCGAACGCGAAACAAAATATGCTCAACATTGTAAGAAAATTAATCTGTTTATATCTCTTTACCTCGATATTAATAATTTAGTATTTTAATTGCATGATAAAATCTGTGGATTGTTTCGAAAACAAAACCAGATCTTTCCTAACTTGAATTTATAAATGGGATATCTGCATTTTCCAGTAATTTAGTGACAAGAATTTAATGCTTTATTTACGTCGAGAACGACTGACTGGAAGAAGGAAATGTTTTATTTCTTTTATCTGTTGTAGAAGATTTAGTTTCTTTTATTAATAATGCGATGAAGTTTGCGCTTGTATTAGAAACTTAATAAAGCCTTCAAACGTCACAAAAAACTGTTTTAAGTTCCATTACATATTCAACTAAGAATATGAGTATCATTTGAAACATTATTTATGGAATTCTGTGCAATAAATAAAATTAAACAAGAGCACTGACCCTGATTAACTGGCGCAATGCTTGCAATGTTCTCTTAACAATAGGTGCATAATTCAAGCTGTAAATATATCACAGTAGCTTTTTACTGAGAAAAATATTCGATGCCAAATTTAAGTTTAAATCTAACTACAGGACGTACAGGAACAAATTCCACCATATTCTCGTGATAATTTTAGACGAAATATATTTTACTTACTAGACCTTATCTTTTATCGCATGCTAAATAAAGATAATATATTGCAAAACGTTTTGTTATAGTTTGTTAAAACAGCTTTAACATATATTATAAAAACTTATATTTTGAGGTAGACCTATCATAGATGATCATTTAGATCCTCTGCTCTAAATAAATTACATATTCTTACCAACGATATTCTATCACAGATGGCTTTATGGTTTGAATCTAATGGTTTCTTGCTTAATCAAGAAAAAACTATCAACATAACTTCTAGCCTAAATTATCTAATAAATAACAACAGCAACTAGACTCAACTATACAAAAAAGCTTTATAGGAAATTAACTTTTTATAGACTCCAGTTTAACATGGGATAACCACATCGAATACATATGCACAAAGCTATCAAGAGTTTTATATTTGTTAAAGAAATTAACGACTTGCGTTTCTCAAAATTATTTAAGAATTTCTAGGAGTTTTTATAGACTCCAGTTTAACATGGGATAACCACATCGAATACATATGCACAAAGCTGTCAAGAGTTTTATATTTGTTAAAGAAATTAACGACTTGCGTTTCTCAAAATTATTTAAGATATGCCTACTTTTCTTTCTTTCGGCCGATAATCCGATATGCCCTAATTTTCTGGGGAAATGGAACCAAAATTGGTAGTGTCATGATTTTTCAAAAGAAAGCCATTAGAATTTTATGCAAATCAAACTACTGGAACATTGTCGGCTACTTTTCAGACAATCACAGATTTTAATAATCATAAATTTGTATTTATACGATCTAGTACTTTACACTCGACAAAATATCGACAATTACTCATTAGTGGCCAATATACATGATCATGAAATTAGAAATAGTGAACAAATTAATATTCCATATTGTAGAGCAAGAGCAACACAAACTTTTCAATTATGGGGATGAAATTATATAATAAGCTCCCCAGTCAATATTATAAATTACCAATCAATAGCTTCAAAACTAGATTTTACGATTGGTTATTAAATAATCCTTTTTATTCTGTTGGTGAGTTTTTTCAACACAAACTTGTATGAAATTGTCTTTTAATAAATACGTTTAATTGCAATTAGTTACAAATTCTGTAATTTAACTTAAATAATATATTGTCCCACCAATTTATTTTCTGTCATTTTATTAAAATTGTAGCATAAATTAAATTGCTGTATCCTACATGATACTTCGTCAGTTTAGGATTAAAAGTAATACAAATGAAGTCTACTCCTGACTGGATGGACTCCAGGCAAAATTCCCTGCCAGCTGTTACACTGCTTTGTGGACAGATGTTTATGCGGGCCTAAATATCGATTGAGAGTGCATATGTCTCTTGCAGGAAAATGTCTCTTCAAAGACGCAGGCCTCTGACGGACAAGACAGAGCGGTCACAATGATTTAAGTGTATTCTGAGAGAGATAGCGGACGAGATATAGAAACAAGAGTGGTTCCTTCTAATTCTTAATATGAAACGTCATTTGAAGCGGAAAACAGGAGTGGTATGCAGATTTCCGCAAGTCAGTGATTCACACCCAAGACAGGCTATCACAATTTTCTCGTTATCATAAGTTTTTCCGGATAGAGTTCAAGAGTATTGTCTATAATATGCTATACTACGTCCACTATCGTTCAAGTATTTAAATGTGTAATGGATTTACTTATTTTACTTATTTATCTATTAATTTATTTGTTTGTTTTTCGTTTATTTATTTATTTATTATTATTTATTTAATTATTTATTTCATTATTTACTTATTTACTTATTTATTTACTTATTTATTTATTTACTTATTTACTTATTTATTTATTTATTTACTTATTTGTTCATTTTTTTATTTACTTATTTATTTATTTATTTAATTATTTATTTACTTATTTACTTATTTATTTATTTATTTACTTATTTATTTATTTATTTATTTACTTACTTATTTATTTATTTATTTATTTATTTATTTACCATTTATTTATTTATTTATTTATTTATTTATTTACTTATTTATTTATTTATTTATTTACTTATTATTTATTTAATTATTTATTTCATTATTTACTTATTTACTTATTTATTTACTTATTTATTTATTTACTTATTTATTTATTTATTTACTTATTTGTTCATTTTTTATTTACTTATTTATTTATTTATTTATTTAATTATTTATTACTATTTACTTATTTATTTATTTATTTAATTTATTTATTTATTTACTTATTTATTTATTTACTTATTTATTTTATTTATTTATTTACTTATTTATTTATTTATTTACTTATTTATTTTTTATTTACTTATTTATTTATTTACTTTTTATTTATTTATTTATTTTTATTTATTTATTTACTTATTTATTTATTTATTTATTTATTTATTTATTTATTTATTTATTTATTTATTTTTATTTATTTATTTATTTATTTATTTATTTATTTATTTACTTATTTATTTATTTATTTATTTTTATTTATTTACTTATTTATTTATTTATTTACTTATTTATTTATTAACACGTTGTAGTCTCTGAGGACCTATAGTCTTAAGACAGAGAAATATAATATTATAGTTATTTAGGTTTACATCTCAGAACAAAATTCATTTTCATATATGTCAAAATGGGGAAGGGACATGGTGAGGATATAGTAAAAGACTTAGGGTGGGAACTTCTCAAGTCAAGGCGACGAAAAACCAGACTCACCGCATTGTTCAAGGCACAAATGGGACACAAAGCATGGATCGATATCAATGCTAGATTAGCAACACCATCATACTTAGGAAGGACTGATCATATTAGGAAGTTTAAATGTAGAAAACAAAGAACGGACGTGGAAAAATTTTCCTTTGTTAACCGCACAATAGTAGACTGGAACAGCTTACCTGCGGCAATCTTTCAGGGTGGTCCTCTTAAAATCAATACATTTAAAGAAAGGTTGAGAAGATTAGACTGAAAATTTAATTGGAGGTGCAGTGTAATTATTTAAGTTGTGTCATGTAATTAATTGAGTTGATATATAATTAATGAAGTTGATATGTAATTAATTAAGATGATATGTAATTTAGTTGATATGTAAATAAATTAAGGTGATATGTAATTAATTAAGATATGTAATTACGTTCGTATGTAATTAATTAAGGTCATATGTAATTACTTAAATTGGTAATAGTTGGGTGAAATAGAAGTACTTATAAGTTAGGTTTACTTTTGCTTATCGTAGGCGTTATTATAGAATAGTTTTTATTTATAGTCCTAGGTTTATTGCATCTACTATTTATAGATTTAAGTTTATTTTATTTCATTTACGTTTATTTTATTTTATTTCATGTAATTGTAATTATTGTATATTATATATCACTACCACCGGGTGTATACCCAGTTGTAGTGTTAATAAATACATACATACACATACAAAACAACATCAGAACATTCTTTGATCTGTGGTTGCATTCTGGTTTTCTTTCTCTTTCTATTGCAGCGACACAATATCCAGAAGGGACACTATAATGGATTACACTCCAGCTTACCCATATAATACATTTCCACATCTACTACAGTGCATTGACATGATATACTACTATCACCACAGTGCGACTCTGAAGAGCATATCACGATACACAAGACTCGACGGGCTCAATTTCAAACAATTAAATGCATAAAACTAAAATAATAATAATACTTACTTAGTTACTGGCTTTTAAGCAACCCGGAGGTTCATTGCCGACCTCACATAAGCCCGCCATCGGTCCCTATCCTGAGCAAGATTAATCCAGTCTCTATCATCATATCCCACCTCCCTCAAATCCATTTTAATATTATCTTCCCATCTACGTCTCGGCCTCCCCAAAGGTCTTTTTCCCTCCTGCCTCCCAACTAACACTCTATATGCATTTCTGGATTCGCCCATACGTGCTGCATGCCCTGCCCATCTCAAACGTCTGGATTTAATGTTCCTAATTATGTCAGGTGAAGAATACAATGCGTGCAATTCTGTGTTGTGTAACTTTCTCCATTCTCCTGTAACTTCATCCCTCTTAGCCAAAAATGTTTTCCTAAGCACCTTATTCTCAAATCACCATTTACCTATGTTCCTCTCTCAAAGTGACAGTCCAAGTTTCACTACCATAAAGAACAACCGGTAATATAACTGATTTATAAATTCTAGGTTTTTTGAGAGCAGATTGGATGATAAAAGCTTCTCAACCGAATAATAACAGGCATTTCCCATATTTATTCTGTGTTTAATTTCCTCCCGAGTATCATTTATATTTGTTACTGTTGCTCCCAGGTATTTGAATTTTTCCACCTCTTCAAAAGATAAATTTTCAATTTTTATGTTTCCATTTATTACAATATTCTCGCCACGAGACATAATCATATACTTTGTCTTTTCGGGATTTACTTCCAAACCTATCTCTTTACTTGCTTCCAGTAAAATTCCCGTGTTTTCCCTAATCGTTTGTGGATTTTCTCCTAACATATTCACGTCATCCGCATAGACAAGCAGCTGATGTAACCCGTTCAATTCCAAACCCTCTCTGTTATCCTGGACTTTTCTAATGGCATATTCTAGAGCAAAGTTAAAAAGTAAAGGTGATAGTGCATCTCCTTGCTTTAGCCCACAGTGAATTGGAAACGCATCTGACAGAAACTGACCTGTACGGACTCTGCTGTACGTTTCACTGAGACACATTTTAATTAATCGAACTAGTTTCTTGGGAATACCAAATTCAATAAGAATATCATATAAAACTTCTCTTTTAACCGAGTCATATGCCTTTTTGAAATCTATGAATAACTGATGCACTGTACCCTTGTACTCCCATTTTTTCTCCATTATCTGTCGAATACAAAATATCTGATCAATAAATAATAATTGATACGGCGTCGTAAAATAACCTACTTAATAATAATAATAATAATAATAATAATAATAATAATAATAATAATAATGTAACAAGACTGAGATTTAGGGCGGTAGTAGTAGTAGTAGTAGTAGTAGTAGTAGTAGTAGTAGTAGTAGTAGTAGCAGTAGCAGTAGTAGCAATAGTAATAGATAACCTTAATAAAGATAAAATGCTAAGAAAAAAGAAATTAAAAAAATTCCGATAGTAAAGACATTGTCAATAAACTTACATGTATGGTGGAACTACAGTTTCATATAAAACGTCTGTGTCGATTTTTTTTCTTCGGTTTCTGACATACTTTACATTACATCATTTAACAGGCTGCATGTTTTTCACGATAGCCACTATCACTGGCTGACGTCACTTGTGCTCACCCTATCCAATAATTTTTAAGCGTACTAAGTCCTAATGTCTTCACCTTGAAAACGAGGAGGAGGTGGTGCTGACGGGTAAGGGCATCTGTCATGCGCACGTACAGCTTAACGTTTTAGCGTCTAAAATGTGTTGGAGCTTTTGAATCAGAGAACAACGGAATGTTGTACACAATAAGCTTATTTATAACGCTATTAGTTGCGCTTAAAGCAAAGACATTCTGAAGGTTTACCCATGGAAAAGTTTCCTACCATAAATCCACAAAAAAGTGCAAAACACATTTTAGTAATAAGTTAAAAAAATGCCTAGTGTTTTATCTACAAATTCATGCAACATGATGTTAACTATATTTCTTGGTTCATATCCTTATCGACAACCCAATGATGCCAATATTGGAATCATTTCAGAAATCTAATCTGATTTTTTTTTTCAGAAAATATCCAATATTCCTCTTTTCTTAGGTCAAAATAGAAGATAGAATCACAAAAGAAATTTTTTTCGCATGCAAAAACAAATTTAGGTCAAAAAGGGTTAATAAAAAAGGGATTTAATATTTTGAGAGGAGATTGTATTTATATAAAAAGTCTAATAAACAAGGGTGCGAAAAATACTGTCTTTTGGAAAACAAGGACTGTGAAATTAGTATTGTAACAACAATATATCTTTTAATGTGAGCTCTTTGTTCGTTTCTTTTACGGGATATCATATCTGCCTGTTTACTCTTTTGTTTAAAGCATTGTAATAAGAAACGAGAAATGAGCTCAAGTTAGAAGATATGCTGTTGTTACAATGTTAATTATATAGTCCTTGTTCCTTCGAAGATGTTAATTTTAGGACCAAAGTTTTGTTGTTTTTGTCAATACTACCTCCTCTTAAAATATTAGATCCTTTTTTTCTAAACTGACATTAGAAGATACACTGTAGTTACAATTCCACTTTCACAATCTTTGTTTCTTCAAAGGTATTAATTTTATGACCCATGATTACCTGAATTTATGAATACTACCTCCTCTCAAAGTATTAGACCGTATTTTCTTAACTCACATTAGAAGTTACAAAGATATTCATTTTAAGACCCAAGTTTTCTTGCTTTTATGAATACAACCTCCTCTCAAAATATTAGACCCTTTTTTCTAAACTGACATTAGAAGATATACTGTAGGTACAACTCCACTTTCACAATCCTTGTTTCTTCAAAGATATTAATTTTAGGATCCATGATTACCTGAATTTATGAATATTACCTTCTCTCAAAGTATTAGACTGTATTTTCTTAATTCACATTAGAAGTTACAAAGATATCCATTTTAGGACCCAAGTTTTCTTGTTTTTATGAGTACTACCTCCTCTCAAAATATTAAATCCTTTTTTGTAAACTGATATTAGAAGATATACTGTAGTTATAATTTCACTTTCACTATCTTTGTTTCTTCAAAGGTATTAATTTTAGGACCTATGTTTACTTGTTTTTATGAATAATACCTCCTCTCAAAGTATTAGACCGTGTTTTCTTAACTCACATTAGAATTTACAAAGATATTCATTTTAGGATCCAAGTTTTCTTGTTTTTATGAATACTATTTCCTCTCAAAATATTAGATCCTTTTTTGGAAACTGATATTAGATGATATACTGTAGTTACAATTCCACTTTCACAATCCTTGTTTCTTCAAAGGTATTAATTTTAGGACCCATGTTTACTTGCTTGTATGAATACTACTACTCTCAAAATATTAGACCCTTTTTCCTTAACTCGCATTACAAGATCTGCTGTTGTTGCAAATCCAATTTCACAGCCATTGTTTCTTCAATTGTTTTTATGAATACTAACTCCTCTCAAAATATTAGACTCTTTTTCCTTAACTCGCATTACAAGATCTGCTGTTGTTGCAAATCCAATTTCACAGTCATTGTTTCTTCAATTGTTTTTATGAATACTAACTCTTCTCAAAATATTAGGCCCTTTTTCCTTAACTCACATTAAAAGATCTGCTTTTGTTACAAATCCAATATCACAGTCATTGTTTCTCCAATTGTTTTTATGAATACTAACTCCTCTCAAAATATTAGACCCCTTTTCCTTAACCCACATTACAAGATCTGCTTTTGTTACAAATCCAATTTCACAGTCATTGTTTCTTCAATTGTTTTTATAAATACTAACTCCTCTCAAAATATTAGACCCTTTTTCCTTAACTCACATTACAAGATCTGTTGTTGTTACAAATCCAATATCACAGTCATTGCTTCTTCAATTGTTTTTATGAATACTAACTCCTCTCAATATATACCTTTTTTTTCTTAACTCAAATTTGAAGATACGCTGTTGTTACAATTTCAATTTCAAAGTCCATGTTTCTTCAAATATATTGATTTTAGAAGCCACTTTTAGTAGATTTCCTTTCTTATTTTTATGAATAGTACCTCCTGTCAAAATATTTTATCCTTTTTGGTAACTCACATTAGGAGATAAGCTTTGTTACAATTCCAATTTCACAGTCTCTGTTTCTTCAGATATATTGATTTTAGAATCCATGTTTACTAGACTATTTTCTTGTTTGATGAAAACTACTTCCTCTCAAAGTATTTTACTTTTTTTTTCTTAACATATTGTATAAATGCACGTTGTTGACAATACAGGTATAATGTCCATTGTTTAATTGAAGAATAATTATTTTCATTTAGTAAAACAGTTTATAATGTGGGTCAATTGAAGAAAAGTGAATGGCTGCTAAATACAAATTTATTGGAGTTGTCATAATACTCCATCATCCTTATAAAAACCTCAATAAGGACATCCAATACTAACTTCTTACATAAAAGGCCTATTGAAACAAACCAATCTGCAACAGGAATATTGGATGTTAAAGTACAATGTTTTAGAAATAATTATATTTTTAGCAGACTGATAAATTTAATTCTTACACAATAATATACAGTATATTGTATCCTTCTTAATATTCTACACAGTTAAATTGATACAACCTGCTCATGAGGTGTTTTTTTGCAAATCTCGTGATAAAGCGCTCCAAGAAAACTAGAAACAATAGATGTCCATGGTCGACTTTTGACTGTGTCGTATTTCTATCGAGTGCTATATCTCAACACATTGATGCTTGTGAAATGTTCGTTATTGGTTATAATGAAAATGTTAATGGCTAAAATATAATAATTGGAATAATAATATGGGACAAGGAGGAGACGTTTGTAGTGCTATAAATTGACCAACAGGAGAAAGAGGCCAGAGTTATCCTTTTCCTAGGAAAGATTCAGAAAGGTTCCTGATGGGAAGATGCTGTTAAAAACAAAACTGGAATTTGAAGTTCTTTGTGACTGTTAGATAAATTATATAAATTTCACAATGAAATGTTTCAGTCTATTAATTTTGCCAGGATTAAAGTTCTGTCACTTAGGCTGCAAATTTCCAGAGAAATAAAGGTTAGGTCTACTTTTTTGTCAGAAATATATTTTTAATTGTAGCTATTAATTTTGTTATTATTTTTATGTGTTATTTAGTAAAGACGTAGAAAAATTAAGTTTGTTTTAATGAAATTTATTGATCACGTTTTATTTTCAATTCTGGTGGGATTATTATTGCTTAGGATTTTTCTTCAAAGGATATGTTTTTAATTATAGCTGTTAATTTTGTTGTTATTTTTATTTGTTTTTACTAGAGACGTTAAATCTGTTACAATAAAATTTATTGATCACGTTTTAAAATTCTGGTGTGATTATTATTGTAACCTCATCCCACTTTCTAACTACGTTACACTAGAAGTACCGGTACACGTAAGTTACTCCATTAATTCATATTTCCATTATTATTGTTGTAAAGGGAAATGCAAATTAATATTTATTGGTTTCATAGTTAATTATCGCTATAATCTGAATGAGTGAAGCTATTATAGTAAATTTCAGTTCGTTTTAAAACAAAAATTATATTAACTTAAAAATGGTATCTTCGATTTATGACTAATAAAATTAATTAAAATATTAAATTAACTTTATGCATTTAATATTTCAATAATGGAAGGAAGGTGTTAATTTTTCCAAAAGAACACGACAAAAAGTGTAACATATTTTTCGGCTGCATTGATGAGACGATAGTAGCGATCCTCAACTTAGTGTTTATTTTTAAAATTGAGCTTCGCGACTGTATTATAGACTGTGATTCTATTAAATTGATCAACCTGCTCTTTCTTAAAATTGAAGAAAATGTCGAATGATAAAATCATTTGCTATATCTCAACCAGGGCAGGGCATGTAAGAAATGCATACAGAGTGTTAGTTGGGAGGCCGGAGGGAAAAAGACCTTTAGGAGACCGAGACGTAGATGGGAAGATAATATTAAAATGGATTTGAGGGAGGTGGGATATGATGATAGAGAATGGATTAAGCAAATCAAGATTTCATATAAATTGAGAATAATAAAAATAATTCAGCCGGGTGGAACCCGTAGTAAACCAAAGGTCCCGGGTTCGATACCCGGCTCCTAATTTTTCCCTCGAAATTATTCGAGAATGGATTAATTTTGCTCAGGATAGGGACCAATGGCGGGCTTATGAGGGCGACAATGAACCTCCGGTTCCTTAAAAGCCAGTAAGTAAGGGTAGTGCGAATATATCTGAATAAGAGGTCATCGATTTGTGGGGATGCTTCAAGAAGAGCTGGAGAGAGGTTTGAGTTAAATTATATTTCATGTTAAAATTTGGGAGTAAATTTTTCTAAGTTAAGAGAGAAGATGTAAGCATCACTTTTAGGAACATGTTTTGGCGGACTAATCCTGTAATGTAATGAAAAAGAAGAATTGGAATTTAGAAAAGAAAATACCTTATTTCGTGGTAATAAAACTGAACTCATATCTTCCAAAAATGGATCATTTATAGACTAATAAAATTAATGGATTAAGTACAGATGTATACCATATTGTATTAATGATTGTACTAAAGCTAAAAATATTATTCTCATTGCCTCCTTAGTGACAAAATTTCGAAGTATTATGCATTTATGAATTGTCTTTCTTATACTTGTACGTACATAAAATCAATTTGTTTATCCCAACGTAAATGCCGATCTATAACAACTCTTAAATATCTGACATATAATTCATACATATAAATGAGAAATAAAAATAATTCATGGAAGTAGTATGTAAACAGGGCGTTATACATTTTTATAGAAGAGAATAGATTAGTTCTGTTTACCAGGAACTGGAAAAAAAATGACTGTAGAAGTTATAAACACATTTGAGACAAACTTGAAGGAATTGGTGCAAAGAAACAGGATCTCCTTGGTTACCGGGTACATAGAGAAAAATCAAGCGAGATATTATAATCTTCCTGATGTATAGAAAGAAGTACGTTGACTTTAAACCATAGGTACAAATACTGAGAAGGTCGTTGTCGTCAGGCATGTTTTTATTGATTTCCTAAGTTTAAGTAATAGTAATAGACCTCTTATGCCCCTTTACATTGTGGAATATCACGTTTATATTTAAGACTGATCTCATTCGAAATTCGGTTATTTGAAGAGCTCTCACCAAGAAATCTATGTTCAATGCCGAGCAAATCCTGTGACTTGGATAGATTTTTTCCGACCGCTTGATTTATTTTTCTTTCTTTTACTGTACTGTTGCTCCAGTATCGATAACATAGGCTTCAAAATAGTTCCTGCAGCATAAAAATGTCATTAAATGAAAACTATCCACCATCGAAAGAAATTAAAGAAACAATTGCCAAAAATAGTGTATAACTTTTAGAGTTTGTGACAAAGATTAACTTCTGAGAACAACCGGTATATTTGTTGCAGTTAAATTGCTTTTCAGAAAAAGATAAGTGAACGTTGTATTTTTCTTTTGTTTTCAGGAATGTGATTTATTTCCTCTCGCATGTACAGAACAATATAATATACCCAAAAGCAATTCAGACGAACACATAAACAAAACCAGCATAAACATGTGTAAATGAAATGAAAATAGTGAAATGTTAGTTCAGCAGATTATTCAACAAAGTTTCATAATTAAAATGAATAAAAACACTGTACTTCATCTTTATTTCAGTAAGATTGTGTTTAACTCCTTGCAACATAACACTGCATAATACCAATGGAGCTGTGGTGGAACGAGAAATAGGAGAGGAACTAAAAAATTCAAAGAAAATCTAACGCAAAGATGCTTTCGCTACTAGAAGACTTACAGAATATTCGAGAATCAAACTCAATCGATATGAAATTATGTATATAAAACAATGTTAAACGAAATAAATTTCTTTATATCTGTAGTGGCTTATAGAGTATATGGTTGTAATTTAAGAGGTTGCAGCTTCGATTTCCGTTGATGGAATCCAAGGATCTGTAGTCCTCTTGAGTCATACTTGTTCTGTGACCTTGTGCAGTACGTACCACAACACTAATGAGTCCAATGCTATCTATTGGCACTTTTTCCCATGAGCTCTGCAACATTAATTATCATCCAATGGTCCTTTCATCGTTTCCTAGGATGTCCCCTGGTTTGTTATTCCATATTAATTTCAGTGACATGTATTTCATCTCCTTAACATGTTCTTTCTGAGTTCTCTGATAAATGTTTAATGGTCTCCATGATACCGTGTAGATAAATATTGATTTGGTGTCATTCTTTCAGTGATCCAATCTTGTGAAATATAGGAAAAGTCCTAAAATCTTTATCTGCGTTGCTTCCAGAAGTTTCTTACTCATATGTATAGCTTGCTGATTATTGTTGCTTAGATCGCTTTTTCATCTATTTAACTATATATCTTTTTGTAACATTGTTTTAATGTATTTTCTAATTCAAGGATAACACGTAATAGATAAATGATAAATTTTATAGTATATTTATTTGGTAATTATTATACTTGGAAGAAAAGTCATTATTAAGTAAATACATTAAGCTTATAATGTAATGCAATACATTTAGTTTAATATCTATATCAGATATATAAAATTCTAACAATAAATCACTGGAATTTTTGTGAAAAAAAAAATCATAACATTGTGTGTACATCTAGGCTATAATATGCTTATACACTGTTTGGTTTCCTGGTATAAAACATGGGGATTAAACTATGGCATGAGAATATAAGTGTTTAAAACAAATGAAGAAATAACTAAATCAGTGGGCAATGTTTAGAAATTAGCAAGCTTCGAAAATTTGTAAAACAAGAAAACATCAAGCTTTGACTGAAACCATAAAATTGATGTTCTCTTGTTTTACAAACTGTCAAAGCCTGCTAATTTCTAAACACTGCCCAATGATTAAGTTATTTCTTCATTTTCTTATACATAGCTTTCTTGTGGCAATGTTAAATCCTAAGTGTTATACCCAGAAAAAAGACACGGTAGGCTGTATGTATACAAACATGTTGGGGTTCGATACCTTTTTCGCAGATTCTGTGAAAACTGCTTCGAGACAGGTTTTGTCGATAATTTGTGTTTCTCTGGTTATTTCTCGATTCTAATAGCTACTGCCAGGCAATTATTCTATTCCGCGAGGAATAAATTTATACTGCTACTGGAATAAAAACCAAATTCAATATTTTTCACTACGATCGTTGACAAACATCAACTCAATTCTTTATTATTTTGTTATACACATGTTTCTATTTATTTGACCGTTATAGTTCAAAAGGCAAGTTCAGTAAAGAAATAAATAAAATACGTAATAGCTATATGTAGAGGAAACATCTGAATAACACGACCAAATAACATATCATCTCGTAATTGCTATGGTAACGAATTGTTATTTAGTTACGTGAAATAAATCATTGTAAATGTGTAGATTCTACTTCTGTTATGAAACGTGGGATATTGGGAGAGTGTAAACACGGGAAGCAAACGCAGTGCGGGACATTTAAATGGCAGGAAGTGCATGGAGTGGTAACGAGAGAGTTGTGGGGGGAGGGGGGAATTGGAATAATGTACCTGCACCACCTTGGCCGACCTTGTATCCGTCATCTTGCTGCCAGCTGTTGTTTAATAAGCAAAAACCCGAAATTATCGTGCGTGACGATATGTGAATGAGGAAGGGGCACTTACCGAGGTCCGGAATGGAGCTGGAAGGTTCCTCGTGGTGGGCGCCCCTTTCCTGCTTCACTTCGCAGCCGCCATTGCTACGGATCTTGGGGGGTGGAGGCGGCGGGGGCGGACGCATCGTGGACGTCCCCGGCGGTGAGCACGTCGACGAGGACACCAGAGGCGGCGGCGCCGATATCACCGACGTGGGGATTCGGAAGTCCTTAGCATCCGGCATGTCTGTGGTAGACGTCGTGGACACCGTGGGGATGGGCTGCATTCCGAGGGTCTAGAAGGCACTGTTCACACAGCTACATCCATATGCACACGATGAGCTTCCACAGCCCAATTAGCGAGTTTTTCACGCCGGCCGCTGTTAGAAACTGAAAGTAGCGACTATGTTCTGCGGTCATAAATGCGAGATCGGACTTTCTCGTCTGGATTGTAGATCATTTATGTACGAATTTTATTTCCCATACACTTCGCCGATACACTCACACACTCGCTCACACACGCACACACCGGCGCTACAATACGAAAGTGAAATTGAAACTGCAGTTTTGATGCTCTTGAAAAGAGGAGTTCCTCTTTGGGGGGTTTGGTGGAATGCGCGTGCGTATTGCTCCCGCTCTATATAGAGGGGTTGTAGTTAAAAACTTCCCCCGCAATGCTAGGGGAGTTGTACTGTATAATGGGATGTCCTTTAATGACGGTGCTTCGCAGGGGGCCCCCCCTTCTTTCTCTCTCTTCCACTCTCTCTCTGCTTTTCACGAATTACGATGCACTACACTACACTTTTACCTCTGTGAGTTTGCGCTGATTGGACAAAAATTTTTTTCAAATAAATGGCGTTGCAGACCGACACCAAAAAAAAAATCAGACACAAATATCCTTGGCAACCACAGTAATATAAGCTAGGGATTTATTGCACAGGAATTGAAACGAGGGGGGTGTTCTGAATGTATGTACCACGTTCTGTAACTGACATTTCACCACTGTCACTTCCCAAACACAACACAAGATCAACAAAACAGATTAGTCACTAGCGAGAAAACAATATCTGTAGACGAGCTGGGCTGCCACATCCTACAGACGAGCGATAAAACTGATTCTTAAGAAGTTCTCCGCTGGCAATGTCAGTTGTTGACTGATTAAGGCGTAATCGTCACTGCATGTGTCAGCAAGCAGATACCGAGTTGAATAAACTAGTGACCTTCACACATATTCCAACAACAGCACTATGACGCTGTAAGAACAGAAAAGACGGACACATGTGACGGTGGGTAAAGGGCAAGGAGCTATCACTCGTGACACTGTTCCAAGGGCGATTGTTGCACAGTTCCAACAATACAGCGTAAGCGGTGGGCGAGGAACCGGCGGAGACCCTGTCACGGTCGGCCGACAACCCCCGAGCTCTCCAACATGACTGTCACTCGTGTTTTCACTCTCGTCGCAACAATGAGCCCTCAACAACAATGGAGGGCTTGGAGTAACATTCCCCGTGCGTGCGTCGTCGTCGTCTGTCGTAGTAGCGATGGTGGCCTGACCTAGACGACGAGATGTGCGCCGAGCCTCGTGCCCGCTCGGTCTAGCTCGGCTCCCGGCTCGGGGAATTTTCAGCAGTGCTTTGGCCTTGTCCTTGAACGCGGCTCCTGAACCCGGCGCGCTGGGGGAGGGGAGCTCGGCGCGCGGGGGGAGCACTCGGCGGACGCCCCGCAATCGATTGCGCTCGCTCGCAGGGCTGCAAAGCGAAACTCGGACACATTCATGTTTATTTCGGGGGGCACACGTTTTCGTGCTAATTGTTTACCGAAAAGGAGCGGTACTTTTCCACAGTTGGACAAGATAGCGTGGTACCAAAGGTGGCGCTCGTATCGGCCACGGCGTGGGAGTCGTTTTTAAATAGCCCGTCATTCATTCACGGAGTCCTCCTCAGCTGACAAGGAAACTCGACTAGCGAAGGTGACTTCATCTCCCATTATAATTGATCCCACATATTTCCTCCTCCTTGACACACCGCCCCTCTGTCGGTGTTGATTTCATTTTCCTCCGGGTGTGGAAATTGCCTACGACTTAAAAGGCAAGACAATTTTATTGTATTCTTACTTACTACTCACTACCTTTTAAACAACCCGGAGGTTCATTGCCGCCCTCACATAAGCCCGCCATCGGTCCCTATCCTGAGTAGGATTAACCCATTCTCTATCATCATATCCCAACTCCCTCAAATCCATTTTAATATTATCCTCCCATCTACGTCTCGCCCTCCCCAAAGGTCTTTATCCCTGCGGCCTCCCAACTAACACTATATACATTTCTGGATTCGCCCATACGTGCTACATGCCCTGCCCATCTCAAACGTCTGCATTTAATGTCCCTAATTATGTCAGGTGAAGAATACAATGCGTGCAGTTCTGTGTTGTGTAACTTTCTCCATTCTCCTGTAACTTCATCCCTCTTAGCCCCAAATATTTTCCTAAGCACCTTATTCTCAAACATCCTTAATCTCTGTTCCTCTTTCAAAGTGAGAGTCCAAGTTTGACAACTATACAGAACAACCGGTAATATAACTGTTTTATAAATTCTGACTTTCAGATTTTTCGACAGCAGACTGGATGATAAAAGCTTCTCAGCCGAATAATAACAGGCATTTCCCATATTTATTCTGTGTTTAATTTCCTTCCGAGTACTTACTTACTTACATACTTACTTACTTACTGGCTTTTAAGGAACCCGGAGGTTCATTGCCGCCCTCACATAAGCCCGCCATTGGTCCCTATCCTGAGCAAAATTAATCCATTCTCTATCATCATATCCCACCTCCCTCAAATCCATTTTAATATTATCCTCCCATCTACGTCTCGGCCTCCCTAAAGGTCTTTTTCCCTCCGGCCTCCCAACTAACACTCTATATGCATTTCTGGATTCGCCCATACGTGCTACATGCCCTGCCCATCTCAAACGTCTGCATTTAATGTCCCTAATTATGTCAGGTGAAGAATACAATGCGTGCAGTTCTGTGTTGTGTAACTTTCTCCATTCTCCTGTAACTTCATCCCTCTTAGCCCCAAATATTTTCCTAAGCACCTTATTCTCAAACACCTTAACCTATGTTCTTCTCTCAAAGTGAGAGTCCAAGTTTCACAACCATACAGAACAACTGGTAATATAACTGTTTTATAAATTCTGACTTTCAGATTTTTCGACAGCAGACTGGATGATAAAAGCTTCTCAGCCGAATAATAACAGGCATTTCCCATATTTATTCTGTGTTTAATTTCCTTCCGAATACTTACTTACTTACTGGCTTTTAAGGAACCCGGAGGTTCATTGCCGCCCTCACATAAGCCCGCCATTGGTCCCTATCCTGAGCAAAATTAATCCATTCTCTATCATCATATCCCACCTCCCTCAAATCCATTTTAATATTATCCTCCCATCTACGTCTCGGCCTCCCTAAAGGTCTTTTTCCCTCCGACCTCCCAACTAACACTCTATATGCATTTCTGGATTCGCCCATACGTGCTACATGCCCTGCCCATCTCAAACGTCTGCATTTAATGTTCCTAATTATGTCAGGTGAAGAATAGAATGCGTGCAGTTCTGTGTTGTGTAACTTTTTCCATTCTCCTGTAACTTCATCCCTCTTAGCCCCAAATATTTTCCTAAGCACCTTATTCTCAAACACCCTTAACCTATATTCCTCTCTCAAAGTGAGAGTCAAAGTTACACAACCATAAAGAACAACCGGTAATATAACTGATTTATAAATTATAACTTTCAGATTTTTTGACAGCAGACTGGATGATAAACGCTTCTCAACTGAATAATAACAGGCATTTCCCATATTTATTCTGTGTTTAATTTCCTTCCGAGTACTTACTTACTTACTGGCTTTTAAGGAACCCGGAGGTTCATTGCCGCCCTCACATAAGCCCGCCATTGGTCCCTATCCTGAGCATGATTAATCCATTCTCTATCATCATATCCCACCTCCCTCAAATCCATTTTAATATTATCCTCCCATCTACGTCTCGGCCTCCCTAAAGGTCTTTTTCCCTCCGGCCTCCCAACTAACACTATACAGTAGAACCTCTATTATCCGTAGTAATGAAGGGGGTGGAATGAACGGTTAATCGAAAAGTCGGATAAACCGTACGGTACCATAAAAGGTTTCGTAATTTCCACTGTGATCTTTTTTTTTAACGCACTATATAGGTAGTAGATTAGAAATTCACTAATTTAAGTCTGGTTTTGAAAGACGGGATTTTAATGGCTGAGGAAACTTCTTATGATTGCTGTCTGTGGAATGATAGGTCTCGTGATGTAGATTTACATACTTAATACACTTCATACTTTTTTTTTATTAAATTGCGCACAGTTGTAATTTAAATCTCGTATTCTGATACGAGACGAACCATAGTTTTTCTTTTCCCGACCCACTGTCTTACTTGCACTTTTTTGTAGCACAACACGTTTTCTTTTGACACCTCTGGAAGACATTTTGCATAGAGTTAGACAATACGGCCACTCGAAGGGTAGACCATACTGAGTAAGGGTAAAAGTCTGTAACAGAAGAATAAATGAAACTATAATCAAACTACTTCTTGACTACTTATACTTTTGTATAAACTACTTCTCACGTCAACTCAAAACGAACTGACAATCACCACATCTGACCTAAATGCAGTAAGTAGGCCTACAGTGTAAATCTGATCGCCCAAATATCAGGAATCGTGCATAGACTTCTCCATACAGAATTTTCAAGGCAGTTGGAACACTCGAGATTGGAAGCCCTGTAGAATGTAAACGTGGAATAGTTAATTTGATCGTTTTCAAATTATCTAACAATTTGACAACTCTATATACCTTATACAGGGACATCATTTTATTTTTACTTCAATTTTTATTGTACCTGAGTTTTTGAATGTACTTCACTCCCACCCCTCCTACTAATGAAGTTCAACCGTTCTCCACACAGATCCAAGACCGCGTATACAGTCATAGTAGCCTCACCGTCACAGTACGTTCCAAAAATATGTTCGCGTTTTCCAATGACGAAAGAGCATTCAATATTGCATCATTTTCGCACAGGTACTGTCGTCCATTTGCCTACGTCGCATTCCGGTTTTCTCCACCAGCTTCTATTCGCCTCTCTGTAAAGGCTAGTGACTGGGCAGTCTTATCTCTTTTCTGAGAACATTAATTTCTGTTAGAAATTGGACATCTACGTAATATTATACCCATAAAACTGTTTAAAATAATTTACATAAAAGGGCCTCGTTAAGTAATTAACTGTCACGTGATTTCCCTCCTTTCTACGATCCTGCGACATAACCACTTGGACGGACAGTAGATAGCATGTGTGAGTAATTTTATCTTTTCGGATCGAGCAGAAGTGAAGATTGAATTTACAGTACGTAAGGTACTCTTTTACAGAGAAGGTACAAAATTATTTCAACATGAGTTACTAGTACGAAGGACGAAACTGGTAATTGGAATTACACACATTAGAACTGGAGTCTGTATCAAAATGAACCGCCACCATTTTGAAAAATGTGTTTAAATATCCATATTATGATTGTTTTTCAATTTAACTTCGTTCTCTATAGTGTACGCTAATGTGCTGTAGACAGTATAATATACACTGCATAATGAATACGTCCACATGGAAAGCTCAGTTCGTGAGTAAAAACATTGTTAATACAGTACTGTATTTTGATTAAACAAAAACTTAATGAAAATTATAAAACTCAAACGCGTGATATTTCCTAGTTTACGTAAATGGATGAACTACTTTTCTTCCCTCCTATACCTAGTAAAGTGATTTGTTTGTATATTACGCCATCGACTCCAGTCGTGGAAGGGAGTAGCAACCGTTGATCCAAAGGTATAGCCAGGTTAATATCAGAAATGTTAGTAAAAATAAAATGATGTCCCTGTATAAATATTTAATTATTATAGCATACCACTAAAGACTGGTTCACAATAAACCGGTAGAAAAAATTCGTACTAATATACTGTACAGTACTTCATATTTTTTCTGCAGCATAAAAAAGGAGGGTGAGAGAAAGACAGTCGGATAATCCACCAATCGGTTAATAGGGTGACGGATAATAGGGTTCTACTGTATATGCATTCCTGGATTCGCCCATACGTGCTACATGCCCTGCCCATCTCAAACGTCTGGATTTAATGTTCCTAATTATGTCAGGTGAAGAATACAATGCGTGCAGTTCTGTGTTGTGTAACTTTCTCCATTCTCCTGTAACTTCATCCCTCTTAGCCCCAAATATTTTCCTAAGCACCTTATTCTCAAACACCCTTAATCTGTTCCCCTCTCAAAGTGAGAGTCCAAGTTTCACAATCATTCAGAACAACCGGTAATATAACTGTTTTATAAATTCTAACTTTCAGACTTTTCGACAGCAGACTGGATTATAAAAGCTTCTCAACCGAATAATAACAGGCATTTCCCATATTTATTCGGTGTTTAATTTCCTCCCGCGTATCATTTATATTTGTTACTGTTGCTCCCAGATATTTGAACTTCTCCACCTCTTCAAAAGATAAATTTCCAATTTTTATATTTCCATTTCGTAGAATATTCTCTTCACGAGAAATAATCATATACTTTGTCTTTTCTGGATTTACTTCCAAACCGATCGCTTTACTTGCTTCCAGTAAAATTCACGTGTTTTTCATAATCGTTTGTGAATTTTCTCCTAACATATTCACGTCATCCGCATAGACAAGAAGCTGATGTAACCCGTTCAATTCCAAACCCTGCCTGTTATCCTGGACTTTCCTAATGGCATACTCTGAGCAAAGTTAAAATGTAAAGGTGATAGTGCATCTCCTTGCTTTAGCCCACAGTGAATTGGAAAAGCATCTGACAGAAACTGACCCATACGAACTCTGCTGTATGTTTCACAGAGACACATTTTAATTAATCGAACTAGTTTCTTAGGAATACCAAATTCAATAAGAATATCATATAAAACTTCTCTCTTAACCGAGTCATATGCCTTTTTGTATTGTATTCTATTTATTATTAACTGAAAATTGGCATATCGTCGCTGCGTCTCCAAAATCCGCTATGTGCTTCTAAAAAGAATTTGCAGAAGAAAGAAGAAAGCATTGTCACTTCTAATTTCCTTGATTTTCAAAGCCATTTTTGGTATAATTTCAATCATTACGTGCAAAATGATGAAATTATTCCGAAAGTAGCTTCGAAAATCACGCAAATTAAATGTGGCAGTGCTTTTTCTTTCTCTTGCAAAATATTTCTAAATGCACAAAAAGGATTTTGAAGGCGTAACGACGATATGCCAGATGGCAGTATTACATAATGTAATACAAAATAAATTTACGTAATATTTACTGTACAACAATAACAAGAAAATCCACAAACGATACGGGAAAACAAGGAAATTTTACTTGAAGCAAGTAATGACATGCGTTTGGAAGTAAACCCGGAAAGACCAAGTAGGCCTATATGATTATATCTCATAGTACGAAATGGAAAATGAAAACTGGAAATTTATCCTTTCAAAAGGTGAAAAATTCAAATATCTTGCAGCAACAGCAACAAATATAAATAACACTCGAGAGGGAATTAAAAACAGAATAAATGTGGAAAATGCTTGTTATTATTATTCGGTTGAGAAGATTTTTCCATCCAGTCTGCTGTCAAAAAGGCTGAAAGTTGGAATTTATAAAACAGTTATATTACCTGTTGTTTTCTATGGTTGTGAAACTAGGATTCTCACTTTGAGAGAGGAACAGAGGTTAAGGATATTCGAGAACAAGATGCTCAGGAAAATATTTGGGGCTAAGAGGCATGAAGTTACAGGAGAATGGAGAAAGTTACACAACGCATAATTGCACGCAATGTATTCTTCACCGGATATAATTAGGAACATTAAATCCAGACTTTTGAGATGGGCAGGACATGTAGCACATATGGGTGAATCCAGAAATGCATATAGAGTGTAGTTTGGAGACCTGAGGGGAAAAAAGACTTTTAGGGAGGCTGAGACGTAGATGGGAGGATAATATTAAAATGGATTTGAGGGATGTGGGGTATGATGCTACGGACTGGACTAATCTGGCTAAGAACAGGAACCGATGCAGGACTTATGTGAGGCAGGCAATGAACCTCTGGGTTCCTTAAAAGCCATTTATAAGTAACAATAATAAAGCAATAATAATAGTAATAATAATAATAATAATAATAATAATAATAATAATATGATATATAATAATAATAATAATAATAATAATAATATTATTATTATTATTATTATTATTAATTATTAAGATAAACAAAGGACGCTATCATTGAAAGCTGACCTAATTTGGCAAAATAATTAAATACGAGTTAATTAATTAACTGCAAACATGGCATGATTCTTTCAAAATATCTTACTGGATTTCACAAAATACAAACAATTAGAAGAGCATCTAGCATCACTGTGTTTACATGAGGTCAGAAGATCGATGAAGGAGAAAGAATTGGAAGAAATTGATTGGGAAGACAAGAACAATTAAAAAAATTATAAAAGTGTCATAAACTTTGAATGCAGAAAGAAGCGAGCAGATCTGAATTGCAAATAGTTGTAGCTATATATATACAGGGTTAGTACAAAAGAAATAGACATTTTCATTGTTGTATAAAACAAATGTGTGATGTTGACATTCATTTTGCGCTGTTATATCGAAGAACTGTAGAAGTTTTCTACAAGGCACAATGTTGGTATTACTGCCCTGATTGTTGTTCTGATGCAAGCATAGCAGCTAAGATAACTATCTGTGATATCAATATGCATTTTGCGCTGTTAGGTTGGGGAACTGCGTCAACTGCATAGGGAAGGGGAGAACTCAATCTTCCAACAGAATGATTGGCACCAGGCTGTTATAAATTATCTGGATGAAACACTTCCACAGCGCTGGATTGGTCGTGCAACAGACGACAACCGCGCTTTCGCACGGTGGCCACCAAGGAGCCCCGATCTCACACCGTGCGATTGTTTCTTTGAGAGTTTTTGAAACACGTTTACTTCCCCTAATGATTTAAATGAGATTACTGTGGCTAGTGTCATGCAGGTAGGCTATGTTACACCGGGTTTGGGATGAACTAGACTTCTTGATGTCGTGTGACACAAGGAGTACATATTGGGCATTTGTGAGTTCCCAAAGTAAACATGAAGAATTACTTTATAAAACATCATAAATTGATTCCTGTTAACTTTAATAATTTTTTATTTATATAACATTGAAAGTGTCATTTCTTTTGTACTAACTCGGTATAAATTATGAATTAATCGGTGTAAATTGACATTCTTTTCTAGGCCTATGGGAGGAGCTTTCTCCCACAGGCCATTCTTTAAATTCATCACTGCTGTTTTGTACAGCCTTTCTTCGATTCTTAGCATACATATTGAAGTACTCCTTCACAGCAGAGATTATGTAACCATGGTTACGAGCCAAATTGAATTCGGCATACGTCATGTCATGACGCTGAAAGAGCACACAAAAAGAAACACAGTCAAATCTGCGTACACCCAAATTAAAAGAGAAAATTGTTCCAGAAAGGTTGCTGTTAAACATAGCAGAATCTTGATTGTCCGCCCTAAACGGGACCAAAAGTGAGCTGGATAAAAATAGTCGAGACCAATACTAGCCGCCCACGTAGCTTAGACTGCGCTCGGGAATGAGTTCGATTCCCGCTTGGATTGATTACCTTTTTGGTTTTTTCTACAGTTTCCCCAATTGTAAGACGAATGTCAGGTGCTACCATGGTGAATCCTCGGACTCATGTCGCTATCACCAATTGCATGGAAATAGACAGTCTAGCAGTTGATACAGCATCGTTAAACAACGCTTAAAAAAGAGGAGGCGTTTCGAAATATGGTTATTGTTAGTCTGAAAACCTTATCGTTAGTCTGAAGACGAAAGGGTGGTAGAAATGGGTATTCTACACGATGGGCCATGCACAAGGGAGTGAATAATTTTACTAACGTAGCAAGGGTCTTAAAGGAGAAGGGTATACCTTCCTTCTTTTGAACTTCTTTCCACGCGAGGACTTTGTCGAACTTATCATTATAGCATCATGGTAGGATGATACCTAGATGTTCATGATACCTCTTGAATCATTACCTCCATTCACTTTCGTCACTGAATATTGCATTATGATGAGATGAAAGCTTGACGTTCACGTTTTCTCTTGAATCATTACCACCATTTTCGTTTCTCATTATTGCATCATGTTAAGATGATAGTTGCTTGAGGTGACTGATTCCTTTTGAATCATTACCTCCACTCACTTTCATCTCTCAATATTGCATCATGATGGATGGGGTGATACTTTGAGGTTCATGATTCATTTTGAATCATTACCTCCCTTCACTTTCGTCTCTCAATATTGCATCATGATGGATGGGGTGATACTTTGAGGTTCATGATTCCTTTTGAATCATTACCTCCATTCACTTTCATCTCTCAATATTGCATCATGATGGATGGGGTGATACTTTGAGGTTCATGATTCCTTTTGAATCATTACCTCCTTTCACTTTCGTCTCTCAATATTGCATCATGATGGATGGGGTGATAGTTTGAGGTTCATGATTCCTTTTGAATCATTACCTCCATTCACTTTCATCTCTCAATATTGCATCATGATGGATGGGGTGATACTTTGAGGTTCATGATTCCTTTTGAATCATTACCTCCTTTCACTTTCGTCTCTCAATATTACATCATGATGGATGGAGTGGTAGTTTGAGGTTCATGATTCCTTTTGAATCATTACCTCCATTCACTTTCACCTCTCAATATTGCATCATGATGGATGGGGTGATAGTTTGAGCTTCATGATTCCTTTTGAATCATTACTTCCATTCACTTTCGTCTCTCATTAAAGCTTCTTTATCGAATGATAGTTTAAGCTTCATGATTCCTTTTGAATCATTATCTCCATTCACTTCCGTCTCTCAATATTGCATCATGATGGATGGGGTGATAGTTTGAGTTTCATGATTCCTTTTGAATCATTACCTCCTTTCACTTTCGTCTCTCAATATTGCATCATGATGGATGGGGTGATAGTTTGAGCTTCATGATTCCTTTTGAATCATTATCTCCATTCACTTCCGTCTCTCATTAAAGCTTCTTTATCGAATGATAGTTTAAGCTTCATGATTCCTTTTGAATCATTACCTCCATTCACTTCCGTCTCTCATTAAAGCATCTTTATCGGATGATAGTTTAAGCTCCTGATTCCTTTTGAACCATTATCTCCATTCACTTTCGTCTCTCATTAAAGTTTTTAAGTGTCCAATCCCTATGTTCCTTAAAAGCCATAAGAAGTAAGTAAACGACCCAAGGGAAACTTACTTTCAGGACGCGTCTCCTATGTAGTAGAGAGTAGAATTAATTATGTTCTAATAAATAGCCTTTGGCACTACCTATTTTATTTGGAATTTATAACAGGACATACCGAAGGGGATTTCTTATTTTTGTTTCAATCTCTGAGGTTCAGCATTGTCTATTTTATTTTATAAGACCATATTGAATAAAATCGTGTGGATTATTTTCTCTGTGAGCAACGTGACAATATTCCATCTCTAATAAGTAGGTCAAAGCATTCATTGTATTGCGACTATACTGCTTTTACTACGAATAAGCCACCAAACAAACATCGCAAAACGAATCGAAAAAAAAATAGAGCTCTTCCAGTATCGTGGTGTTTGCAAAAGCTTCAATTAAACCCAATGTCGAGGTTAAGTGCTCTACAGCTACTATTGTCTGATATTCAGGGCTGACTCCCGCTTCGCCGATTTTGTTATTTAGCAGCTGGAATGAAACATGGCAGCAATTTAAAATCGGGCACCACACTTCCTCCTTTTCAAAGCTATCTTCCACTTGCTACTAGATGTAGACAACTAAGTATGGATCTATTTCCATACTGTACGTAATTAATTTTGCTTTACGATATGGCCTAGAATTCTGTGTTTTCAAATCCAGATGGATTCCCGACACATTTGAAGATGTATCTCTAATCCTATACGGACCAGATGAGTTCCATTGTCTTATGCTTGTCCTATGTTATCTTCAGGTCTTACGGGATAGCTCTGTTCTCATACTGACAATATGATCATCAGACTGCAGTCTAGGGTCACCGATGTGCGAGACTGAAGTTTGGAACGCACTGAGTATACGTGACGTCATGGTCCATGAGGTGAGAATACAACTGCTTCGTAAGAAATTACATTACCGCCTTTCTCATTCTGCTTGGCGTGGGTCCTTAGTACTAGAGATCCTGCGAGTAATAAGTATATTTTATTTATTTTTATTTATTTATTTATTTGGTTATTCATACATGCATATTTGTGTTAGTCCTAACTTCACTGTTTTATAATTCACAGTACTGAGGAATATGTCGAAAATTAAGAGTAGCAAGCGTTGCCTTCAGAACGAACTTATAGCGGAAAGAAATTTCTTATTAAAGGAAAGAAAAATAGAAGGCTGAGTTTTCACCACCTGGGATCAAATTTATTATTACAAAATATGTTTGTTGTTGTTGTTGTTGTTTTCTAATGCCAGGCGTTTGACAACAAAAACATTTGACCTCTTGCACTCCAATATTTTTCAAAGATATTATCATGGCCAGCCACTGAAGCACAGATTTTGAGGTGTTCCGAATCCATTTCTTGGTTTGAGTTGCACAATGGGCAGTTAGGGGACTGATATATTCCAATTCTATGCAGGTGTTTGACCAAACAATCATGGCCTGTTGCCAATCTAAATGCAGCTACAGACGATTTTCGTGGTAAATCGGGAATTAACTGTAGATTTTGATGCAGAGAGTTCCATTTTTTCCCTTGAGATTATGTTATCAAATTTTTTTTTGTTGAAGTCTAAGTATGTAGATTTAATAAATCTTTTCACAGAGTAATACGTAGATTTAGTAACAGGTCTGTAAGTAGCAGTGCTGCCCTTCTTTGCTAAAGCATCCGCATTCTCGTTTCCCAGGATTCCACAATGGGAAGGTATCCATTGGAATACAATTCTTTTATTGAGTGATATTAATTGAGAGAGCATTTTAGTTATTTCTGCTGTTTGGGATGAAAGTGTGTGTTTAGAGACTATTGATAGAATAGCTGCTTTGGAGTCTGACAATATAACTGCATTTTTAAATTTACTGATGTGGCATAGAAGATTCCTGAGACTTTCACTTATTGCAATGATTTCTCCATCAAAACTTGTTGTTCCATATCCAAGAGATCTATAAAGTGAGAAGAGACAGCACATAACACCTGCTCTGGAGATCAAGGATCCGTCAGTGTATAAATGAAGCCAGTTTTGTGGAGGGTACCTAATATTAATTGTCTCTAAAGACAATTGTTTTAGTATTTCAGTGTTTACTTCTGATTTTAGTATTTCTTCTGTTAAATTTAGATTATATTCTATATTTAATAGAGTTAAAGGGTTTGGTTTAATTTGTAGGTTTTCTTTTAAATTCGGGATATTGATTTTCTGTTTTAATTCTTGAACAATGGATATGAAACTTTTTTGAGTTTTCAATCTACAGAGAGGACTGTATGAACCACTCCAATATGTTAAAAAATATAAGGACAGACAAAACTCGATTCTTTCAAAAGCAGTGTAATAGCAAAAGGCACTACAGGGAAAATGTTTAATAATACAGTCAAAACTGATCTTCAACATCAAAATCAGACATAGAACATCAAAAAGAATTTAATCGAATTTGTGTATAATGTTGGTACATGCCAACATCCCTTTCAACATTATTTCAAAGCGTTTCTTGAAAAAAAAGTTATTTTGAGTGAAAGTATAAATCTGTGGCCGGAAGAAAAAAGGTCTTAAGTCAATTTTTTTTTTGTGAAAATGAGATATTTATATATTCTGAAAGCGGAAACAATTCTCTACAATCTGGTAAAACGGCTAAAGTCAAATAAGACTCCTTACTGAATTTATAGAGCGTTACCAAATGTCCAAAGTACTTTTTTAATCGAGAACACACAGAATAAAGGACTTAAGAATATTTAATACTTTATTTCTTACAAACCATCACATGTTTACTTTCCATGATTCCCTATTAAAAAGGTCTAACTTGTATTTTAGCCATTTATCACATACTGATGCCCTTTCCTTTTACAAGTTTAAGCACCAGGGTAAACAGTCCTATAATTGTTTAAGACCCATTCTGCATTCCTAATAATTTACATTTCTCATTTATTTTGACACGAGAAAGGTCTTATGTTTACATAGTCCCTTCTACTCAGTTTGGGTTCTAGTCTTAAAGGGCTTAATTACAGCTATTTTTGGAAATAATCAAGAAAATTGTTACATGAGCACGTTTAGAAGAAATATAAACAAATAATATCCAGATAAAACCTCTTAATTAAAAAACTCTATAATTGACACCAATTTCAATCTTTCTACTGCTCTCCTGAAAAGTATAAAATTTTTACTTAAGACCTTTTTCCTCCCGGCCACAGAAATAATAACGTGAAAAACAAAAAACGTTTGTTGCTTACCAACTTTTGAATATGTAAATATATATTTTGAACAGATCACTTCGAAGTTACAATTTTTTTCTCTCTGTTTTCAAAAAAGATCTTGA
Organism: Periplaneta americana; assembly: GCA_025594305.2. Lineage (NCBI taxonomy): Eukaryota > Metazoa > Arthropoda > Insecta > Blattodea > Blattidae > Periplaneta > Periplaneta americana. Next base: position 22,411,335 of record JAJSOF020000025.1, on the reverse strand, counting down.
TGTCGAATTTTTTTCTATGCTTCATCTATCAATCATAAAAATTAGAGCGCGATTGATTGACTGTATTAGGAACTACAACGTGATAAATACTTAACGCAGCGGGAAACTGATTTCTCCCTGCCTCTGGCTTCGATATCGCCGTCTCTCTCTCACACGCCATCTATAGTACAACGCTGCAGCGATCTCCGGTTGGTTCTTCTTATATGCAGATTTGCGCGGAGCAGTTTTGTATATTCCTAAACGGAAGAGAAGCCAAGTTCATGTGGTGTCCGAAATATTGTGAACGGAGTGAACTGGATCATATTTACCTCGCCTCCCTTATGTCCATGCCTGTCATAAACACACATTTACGCAAGAATCGCACATAGATTTAAAAATAAAAAAATAAGCTACGCTAACAGCTGATTATGAAATCTGTTATTGACATTGAAACAGAGCGTGAATATTGACCGGTGTTGATTCCACGAACTAGCAGAGTGCATCATAACCCTCTACGATTGCTTTAATTCCCTCAGTGTCTCGCTCACCGTAATCGCCTACGATGCCTTCTACATAACGTCAGTGGAGACCTCACAGCTCAGCGGTCTTGTAACATGGGACGCATAGTAAACTCGATGTGATGCTGGTAAATAAACACAAAGATAGAAATATTTAACACATATACATACCAACAAACATTAACATGGGGAAAAAAATCTAGAAAATATTTGATTGATTGACAATATACCTGGGCTGTGAAATTGGAAACACAAGAGAATTAGATCAACAAAGAAAATTACAAAATTTTAATCAAATATGTCTAACGATTAAAAGAACCCTATTAAACAAAACAAGGAAAGAAACCATTTTGAAGTTTTATAAAGTCTTGGCAGTCCCATCTGGCTCAGAATGCTGGATCCTAACATAAAACCAAAAACACAAAATAGAAGTATCAGAAATGAGATTTTTGAGATCGGTAGCTGAATACAGAAGAACAGACAAACATTATAATGAAACGATAAGAGACGAACTGAACATATTCAACTGAAACAATAGAATAAAAGAATACCAAGAAAAATATTATGAACACGTACAAAGAATGCCAGAATACCGTATTCCTAAAAAATTCTAGAGCACAAACCCAAAGGCTAGAGAGACAGAGGAAGACCTACGAAGAGATGGAGAGATCAATTTCTTTGAGAGGACGGAACAGGTCGAAAGGCCTAATCCCTGTGGATGATGATGATAATGATGATTATTATTATTATTATTAATTGATTCCCAGATTGATTATGAATTTTCAATTATTGATTGATTGATTGATTGATTGATTAATTGATTCCCAGAGGAAATGCTTCATTTTCTTATGGCCCGGGATTCACCGAACGTTTTTCTTTCCGCAGGTCGTTGTCATTACAGGCCTTCTTAAAATGCCCATTATGAATACCATGTCTCATGCGATGAGTCCACACCTATTCCGAAGAGTAAATCAGGTACCGTCATTTTAAATGCGTCTGGTCGGTGAGCATGGAGGCCACCATTGGTGACCTATCCATCGATCAGGCCTTCGAAAGTCCCGGTCGGGGCAAGTTATTGATCTGGTTGAGGTTTTTTCCAGGAAGTTTGTGTACAGTCTGGTTGTCCAACTAATCCCAATACCGAGTTGAAATGCTGGGATAAACTTTCGGTTTTCTGGACCCTGGACTCTGATTTCATCTCGGCATTAAATTACATTCATTCATTCATTCATTTTATTGCTGATGAATCTTACATTGCAAATGGATAAGGATACAATTGAAGTAAAACAGTCTCCAGACAGTCGTTGAGGAACATTGACTTGCAACGCTACCCTTCATGTGCTGATAGAAGGAGTTTTCATTCCAGAATTTTACTTCTGGAGTTGTAGATCTTGGTCGTCCCCTTCCCAAACCAGGAGAGTAAATTTTCCATACAATTTTACAATTTTGATCTGGACATTTCGCTGTGGGTATTTTGACGAGCCAGCGCAGATTGTCCGCCTTAGTGAGATCTCTGCCAGCTCTTGATTTGAATACATGGTCTAACGACACAACACTGAATGTAACCTTCGCCAAAATAATGTTCCTTTGACGGCAACGACCTGCGGAAAGAAAAACGTTCCTTTTCAATGTTGTGAAGGCCATAACCTCGGAAAATAAAGCATTTCCGGACACATGGTAATGAACTATTTTGATTGTCTACATCAAATCAAATTATGGTAATTTTTTAAACACCCTGTTGATGAGTCCACACCTGGACTCAGCCATCTGGCCGCGAAACCAGATGGCTCGCCATTATCTGACCATCCGAGCAAATGCTCAATATCCCATTATCACCTTCATATCATTCAGACTAAATAACCTAGATGTTGATACAGCGTCGTAAAATAACCCAATAAAATAAAAAAAATATATGCGATGATTGTCTAAGTCCGTCGGATGGCCCGGATGGAATTTGTGAATCCGAAACTGACGGGCGGACCATTCTCCCTGGGTCCTGCAGATAAAGTCCCATTAAATATTGACGAACCCGGACTCAGAGAGCAAAGCCCAAGCTCTACAGATAAGCATCGGAAATTCGTACTACCTCAGACATCACTCTAGCCTATTTTTGCTATTAGACTGCTGTACCTATTTAGGACAATGCATTTGAGCCTAAAAAAAGCAGCAAAACAGTACAACGTGGTCTGTTGTGACGAGAATCCAAGCCCTGGCATATCGGTAAAGCATCATGTCGTAAACACGCTCACGTCTGAGTATTTCTGACAAAGTAAATACAGTATTATTCAACTCCTTGAAAACAACGCAAATATTAAGAATATTGCCGGAAAGAATAAGATAATATTTATTTCTTTCTTTACTTATTTTATTATTTGTTTGTTTATTCTTTCAGTCATTAATTTATTTCTTACTGTATTTTATAGACTGATATATTCTAGCAAATAAAATTAATTTGTATTAACGTTATATCAGATTCACTTTTTACAATTAATTAATAACTCTTAAATATCCATTATATGGATCATATGAGGAGACAAAGAGGAAAGCAGAAAATAGGAAAGATTGGAGAAAGCTGGGTTTGCAGTGAAAGACCTGCCCTTGGGCAGAACACCGAATGATGATGAAATACTCATTCCCGTGTGATCGTTTTTTTGCTGTGCATAATATTCCTTGACTTTCAAGCTCTACCTAAACATGATGCTTTCTGATTGTAGGAGACTTGCTCCACGTGTCATATCTAAATAGGCAAACATTGGCTTTCTACTATATCGACGGAACAGTTTTTTTTAGTTGGTTATTTAATGACGCTGTACCAACTAAGAGGTTATTTAGCGTCGATGAGATTGGTGATAGCGAGATGGTATCTGGCGAGATGAGGCCGAGGATTCGCCATAGATTAGCTAGGATTCACCTTACGGTTGGGGAAAACCTCGGAAAAAACCCAACCAGGTAATCAGCCCAAGCGGGGATCGAACCCGCGCCCGAGCGCAACTTCAGACCGGCAGGCAAGCGCCTTAACCGACTGAGCCACGCCGGTGGCTCGACAGAACAGTGTACAGATGATAAATAAAATGAAGGGTAAGTGGAGAGTATTTTTGGAATGAAAGAGCGAAACAGGAAAACCTTGAGAAACATTCTCTGTATTTTTTCCACCTCAAATTTCACCCACTGACCGAGGATCGATCCCGGGCTACCTGGATGGAGGTCCCCGCGCTAGCACTGTAGCAACAGACGCGGCTAGAAAAGATTTACTCACTCAGTTTTATGATTTGGCATACAGGAAAACAGATGGAGTTACATAGTTTTGTCATTGTATCGGCCTCTGGAATTATTCCAAGGGCATTGAAAAAGCACACAAAAAGCTTTAGGCTTCAATTAGATATCAAGAAGGGAATACGCAAAGCGGTTGCATTGGACGGCTGCCATGTCACAATGGAATTTTTAAATCTCATATTATATAAAGAGGCTAACAACCACAGAAGAGTTTCACTGTCAGTATTTGACTAACGATACTCAAAAGCTTAATATTCTACAATTATTGGTGACATCATTAATTTTTACTTGCATTTTTAATGTCAGATTTCTGAAAGACATCAAACTAATTCCTAAGAATAGACAAACTTACGGCCGTATTTATTAATTCTTGTTAAACACTGCAATGTTTAATTTTTTAAATGATTGCGTTTTCTATTGCAATTTTTAGAAGAAAGAACCTATATTAATAATATCGCCTAAAAAATTATATTCAAGTAACGATAAATTGCCTGAGCTATGTAAAATGTTTTTAATATATGTACAGAATTGATCCGTTTGGGTATCGATAAATTTTCAAAACTTGTTTAAAACATTTAGATTGAACTTTTTGTTCAAACTTTGTGCATACAACACTGAAAGATGGGAGATTTGTAATCAACATGACCCCCATTGCGCACCCTGCACAACTCATAACGGTGATTGCATATTTTATTCCAAATTCCATTTAAATAAGAGGGTTGATTGATTTTGATTGATTGATTGATTGATTGATTGATTTTTGAAAATTGATTGATTGATTGATTGATTGATTATTTAAATGCACTCCATATACATGGATGTTACACGTCATCAATAATAAATAAAAAAGTAGACATTAAATAAAAACATAGCCGCCTGAAAAGTTGAGTTTTTGAAAAAAAAAAAAATTTAAAACTCTATGTATTTTGATAATTTCCGTAAAATCTATATCAAACTAATAAATCGTAATATAAATTTTTCTGGTAATTTTTCGATTTTACCTAGAAAATAATTGGTCCTAACATATATAATTAACATCAAACTCCTGAAATGGAAAATCGTTTTTCCAATATTTAATGTTTCTATGTTGGTAAAAATAAAGTATGTTTGTTGAAGGTTTTCACTGATAATGGATGACATCAAACGATTTTAAAAATAGACTAAGGAAGTATTTATCAAATAATTCTTGTTAACAATTGCAATTTTTTCATTTTGTTAACTGAATTATATGTCACACGGTATATTAGAATGCCGCCAATAAAATATGTAACTTTGCCTGTGCTTGTAAAAGCATATAGGCTATATGTACAGGGTGATCAGTTTTGGTATGGATAAAATAAAAACACCGTAAAACATTTACTACTGAACTTTATTTGTTGAAACTTTGTGCATACCACTGAAAGATGGGAGATTCCTCAGAGCTCAACATGACCCCCATTGCGCACACTGCACAACTCATAACGGTGATGCAATATAACCAAAGTCCATTGTAATATAAGAGGGATTGATTGATTGATTGATTGATTGATTGATTGATTGATTGATTGATTGATTGATTGATTGATTATTCTATACATGGCCTTATACATGGATGTACACGTCATTACATAATAAATAAAAAACACAATAAAATTAAAAACACTAGAAGATAAAATACATTTAAAATAAATAATATAATCAAGTATTTCAACATTGGATAACTTGTGATTTAAGAATTCTTTTACTGAATAAAAATTTGATCAGTTAAAATCTGTTTAACTTTCACTTTAAATTTTGAAAAGGTAAAATTTTATCTGTAATGTTAATTTAATTAATAAAAACTCAATGCCAGTATATGCAGGCGATTTTAATATTTCACAAGTCTATGATTTTTATTGAGAATATATGTATTTCGTGTATTATAATATATAATAAATTCTTACTGTATTTATTCTTATTCTGCTTCAAGAAAATTAGGCATTTGTAAATATAAATGGATGGAAATGTTAAAATAGATTGAAAAGGATGCAGTGAGTAATTTTACTCTCAGATCATCAATGTTCCTGGGTTTCTGTGAATAGACAATGTCTTTAACAAAACCCCACAAAAAATCAGGAATAAATTAGATCTGAGGATTTTGGGGGCCAAGAAGAGATAGCTGCTTCTCGTACTGGTTCCACCTGCGACCTCCTGCATGTTTTTAAACACAGAACCTGTTTCTAAAATGTTCGATACCACAACATTATACTATCGCATTTTAATAAATTACGCACACCATAATCAAACGAAATTCCCTTTAACTCTTTTAACACACTCCAATTTAGCAAAAAAAAATTAGTGACACTTAAAGTACACAATCTAACTGTACGGAGCAAAGTTTTGATTCAACATAAATGTATACTGCAGTGTTCAGGAGACTCTTTCACCGGCACTATCCTGATTTGATTCAGACGACTAAATAACCTAGATGTTGATACAGTGTCGTAAAATTCCATCCCAATCATTAGTAACAAAAAAAATAAATGGATACACTACTTTTCTCTCCTCCTATAGCTACTAAAATGATTTGTTTAAAATTGCAAACGATTAGCAACTCCAAACTCCTGCAATGGAAGGGGGTAACAGTGTTTCACGTGACGTATAGAAATGGTTAATGTTAAATTTATCTTTTGAAAAAATAAATGATGTTCCTGTATAAATGATACTCGGGAGGAAATTAAACACAGAATAAATATGGGAAATGCCTGTTATTATTCGGTTGAGAAGCTTTTAACATCCAGTCTGCTGTCAAAAAATTTGAAAGTTAGAATTTTTAAAACAGTTATATTACCGGTTGTTCTGTATGGGGGTGAAACTTGGACTCTCACTTTGAGAGAGGAACATAGGTAAGGGTGTTTGAGAATAAGGTTCTTAGGAAAATATTTGGGGCTAAGAGGGATGCAGTTACAGGAGAATGGAGAAAGTTACACAACACAGAACTGCATGGCATTGTATTCTTCACCTGACATAATTAGGAACATTAAATCCAGACGTTTGAGATGGGTCAGGGCATGTAGCACATATGGGTGAATCCAGAAATGCATATAGAGTGTTAGTTGGAGGCCGGAGGGAAAAAGACCTTTGGGGAGGCCGAGACGTAGATGGGAAGATAATATTAAAATGGATTTGAAGGAGGTGGGATATGATGATAGAGACTGGATTGATCTTGCACAGGATAGGGACCAATGGCGGGCTTATGTGAGGGCGGCAATGAACCTCCGGGTTCCTTAAAAGCCAGTAAGTAAGTAAGTAAGTAAGTAAGTAAGAAATAAGTAAGTAAGTAAATAAGTAAGTAAGTAAATAATTAAATAAGTAAATAAATAAGTAAGTAAATAAGTAAGTAAATAAGTGTAAGTAAATAAGTAAGTAAATAAGTAAGTAAGGAAGTAACTAAGGAAGTAAATAAGTAAGTAAGTAAGTAAGTAAATAATTAAGTAAATAAGTAAGTAAGTAAATAAATAAATAAATAAGTAAGTAAATAAGTAAGTAAGTAAATAAGTAAGTAAGTAAATAAGTAAGTAAATAAGTAAATAAGTGAGTAAATAAGGAAGTAAGTAAATAAGTAAGGAAGTAAGTAAGTAAGTAAGTAAATAAGTAAGTGAATAAGTAAGTAAATAAGTAAGTAAGTAAATAAGTAAGTAAATAAGTAGGTAAATAAGTAAATAAGTAAGTAAATAAGTAAGTAAGGAAGTAAGTAACAAAGTAAAGTAAAAATAAGTAAGTAAGAAAGTAAGTAAGAAAGTAAATAAGTAAATAAGTAAATAAATAAGTAAATAAATAAATAAATAAGTAAGTAGGTAAATAAGTAAATAAGTAAGTAAGGAAGTAAGTAAATAAATAAGTAAGTAAGTAAGTAAGTAAGTAAGAAAATAAGTAAGTAAGTAAGAAAGTAAATAAGTAAATAAATAAGTAAATAAGTAAGTAAATAAGTAAATAAGGAAGTAAGTAAATAAGTAAGTAAGTAAGGACGTAAGTAAGTAAATAATTAAGTAAGTAAATAAGTAAGTAAATAAGTAAGCAAGTAAATAAGTAGGTAAATAAGTAAGCAAGTAAATAAGTACGTAAATAAGTAAGTAAGTAAGTAAATAAGTAAGTAAGTATTATTATTATTACTTTGTTCGCGGTTCTCATTATCTGTTCTGTGTCCCTCAGGATGAGAATCACTTTGTTTGATGATTTTGTTTCGTGAGTGTACGGAGCCGACTTTTTTAACAAGTTCATTTTTAAAAATGACCTTTCCCCACTACAGTTTGCCACAATCAGTACTAAATACATACTTAAAAGTAAGTCAACGTTATGAAATATTGCTTTAAAATTAATATATGTTCAGTGAGGATTTCATAGAGGAACATTTCCTTTGAAAGACAGTCTGTAGTTTTCTTTCATGTCTACTGCAAACTGTACTATATAGTTCATTCTGCAGGGACGGTTAGAGATCACTCTTATATTGTGGCAAGATTTATAGCTGTAGATAATATCTCTGATGGATTTAAAACCTCAAGTTGCCTCAGGAATTCAAACCACTTTATGACAGCACTATAAACAGATAGTCTTCAGACAAAGATGATGAAAGTTTATCAGTTACGGAAATAGAATTTACTATCCGAAACCGCTCCCTCTGTGATATCAGTGTTTCTGGTGCTTTGCCATATTCTTGAGGTTTAAGCCTAGCATTTTCCATTTGCTTGCGCTTGTATTCTTGCACACTTCTTTGTTTGGCTAATTTCCTGAGCCTTTTTCTCATGTATTTTTGAAATAAATCTCCTTAGGTTCTACAAACGATTTAAGAAATTTAATTTGTAATACTGCAGAATGAAGAACCAATTTTGAATCTTGAACTATTGTGGCAATGAGATAGAATATGGCGTATATTTCGACTTTGTGTATTTTTTCTCTTTCTATCAGAGAGGGAGGGAAACATCCCTGTGCACCGCGACCTGAGGTCTATTGTGCGCTACTGGGATGAGTTGCAAGCCCACCGACCTAACCGCTAACACCCTTCATTCATTCATTCATTCATTCATTCATTCATTCATTCATTCATTCATTCATTCATTCATTCATTCATTCATTCATTCATTCATTCATTCATTCATTCATTCATTCATTCATTCCATAGACCTTACATGAGCAATGATGCTTTAAGATGTGGAACAAGTCAAAATTTTACAATATTACAATTACAATTTTTACAAATTTTTACAGTTTTACAATTTAGTAATTTTCTACAATTTTTACAATTTGTGCAATTTTTTACAATATTTTGGCGAGATGTAATGAGATGAGGTGAGGTCCGAGGATTCACCAAAAGATTACCCGACATTTGCCTTTTGGTTGGGGAAACCTCGGAAAACCCAACCAGCTAATTAAATCAAATGGGGGTAATTAAATCAAAGGGGTAATTAAATCAAAGAGAGGACTCGCCATAGACCATCCGGCTTCAGTCCCACGACGGCTGGGGAAAACCTCGGAAGAAACCATTCAATGAGACCAAAGGGGATCCAACCCAAACCCGAACACAGCTCCGGATCCAACCCAAACCCGAAACTTTACTTACTTTTGCAGCTCCGGATCAGCTCATTTAGCCCATTCATCATCCTCAATATTCCAGCGAGTCTGCTTTCTACCAGAGACTGAGATACATCGATGGCTCTACTAAAAATATACAATACATAGCCAATTTCAAATACAGTGTCGTCATTCCACTAAACCTCAAAAATTCTCTTTTTTGTTTGCATTGTTATTGTCCTGCTCCATTCAACATCTTTATTGCACCCTGCATTATCTGCCCTAGTCTCATTCACATTTTAATTATTCCCCCTCCATCTCCAACACCAGGTCTTTTACTCATATTAAATTTCAGTCCCCTGCTTCAAATGTTGGAGTTTCCTTAATAAATTTTGCCCTCTTGCTCACCTGTCTCAAATAGCTAAACTGTCTGAGGTGTAAGCCCCCTCTCCCGTCGAAAAGGGAGGTGGATACCGCTGCCTGCAACCAACTACCACATCTTGACATATCCACGAAGGCCGGCCGAGAGAGTCAGCAGCCCCGGAGGGCCGCCGCAGGCGCGATCGGAAAACCAAGTAGAACAACCAGAAATGAAGAGGAAAGGATGATAAGGGAGGAAATGAATGGGGTTCCATACGTCTAATAAAGTTACCTGATATTCATCCATAGGAGTGAGGGAAAACCCCCGAAAAAACCTCAAATAGGCAATTTGTCCTAAGCGGGGAATCGAATTCCGACCCAACTGGGTTAGGGAGCGAAGACGAGACCACAGCGGTGGACTGCTTTATGTAATTATTTTAATTTGAGCTTCCGCAGGTTAATATTTCAAACAAAGCCGGCTCGTGCTACAGTAACAAGTTCTAGAAAGTACTGTTGTCGATTCTCTTATGTATCGCCAACCGCCACACGATTAACTGGTGGCGTTTTCATAACCAAGAGGCCGCCGGTTTTATAGGAAATACTTCCAGAGGAGCCGCCAGAGCACAACGAAACGGATGTCAGGACATTTGAGTCAGCGTCAGCACTAAACTTGTAAACAGTCAACAGACATTTTCCAATTGTTAAATAATTGTCAGTAGGATTTTTAATTTAAGTTGCACACCCGTCAATTTGTTGTTAACTGATTATTTCATTCGGGAAGAACATTATTCTAAGACTAAACACACTAGAACAATACGAAATATACAAACACACAAAAACACATCCAAATGAAATTCTCAACACACAACTCAATTTCAGAACACACACACTCTTTGACTCTACATTACACTACACAAACACACTCCCACAGGAAACAAAACAAAAGACACCAAGACCAGCAACAACCAGTTCTGATGATGGCCAATAGTAGGCCGAAACATGTTAACAAGGTAACATGAAATTTAACACGTGAAAGAGACACAATACGTTTTCCAATGTTTGTGTTATCTATACTAATAATAAATCTGTAGTCGACATTTTTCTGGTAATTTTCGACATTCCAAAAATAATTGGTCCTAACATATATAATTAACCACCCTGAAACCGAGAACCTTTTTTTGAAATTTTTGTTTTTGTATGTCTGTCTGTATGTTTGTTTGTTACCTTTTCACGCGATGATGGCTGAACGGATTTCGATGAAAATTGGAATATAAATTAAGTTCGTTGTAACTTAGATTTTAGGCTATATGGCATTAAAAATACATTATTTAAAGGGGAGTTAGAATGGGGCCTGAATTAAATAAATCGAAATATCTCGCTTATTATTGATTTTTGTGAAAAATGTTACATAACAAAAGTTTCTTTAAAAATAATTTGTGATAAGTTTTATTCCTTCAAAAATTTTGATAGGACTGATATTTAACGAGATAAATGAGTTTTAAAATTAAAATAACTGCCATCTAAGGCCGTGTAATGAATTAAAAAACAAATGACTTCGTCTATAAGGGGCCTTGGACAGCAACAATCGAAAGCTATGAAAGATAGCCTACAGAGAATGTTTCTGTGTTTGTATGAAGTAATATCGGAAGCTAAATTAACCGATTTGTATAATTAATTATTATTTCACCATTGGAAAGTGCAGTTTCTCAAGATGGACATAATGCTATACTGTTATTACAGTAACTTCTGATATAATATAATATTATATTATAATATAATATGTAATATTATATAATATAATTTAAGTTATTTGAAGGGTTCAGAACCATAGTGGGCCAAGCGCCATTTAATGAATACGTAGAAAACAAGGGTTAAAATTAAGTTATTACCATAATTCAATGGAAACCTATAACAAGTAAAATTAAATATACACATTAAATCTAAATGATGTCAATGTTCATTAAACTATGGTTGCATGTAATAAAAATTAAGAAACATGTTAAAGAAATTGTCATTGCACCAAATGAATGTCTCTGGACCAAAATGATCGCATTTTAATTATTTGGATGCAATTTAAATTAAGTAACATATTAAACGATTTAGCCTTCTATCAAACACGAATGTTCCCAGGATCAAATGTCCTATTTTAATTATGTAATTACTTTATATTTATTTCTAACGGGTGCAGCGGAGCGCACGGGTACGGCTAGTATTAAAATAAGAAGTTACTCAAATATTTGCCTCAAATTTAGCTAAAGGAACAATAATACTTAATTAAATCAGTAAAGGCGTCACGCCTAATTATTAGTCTACAAGATTAACTGAAACCCACAAACGTATCTCAGACTTAACGCATTTGCTTACGTATGTCGAATTATTCCTCTTGGGCCTTTTATCTTGTTGGGATTTTACAGAGGTTTTCCCAGGCGACCCTCAGGTATTCCCATAACAAATACTCGACCTCATCTCTCCAATACCGCCCACCATCAAAATTAAATTGACACTAAATAATCTATCACTTGATAGAGCGATTAAAAATAAATAATCGCGCGTGACAAAATGCTCTGAGCAGGTGGTAAGGTGGGAGTCCTGGGCATGCTGAGTTTACTAACACCGCGATTCCCAGAAATTCATCTCCGGAGAACGCTGACATCGAGCAAAGGTCAGTACTCTGCTAATGACCGACTGAACCCACATGTGACCTCATGACATTCTTCCGACCCACACTTAATTACTCCAGTCTTTGTGAAGGATCCCTGGGCCTACTTAAGGATCGCCTTTCATCAAGGAGACAATAACAATTTACGCATTCTCGGTTCAACGCCATTTCTCATATTCTTGTCAGAATATCGTGTCATTGAACACACCAATTGCTTTCATTTGCAACAATCGAGCAACAGCCTTTAAGATGTTACACCAATATAATATAATATAATATAATATAATATAATATAATATAATATAATATAATATAATATAATATAATATAATATAATATCTATACTAATAATAAATCTGTAGCCTAAATTTTTCTGGTAATTTTCGATTTTCCAAAAATAATTGGTCCTAACATATATAATTAACCACCCTGAAACCGAAAATCGCTTGTTTGAAATTTTTGTTTGTATGTCTGTCTGTATGTTTGTTACCTTTTCAAGCGATAATGGCTGAACGGATTTCGATGAAAATTGGAATATAAATTAAGTTCGTTGTAACTTAGATTTTAGGCAATATGACATTCAAAATACATTATTGAAAAGGGGGGTTATAGGGGGGCCTGAATTAAATAAATCGAAATATTTCGCTTATTATTGATTTTTGTGAAAAATGTCACATAACAAAAGTTTCTTTAAAAATAATTTTCGATAAGTTTTATTCCCTGAAAAATTTTGATAGGGCTGATATTTAATGAGATAAATGAGTTTTAAAATTTAAATAACTGCCATCTAAGGCCGTGTAATGAATTAAAAAACAAATGAATTCGCCTATAAGGGGCCTTGGACAGCAACAATCGAAAGCTATGAAAGATAGCCTAGAGACAATGTTTCTGTGTTTGTATGAAGTAATCTCGGAAGCTAAATTAACCGATTTGTATAATTAATTATTATTTCACCATTGGAAAGTGTAGTTTCTCTAGATGGACATAATGCTATAATGTTATTACAGTAACTTCTGTTGTAATATAATATAATATAATATAATATAATATAATATAATATAATATAATATAATATAATATAATATAATATAATATAATATAATATAAGTTATTTGAAGGGTTCAGAACCACAGTGGGCCAAGCGCCATTTACTGAATACGTAGAAAACAAGGGTTAAAATGAAGTTATTACCATAATTCAATGGAAACCTATAACAAGTATAATAAAATATACAATTAAATCTAAATGATGTCAATCTTCATTAAACTATGGTTGCATGTAATAAAAATTAAGAAACATGTTAAAGGAATTGTCATTGCACCAAATGAGTGTCTCTGGACCAAAATGATCGCATTTTAATTATTTGGATGCAATTTAAATTAAGTAACATATTAAACGATTTATCCTTCTATCAAACACGAATGTTCCCTGGATCAAATGTCCTATTTTAATTATGTAATTACTTTATATTTATTTCTAACGGGTGCAGCGGAGCGCACGGTTACGGCTATTAATATAATATAATATAATATAATATAATATAATATAATATAATATAATATAATATAATATAATATAATATAATATAAGAAACTAGTTCGATTAATTAAAATGAGTCTCTGTGAAACGTACAGTAGAATCCGTGTAGGTCAGTTTCTGTCAGATGCGTTTCCAATTCACTGTGGGCTAAAGCAAGAAGATGCACTATCACCTTTACTTTTTAACTTTGCTCTAGAGCAGCGTTTCTCAAACTACGGTCCGCGGACCACCTGTGGTTCTCGAGGTCTGTCCTTGTGGTCCTTCAAAAAAGACAGAAGAAAAAATAAAATTCAAACGAACTGCGTATCGCACTATAGCTTAAAATCTCAGAGTTTGGAAATGACACATAGCAAACGAATTTAAGTTTTTCTCTCAGTACTGATATTTTATGAAATTTATTACTCTACCCGTCTACCGAATTCCCACTCTACTCTCAGTAACAAAATCTTTTCCCTGCACATCTGGCGCCGCGCCTAACGCAGCCAGAGACCACCCTACTTCATAACATAGGACCAAAGTACTGAATATTAATTGTTTTAAAATATAAGTATACTGGTATTAAATATGCTACAAAAATGATAAATTTGCTTTCGAAGAGAACAAGAGTAAGGTGGTCCGCGGAACTGTTCTAACTCTAAAAAGTGGTCCCCACTTCAAAAAAGTTTGAGAAACGCTGCTCTAGAGTATGCCATTAGGAAAGTCCAGGATAACAGAGAGGGTTTGGAATTGAACGGGTTACATCAGCTGCTTGTCTATGCGGATGACGTGAATAGGCTATGTTAGGATATAATCCACAAACGATTAGAGAAAAATACGAGAATTTTACTTGAAGCAAGTGAAGAGATAGGTATGGAAGTAAATCCCGAAAAGACAAAGTATATGATTATGTCTCGTGACCAGAATATTGTACGAAATGGCAATATAAAAATTGGAAATTTATCCTTTGAAGAGGTGGAAAAATTCAAATACCTGGGAGCAAAAGTAACAAATATAAATGGTACTCGGAAGGAAATCAAACACAGAATAAATATGGGAAATGTCTGTTATTATTCGGTTGAAAAGCTTTTATAATCCAGTCTGCTGTCAAAAAATCTGAAAGTTAGAATTGATAAAAAAAAGTTATATTATCGGTTGTTCTGTATGGTTGTGAAACTTGGACTGTCACTTTGAGAGAGGAACATAGGTTAGGGGTGTTTGAGAATAAGGTGCTTAGGAAAATATTTGGGGCTAAGAGGGATGAAATTACAGGAGAATGGAGAAAGTCGATTTTCGCTTGGCCTGATTACCTGGTTAGGTTTTTTTTTTTTTTTTTAAGTTTTCCCCAACCATAAGGCGAATGGCAGGTAATCTATGGCGAATCCTCGGCTTCATCTCACCAAATACCATCTCGATATTACCAATCCCATCGACGCTAAATAACCTAGTAGTTGATACAGCGTCGTTAAATAACGAAAAAGCGTAATTGCATTCATATACGATTTGTTATCTACGACTTACATACCTAAACGACATATCTCCCTTTATGACGTAGTGCAATTACCATTTCTTTGTTATGCGCACGATATGTAAATATACTTACAAACAGAGAAGGAAACAAAACCGCAGTTGTAAAAATAAAATAATTAACTGTGACCTTGACTCACTACTGATATGGACACGAAATTATGGACTCAAACTCAACATGAAAAGACGCTAATAATCATTGTAGGACATAATCCTTGGTTAAGCAGTGTATATATGAACACATTACACCTTTTAATACTTGACCAGGCTTTCAAATTCCCTATGATGATGATGATAATAATAATAATAATAATAATAATAATAATAATAATAATAATAATAGTATTAACAACAATTTTATTTTGCTGACAGAGTTAAGGCCATAAGGCCTTCTTTCCACTCAGCCAGCAAAAAGTATACATGCATAGAAAGTGAAGTTACAAGTTATAAAGATTATGAAAATTTGAGATCGATAAAAGTTACTTGCTATATGTGTTATCATTAAACTGCAAAATATAATGAATTGTAAATTAAGCAATGAAATATGAACTATGTACAGGGAC
Organism: Periplaneta americana; assembly: GCA_025594305.2. Taxonomy (NCBI): domain Eukaryota; kingdom Metazoa; phylum Arthropoda; class Insecta; order Blattodea; family Blattidae; genus Periplaneta; species Periplaneta americana. Next base: position 22,395,415 of record JAJSOF020000025.1, on the reverse strand, counting down.
ATCATTTTACTTTTACTTGCATTTTTATTGTACCTGCATTTCTGAATGTACTTCATTCACCCCTTTACTAATGTCCTTGCTCCCGTCAGACACACAAACTTACGGCCGCTGTTGCATTCGAAGTCTTCAAAGTGAAGTAAACACTGCAGTGTATAGTGTGTTTCATAAATATGATTGCGTTTTCTATAGAAGAAAGAACCTATATTAATAATATCGTACTAAAAATTATATTCAAGAAACGATAAATTCAATTTCAGAGAATATGCTTCAAAATGTTTTTAATAATATCCTACTGAATTGAAGGCTGCATTGTAATGAACGGCAACCATTTTCAGCAACTTGTTTAAAAATTCAGATTAGCTTTTTTAAATTGAGGTGGCTAGAAGCAAAGGAATGCTAGTGACATTTGTAATAACATGAGTTAAGTGCATCCAGTGTAAGCAAACGTATCTAAAATTTTAGTAGCAAAGGGATATTTTAATCGCATCACACATTAAAATTTAAATAAAAAATTTCACCGATTTTACGAAAGCTTAAATATTTAAACCCCATTTTCTCAAAAGTAACTTAAGTGCACTTACAGCCCTTTACTTATGACCCCCTCAATTTAAATGCACTCTCTATATTGTATGATAACATCAATAATTAATATGCTAAATAAAGTAGACATTACATAACGAACATAGCCGCCTGAAAAGTTGAGTTTTTGAAAAAAAAAATGTTACTACTCTACTGTATTTTGATAAATTCCGTAAAAGTGATGATCAAATTGAAAATCGTAATATCGTATTTCCCTACAATATAAATGGATACGCTACTTTTCTCTCCTCCTATATCTACTAAAATGTTTTTTTTACATATTGCACTAGTAACTTCAAACTCCTGTAATGGAAAGGGGCAACAGTGTTTCCGAGTATAGCCAGGTTAATGTTAAAAATGTTGGTAAAATAAAATGATGTCCCTGTAGTAAATTTAAAGTAATGTCCACAGAGTGGCATATACATTATTCTATTCTTAAAAATATTTATTGTCTTGCAGCTCCTAATACTTTGTGATAATCAGAGCAAAGTATTTGGGGCACTATAAGATAATGGTAAAACAAAGGTAGTACATGGATACCTAAGAAATGATACAATCACAACACTAGTTCACCGCCTACTGCTGAATAATCAAAGGTCCTACACACGCAATATGACCTAAGATTTTAACTTACTTACAAATGACTTTTACAGAACCTGGAAGTACATTGCCGCTGTCACATAAGCCCGCCATCGGTCCCTATTCTGAACAAGATTAATCCAATCCCTAGCATCATATCCCACCTCCCTCAAATCCATTTTAATATTATCCTCTCATCTACGTCTTGACTTCTCCAAAGGTGTTTTTCTCTCCTCCGGCCTCCCAACTAACACTCTATATGCATTTCTGGATTCGCCCATACGTGCTACATGCCCTGTTTATCTCAAACGTCTGGATCTAATGTTCCTAATTATGTCAGGTGAAGAATACAATGCGTGCAGCTCTGCGTTGTGTAACTTTCTCCATTCTCCTGTAACTTTCTCCATTCTCCTGTAGCTTCATCCCTCTTACTTACTTACTTACTTACTTACTTACTTACTTAATATTAAAATTACTTATTTACTGGCTTTTAAGGAACCTGGAGGTTCGTTGCCGCCCTCACATAAGCCCGCCATTGGTCCCTATACTGAGCAAGATTAATCCATTCTCTATCATCATATCCCACCTCCCTCAAATCCATTTTAATATTATCTTCCCATCTACGTCTCGGCCTCCCTAAAGGTCTTTTCCTCTGGCCTCCCAACTAACACTCTATATGTATTTCTGGATTCGCCCATACGTGCTACATGTCCTGCCCATCTCAAACGTCTGGATTTAATGTTCCGAATTATGTCAGGTGAAGAATACAATGCGTGCAGTTCTGCGTTGTGTAGCTTTCTCCATTCTCCTGTAACTTTATCCCTCTTAGCACCAAATATTTTCCTAAGCACCTTATTCTCCAACACCCTTAATCTCTGTTCCTCTCTCAAAGTGAGAGTCCAAGTTTCACAACCACACCTAACAACCGGTAATATAACTGTTTTATAAATTATAACTTTCAGGTTTTTGAGAGCAGACTGGATGATAAAAGCTTCTCAACCGAATAATAACAGGCATTTCTCATATTTATTCTGCGTGTAATTTCCTCTGAAGTGTAATTTATATTAAGTTACTGTTGCTCCAATGTATTTGAATTTTTCCACTTCTTCAATTTCAATAATTCCATTTCGCACTATGTTCTGGTCACGAGACAAAATCATATACTTTGCCTTTTCGGTATTTACTTCCAAACCTATCTCATTATTTGCTTCAAGTAAAAGTTCTGTGTTTTTCCTAATCGTTTGTGGATTTTCTGCCAACATATTCACGTCGTCAGTATAAACAAGCAGCTGATGTAACTCGTTCGATTCCAGATCATTCGTTCTAGATCATTGAGTGTTTCTGGATATCAAAATACAGATTCGAGGAACCCATGTCTCTTCTCTTGGTATCAGAAGAAAACGCTCCGAGCTATAAAGAGAAATGCTGGCTGGCCTCTTCATGAGCTGGGGAGAGGGTTATTAGGCACGGCCTTGCAGCTCATATTACATCGGGGCTGTTGAAACCCTAGCAGTACGGCGCTAAGCACCAGGTGACCGGGTGTGGACACTCAGCTGCATGACGCAATGTAAAGTGCCAAAATGTAAGAAAGTTCAGCCGAACTGGCACAGCGCAGCGTTCATCGGCAGAATGTCCTTTCAAACCCCGACAAATGCAAGCGGAATTTATGTAAGTTGATCCTAGTATTTTCGTGTCTCTAGCATGCATACTCATCCTCGTCGCCGATAAAAGAACAGATAGCCTACTACTGTAGCGTGTCGTATTTGCTAGGAATCATGGGATTCAAGCAGACCGAGTAACCACACAATTCCTACAATTGACTCTGACAGATGAGGGATAGATAATATGGAAAAATGATGAAGATGATAGTGAATATGAAAATGCAGATGGAGACAATGATAATATACGCAACAATAATGATAATTATAGTGCATTTGGAGCTGAGAAATAAGTTTATAATGTAGCTGAAGGAGAACATGGTGAAGGTGAAGCTAGAAAGAAGTTGGTGTTAATAAGAATGGAACTGAAGAAAAATAACGGTGTAAAGTACTTCAAAAGTATTATTACAAGCTTTTATAAAATTACACTGCAAGAATGATGGATGTCACTTTCTTGTCGAAAATGAACAAAGACTGCCAATGCATAGCTTAAGACATATATAATGTACATAGACAGTTATATGGCATTAACACTGATAGTCATTGTCCAGTAATGATCGGAAAATCACAGTTAAGCTTTGAGCGCTAAGCATTTCAAACTTTCAGTCGCTTCTCCTGCAAAATGTATTCCAAATAACATCCATCATTCTTGCAGTGGACTCTTCAAATTAAATGATAATGCACAAAATACGAATTCCCAGGCAGTACTTTAAAATTCAAAATTTAAAGTGAAATAAAGAAGAGTTGACTAGAGAAAATTGTAACAGTTTATTTGCAGCAAATAAAGCATATTTAATTTATCAAAACTAACGCTTTACAAGAAAAATATAATTATCATATAACAAAAATGTAAATACCTGATAATTATTATCAAATCGAGGATAATACAGCTCTAAACTCATGGCACCCGCCTACGCGAAACAGGTAAACCGGTTGGAAGGGATAATTAAAGATGTGAATAGTTTTCTTTTCCTAGCAGAAGACGGTCAGAAGAAAGTGAGGCTGTGAGGGAAGTGAGAAAAAACCAGAGGCGTTCTGCTATCCCAAGATTTTTCTCTGGTACACCTCGATTTAAAAGGTGTAGGCCTACCCCCTTGAAGCTTATCTCTCTTTACAACATACACTATCTATAATGTTTATCTATCTATCATTGTTTCTTTAGTCTATCTAATCTATCTAGTCTTTATCTAGTTATCTATCTATCTACCTATCTATCTATCTATCTATCTATCTATCTATCTATCTATCTATCTATCTATCTATCTATCTATCTATCTATCTATCTATCTATCTATCTATCTATCTATCTATCTATCTCTGTCTGTCTGTCTGTCTGTCTGTCTGTCTGTCTGTCTGTCTATCTATCTATCTATCTATCTATCTATCTATCTATCTATCTATCTATCTATCTATCTATCTATCTATCTATCTATCTATCTATCTATCTATCTATCTATCTATCTATCTATCTATCTATCTATCTATCTATCTATCTATCTATCTATCTATCTATCTATCTATCTATCTATCTATCTATCTATCTATCTATCTATCTATCTATCTATCTATCTATCTATCTATCTATCTATCTATCTATCTATCTATCTATCTATCTATCTATCTATCTATCTATCTATCTATCTATCTATCTATCTATCTATCTATCTATCTATCTATCTACCTATCTATCTATCTATCTATCTATCTATCTATCTATCTATCTATCTATCTATCTATCTATCTATCTATCTATCTATCTATCTATCTATCTATCTATCTATCTATCTATCTATCTATCTATCTATCTATCTATCTATCTATCTATCTATCTATCTATCTATCTATCTATCTATCTATCTATCTATCTATCTATCTATCTATCTATCTATCTATCTATCTATCTATCTATCTATCTATCTATCTATCTATCTATCTATCTATCTATCTATCTATCTATCTATCTATCTATCTATCTATCTATCTATCTATCTATCTATCTATCTATCTATCTATATCTATCTATCTATCTATCTATCTATCTATCTATCTATCTATCTATCTATCTATCTATCTATCTATCTATCTATCTATCTATCTATCTATCTATCTATCTATCTATCTATCTATCTATCTATCTATCTATCTATCTATCTATCTATCTATCTATTTATTTATTTATTTATTTATTCTGGTGTAGTTAAGGCCATCAGGCCTTCTCTTCCACAACACCAGGAATACAAATACAATAATAGAAATAAACAGAAAAAAAAATACACTATAATATACAAAGTAAAGCTACACAAGAAATAAAGAGAGAGAAAAAAACACTATAAACAAAGTAAAGCCACACAAAAATATACAGGTTGCAGTCACAAAAACTTTAAATGAGTGATTAAGTATCATAATTAATTGTATCCTAACTAATTAACTAACATAAACAAGAAACTTGCAATTTTAATCTAGGTTAAAAAAAAAAAAAAAAAACACAAATCAATACTTCTAGTAATAACTAAACAACATTAACTAAGACAAAATTTTCCAATTTAATTTTGAATTGTGATAAAGTCCGGCAGTCCCTGACGTCATTAGGTAACGAATTCCAGAGGCGAGGTATTTCTACAGTATAGGAAGATGAGTATAAAGACGTTCTATGACGGGGATAGAAAGAAGTGCTTGATGTCGGTTTCAAGAGTTGTAAGAAATTGAAAGCGCGATAACAGATATTTCGGAGTAGAAGTATGCATGATTCTAAACAGAAGAGACAGTGAATGTATTGTTCTTCGTTCCTTCAGACGCACCCATGAAAGTAACTGGAGGGAAGATGTTATATGGTCAAATTTACGAGTATTGCAGATGAATCGTATGCACACATTATGAACACGTTGTAGTCTCTCAGCTAAGAGTGAACTTACATTAGTTAGCAAGGAATCGCAATAATCAAAATGGGGCATTAAAAGCGTCTGAATAAGATTCTTTTTTAGAATAAGTGGTAGAAATTCTTTCATATGAAACAAGGAGTGAAGTTGAGAAAATATTTTTTTGCAAATGTGTGTTACTTGAGTATTCCAATTTAGATCGCTATCCATAAAAATGCCAAGATTTTTAACGGTTTCACTGTATTTAACAATAATCCCATTCAATATTATATGTGGTACGCAACACATTAAATTTCTTAATAAAATAATTTCAAATTACTTCAGTTATTTACTAGATTTTTGCAATCTTCACGAGACTTATCATTTAAAATAATGTTAAAGCTTCAAAATGCGAATACTTAAAATAGTACTATATGTAACCCTATTTGAATAATAAATAAATAACGATATTTGTCACTGACAAATATTTTAAAAGAATAAGATCTGAAGACATAGTCACTAAACTGCAAACAATGGTTACACAAGATACAGACACAGTCTAGTATATACAGTCACGAAACTCAATACTTAGTAAATATGCAAACATTAGATAGTTGCTCACCACTAGGATCGCTAATATCGCCTCATTACAGACAATGCGAAATAGTACCGGCACAGTCTATTGTTTCTAGCATCCTCAAAACTCTAGCTTCGTGACTGTATATAGTAGACTGTTATACAGATCATAGCCTTCTATACTTGAAATGCTACCCTTGTTGAGCGTTCCAGGGGTTGAGTTATCAAATAAATGTGTCTAAATACGCTTTGAATACAGTTTCAGAAGGCTCTGGTTTAGATCTACGAAGAAAACAGCACTCTTTGCTGTGAAAGAATGTATAAACAATTTTTTACGGATCACATTTTTTCAGTGACGGTATGTCACTTTTCACTAACGGTATGTCTTTTAGCCATAGAAACCAGTGGTGGTATTCCATACGGCGCATACCGTCTCACTTTCTCACTGAAGTGAGGTGATGTGGATGTTCTATAAAGTTATGACAGAAAAAATAGTTGCCTAGCGTACAGTTTGAAATTGTACTCTTTTTTTTCAAGCATGTAGCCCTAATGAAATGAAGTAAATATTAAAGCAGTAATAAATGAGAATTATATCAGTATAATATAATACTAGAAAGCTAAGTAATTGATATATTTGGTCGGGTAGTAACACAGAGCAAGAGACAACCTTCAACAGCACGACAACCACTTTCATATTAACCCATACACACCCATCTTATCACAAAAAGTAGGCTCGTCCCTGGGGAAGACGGAAGTAGATTTCTGAGTGGTTTCCACCATTTCGGAGTTGAATATATTATAAGCAGTTCAATAAACCTGCATAGTTTTTCAAATGTTTGAAATATGGAAAAGTACACCAAAAAATAAAATCAATAATATACCTCAAAGTTAACCCTTACAGTAAATCTCATTTTCGTCCCTTTAAAGGGTCGTGTTTCATGGTTTTGTGATCACTGTGAAGGTCGATTAGAGGTAAAGTCCAATTAATTGAGAGAGGTCATGAAAATGCTACGCCGTCGTTACAGATGTTGCACAATTCATTTACAACCCCTCAATAGTTTCATCAAATAATCAGATTCAAATAATGAAACACAAATGGTGAAACACAGAAATAACAGTCGTGGAATTACGTCCCCATATTTATGTTGTGTATCAATAGTTGTTGCATTTGAATACATATATTTAGACACTTTTTGTTGCATTGATGTGATCCCAATTCCTTCATAACAATTATTGCACAGTCAATTATTTAGATGATTACTACATGAAACCAATCTTCTATGCCTTTGTTAACATGTAATTGGCAATAATTAATAGAGAAAGTTGATTAATTTTGTTTTATCAAAGTGCAGGAAAGCACACAGTTATAATTTTGAATGCCGTACAAATTGTATTTGGTTATCGTGAGCAAAAGTCAAATGATTCATAGCTGTCCAATTTAAGTTATGTTTTCGAGAAAGAATTGAAAACTCTTGTAGGCCTATTTACATAAACGTTGAGAATAAGGGACTTAATATCAGGGTTCAAGCCACAGTCGCATTTGTCGCATTTTGCTACTCGACTTCTAAAAATTCAACAAACTTTCAATGTAAATGTGTAAAAATGCGACAACCACATTGGACTTTATATGGTAATGGAGAAAATGAAATCAGAGATGTGTTTTAACTAATCCAAAGGGCAATGTAAAAAGATATTGAGCAATAGATGTTTAGGAATTGATTTCAAAGAGTTGGTGCAATTCATATAAGTTAAGTAAACAATTTTTCTAATTGATTTAGGGTAAAGGTTGGTAATATTATGTTACTAATAATATTATGATAGTTCTATTTGAGAATTTATTACAATTTTACTGAGCGAGAGAAGGACCGGTTTTGTGCAGAAACTTGTCAACGAACATTCCCTTAATACGTTGACGCAAAAAACCGATTTTCCTCTCGCTCAGTAAAATTGTAAATTGTACAAGTTGCAGTGTCCAGTCGATCAGTCCTAGTGAAATGGAGGAGTACACGAGAGCGGAATAAGCAGACATGATTTTCGAATACAGATGAGCCAATGGGAACAGTAGACAAGCTCACAGATTGTATCGGGACAAGTACCCACGTAGGAGACATCCGGCCCATATCATTTTTCCACGACTGTTCCAAAAGTTAAGGGAATAAGGGCACGTGGTGTCAAATTACAATTCCATTTCCACAAAACTATTTTTGCTTATAACTTTCGACTCGGTCATTTCCGGACTATGGTTCCTTATCTCAAATTGATACATGTGCCCTTCCCCATCATCCCTGAAAGTTTGTAACACCACCTCGGAAACACCATGTATAATAATCATTCGAACATGAAAAAACTTAACGTTTTCGACCAGGAACTGGTCATCTTCGGTTCTACGTAAGTGACATGAGTTTAATCTAGAATGCAGATACCGTGGGAACAAGAACTACTCGTATGCTTGGAAATATATTCTCGGCGTTCTTTATAGGAAATTGAATTAAAAATTCAACCTAAATGTACTGGAACCATGTGTGTATGCACTCCGAAAGTAGATCACTGCTTGACAATTCATTTAACATAATTGTAACACAATTTCAGTAAGAGTCTAGATGTAATCAATTCATCTCACAACAACTAAACGAGAATTCTAGGAACAAAACTGTCAAGTTCCGTTTTTTATGAGGGGGAAAGGTTTCTGGCACTTGTAGAAGTGCAGATAAACCACCACAAAGTAATGTTTTGACCTAGTTGGAATAGCATCGCAAAACATCCAAAATGTGCATAGAGGCAGACACGGGGGAATGAGTTAGATGGCATTAGCTCCGCGGCAACGACACCGATGCTTAATGCCATTCGAGTGCAGGAGCTGTGAAGATCAATTATTCTAGTCATGGGACAGGAACATTTCGAGAGAGAAAAAGAACACGAAAAAGGCGATGAAAGCGGATTGCGATAAGCTGAGTCGTCCATCTAGTGGAGGAAACTGTTCAGTTCCCACAAGGAATCAGGTGTAGCGTCATCATTTCGGAGAGTATTAATTTTTGAACGAGTCCACAAACCAGAATTCCAGACTCAGATTCCAGATATTTACCGCGATCCTAACATTTGTGTAGTTCTATAGCAGATCCCAGTGTAGCAATTTGACAGCCGAAGTAATGCTAGTGTTGATCCCGACCCACTTATAGTTGAAAAAAAATCTTATCTCATTTTTCCACATAATCCCCTAGCAGATTGATACACTTTTCCCAGCGATGCACCAACATTTCCACAGCTTCCTAGAAGAAGGGTTGTCTAACCTCTGCAAATCATTGGTTTACGGACAGCATGACTTCCTCATTGCCATTATGGAATTAGGAAAGTCCACGAAAACGAGAAACGTTTTGAATTGAATGGGTTACATCAGCTGCTTGTCTATACGAATGACGTGAATATGTTAGAAGAAAATTCACAAACGACTAGGGAAAACACGGGAAGTTTACTTGAAACAAATAAAGAGATAGGTTTGGAAGTAAATCCCGAAAAGATAAAGTACAGGTATATGATTATGTCTCGTGACCAGAACGTAGTACGAAACGGAAATATAAAAATAGGATATTTATCCTTCGTAGAGGTGGAAAAATTCAAATATCTTAAAGCAACAGTAACAAAAACTATGAATGTCATTTTCTTAAGGTTGATGTCATTATTCAATGGATCAGAAATGACACACCACGAATCGGAAGGAAATTAAACGCAGAATAAATATGGGAAATGCGTGTTATTATTCGGTTGAGAAGGTTTTGTCATCTAGTCTGCTGTCAAAAAATCTGAAAGTTAGAATTTATAAAACAGTTATATTACCGGTTGTTCTGTATAGTTGTGAAACTTGGACTCTCACTTTGAGAGAGGAACAGAGATTAAGGGTGTTTGAGAATAAGGTTCTTATTTGGAGCTAAGAGGTATGAAGTTACAGGAGAATGGAGAAACGCAGAACTGCACGCATTGTATTCTTCACCTGACACAATTAGGAACATTAAATCCAGACGTTTGAGATGAGCAGGGCATGTAGCACGTATGGACGAATCGAGAAATGCATATAGAGTGTTAGTTGGGAGGCTGGAGGGAAAAAGACCTTTGGGGACGCCGAGACGTAGATGGGAGGATAATATTAAAATGGACTTGAGGGAGGTAGAATATGATGATAGGGACTGGACTAATCTTGCTCAGTATAGGGACCGATGGCGGGCTTATGTGAGGGCGGCAATGAACCTCCGGGTTCCTTAAAAGCCATAAGTAAGTAATTAATATTAATACATAATAGTTATTTTATGTGTTGCGTTGTGGTTATAATTCAAGACTATAGTCAGGTAAGTTTTCGGAGTTAGCACTATTAATTTAATGTGGTCAAACAAAATACGTTTTAAGGTTAGGTCTCGTGAATCAATTATTTAGTCAAAGCAATGAATTTCATATTGCCAGACAAAATACCTAACATGTTGATCCCTTTCTCGTATAGTTTGCCTACGAAAATATGTTACAAATTATTGAATTATTTAGAATAACCTGCCAACATAAAGGTAAAGTATGGTAAGTAAATAAGTCATTCAGTACGTAGGATTGTGTAATATCTGGTAACAGTTGGCAACACTGACAAGACGGCAATATTGTCGGACCATCCGATCTGTGCACCTTCAGCGATGTCGTCGTTCTTGAAAAAGTTAACGCCTGTACTCACCCCATTCCACCCGCTTTCCTCCCACCAAGTCAAACAGCAAGCCACGAACCTTGCCGAATAGGGATGTTGCCAAACTTCCGTCAAACGGTATCATAAATAACTGGTCCTTCATGCTAATAATAATAATAATAATAATAATAATAATAATAATAATAATAATAATAATAATAATAATAATAATTGCTACAATATCTTTTCTTTCAATCAAAATAGGTACATCTTGTATTTCTACATTTTTTAAACCTAAATCCCGTGTCTCGAATCACTTTCCGTAGCGTTTCTATCTAACCTTGAAAATTATTGCTTCTTTCGTAACTTTCAGTAATTTCTTCAATGTTGGAACTTCTTTCTGCACGATATAAAATTCTTATATCTTTCTTCTTAAAATATATATAGCCTAGGTTCATATCATCTACAAGAATTAAAGGCTCCCTTGATCTGTTCTTCCCTGTGATTCTAGCTTTTCATCTCCTGCACAGACTCCCTCTCTCCTGATTTTCTTTACTAGGCGCTCTGACTGCCTATATAAATTACATAACATGTTGTATTAGTATTAGTTAAGTAATTTTAATACGTAATCAATTGAAATAAAATAAGCCTCACCTGTTATCGCAGCTGCTATTTTCGTTGCCTTATTTATAGGAAACAGATATTGACCTGTTTGTTTCTCTTCATCGCAAAATGTTACGACTTGCTTAATAATATTTCTTTCACCACTCCTTGCTACAGAGTTCATGTTGAATTGACAACACTGGACTGCAAGTGGAAATAAACTGTCCTGCAAAAAGGCTCAAAATTGTGTGTAGTGGGGGAGAGAAAGGGAGGAGATAGAAAAGAGAGAGATAGGAATGCAGGGAGAGAAATGAATTACCGAGGCTGAGAAGGAGTTAGGGTTCAGTTCGCATATCTTACAGGGGCACAGATCCGATGGTCCGACAATATTTGCTGTTTAGGAACTGTTCTTAAGTGACCCTTACTATAGCTATTTGACGCTTCTTTTTCTCTCCTCATGAATGTGCAATTTCTAAATTTTGGTAAGAGGAGTGGTCTCTAATTAAACCGCTAGTATCTTAATACAATGATAGAATTGTCATGCCGTTACACGTTTCCGACGTCCAAAATAGTCTGCAAAACAACCCGACCTTTCCAGAAACCTCAGACCTGGAATCACACTGCCCTGCCATGCAGTCATTCATTACGCCGTTTACAATATCACAACGTAACAGTTAAATAATCCAACAAGCCAAGCTAATAGAGTTCAATTAGGCATGTATGAACGAGTCAGAAATTGATGTGTTCAATGCAGCATGCGTTGCTACTTCATAGCTCGCTTATTAACATGCAGATCGCTGATAATCACTGAACAGACGCAGAGGCACATCCTGACCCCCATTCATTCTCAGACGTACTCGGGTATAATATATATATATATATTTCGATCGGTAACATATGCCTGGTTCTCACCTACATAACTCCACTTCTATGTCCACTCCTACTTGATCTACTTTTCCCGCTCCCTCATACTCTTTCTCCTCCAACAATTTTGCACTCATTCTCTGACTACTCCACTTTCACTCATTCTCCTCATGAGCTTATCTTCTCTCAATTTCATTCATTCCCATCCTTCTCCTTTTCTTTTCTCTTATTCTCATCTTTCTCCTTCTGTTTTATCTTATTCTCATCCTTCTCCTTCTGTTTTATCTTATTCTCATCCTTCTCATTCTGTTTCATCTTATGCTTATCCTTCTCCTTCTGTTTTATCTTATTCTCATCCTTCTCATTCTGTTTTATCTTATTCTCATCCTTCTCATTCTGTTTCATCTTATGCTTATCCTTCTCCTTCTGTTTTACCTTATTCTCATCCTTCTCATTCTGTTTCATCTTATTCTCATCCTTCTCATTCTGTTTTATCTTATTCTCATCCTTCTCATTCTGTTTTATCTTATGCTTCTCCTTCTCCTTCTGTTTTATCTTATTCTCATCCTTCTCCTTCTGTTTTATCTTATTCTCATCCTTCTCCTTCTGTTTTATCTTATTCTCATCCTTCTCCTTCTGTTTTATCTTCTTCTCATCCTTCTCCTTCTGTTTCATCTTATGCTTATCCTTCTCCTTCTGTTTTATCTTATTCTCATCATTCTCCTTCTGTTTTATCTTATTCTCATCCTTCTCCTTCTGTTTTATCTTATTCTCATCCTTCTCCTTCTGTTTTATCTTATTCTCATCCTTCTCATTCTGTTTCATCTTATGCTTATCCTTCTCCTTCTGTTTTATCTTATTCTCATCCTTCACCTTCTGTTTTATCTTATTCTCATCCTTCTCATTCTGTTTTATCTTGTTCTCATCCTTCGTCTTCTGTTTTATCTTGTTCTCATCCTTCTCCTGTTTTATCTTATTCTCATCCTTCTCCTTCTCTTTTATCTTATTCTCATCCTTCTCCTTCTGTTTTATCTTATTCTCATCCTTCTCTTTCTGTTTTATCTTATTCTCATCCTCCTTCCATCTTTTTTATCTTATTCTCATCCTTTTTCTTTTTATCTTATTCTCATCCTTCTACTTCTGTTTTATCTTATTATCATCCTTCTCCTTCTCTTTTATCTTATTCTCATCTTTCTCCTTCTGTTTTATCTTGTTCTCATCCTTCTCCTTCTGTTTTCTCTTAATCTCATCCTTCTCCTTCTGTTTTATCTTATTCTCATCCTTCTCCTTCTGTTTTATCTTATTCTCATCCTTCGCCTTCTCCTTCTATTTTGTCTTATTCTCATCCTTCTCCTTCTATTTTGTCTTATTCTCATCCTTCTCCTTCTGTTTTATCTTATTCTCATCCTTCTCCTTCTGTTTTATCTTATTCTCATCCTTCTCCTTCTATTTTGTCTTATTCTCATCCTTCTCCTTGTGTTTTATCTTATTCCCATCCTTCTCCTTCTATTTTGTCTTATTCTCATCGTTCTCCTTCTGTTTTGTCTTATTCTCATCCTTCTCCTTCTATTTTGTCTTATTCTCATCGTTCTCCTTCTGTTTTGTCTTATTCTCATCCTTCTCCTTCTATTTTGTCTTATTCTCATCCTTCTCCTTCTATTTTGTCTTATTCTCATCCTTCTCCTTCTGTTTTGTCTTATTCTCATCCTTCTCCTTCTATTTTGTCTTATTCCCATCCTTCTCCTTCTATTTTGTCTTATTCTCATCGTTCTCCTTCTGTTTTGTCTTATTCTCATCTTTCTCCTTCTGTTTTGTCTTATTCTCATCCTTCTCCTTCTATTTTGTCTTATTCTCATCCTTCTCCTTCTGTTTTGTCTTATTCTCATCGTTCTCCTTCTGTTTTGTCTTATTCTCCTCCTTCTCCTTCTATTTTGTCTTATTCTCATCCTTCTCCTTCTATTTTGTCTTATTCTCTGTTCTCCTTCTGTTTTGTCTTATTCTCATCCTTCTCCTTTATATTTTGTCTTATTCTCATTTTCCTTCTGTTTTGTTTTATTCTCATCCATCTCCTTCTATTTTGTCTTATTCTCATCCTTCTCCTTGTGTTTTATCTTATTCTCATCTTTCTCCTTCTATTTTGTCTTATTCTCATCGTTCTCCTTCTGTTTTGTCTTATTCTCATCCGTCTCCTTCTATTTTGTCTTATTCTCATCCTTCTCCTATTTTGTCTTATTCTCATCCTTCTCCTTCTATTTTGTCTTATTCTCATCCTTCTCCTTCTGTTTTGTCTTATTCTCATCCTTCTCCTTCTGTTTTGTCTTATTCTCATCCTTCTCCTTCTATTTTGTCTTATTCTCATCGTTCTCTTTCTGTTTTGTCTTATTCTCATCATTCTCCTTCTATTTTGTCTTATTCTCATCCTTCTCCTTCTATTTTGTCTTATTCTCATCCTTCTCCTTCTATTTTGTCTTATTCTCATCCTTCTCCTTCTGTTTTATCTTATTCCCATCTTTCTCCTTTTTACCTTATTCTCATCCTTCTCCTTCTATATAATCTTATTCTCATTCTTCTCCTATTTTACCTTATTCTCATAATTTCTTTTCTGTTTTACCTTATTCCTATCCTTCTCCTTCTATTTACCTTATTCTCATCATTCTCCTTCTATTTAATGTTATTCTCATTCTTCTCCTATTTTACCTTATTCTCATCCTTCTTTTCTGTGTTATCTTATTCTCATCCTTCTCCTTCTGTTCTTACTTATTTTATCCCTCTCTTCCGTCCTCTTGTTCTCATCTTTTTGCTTCTCTTCTCACTTATTCATGTACGAATATTTATTTATGATTTCGTTCCATTCTGTACTCTTTTTCCATCTATCGTCATCTATCCATTAATTTTATCTCTTTTTCATTGTGTCATGATCAATCGCTCTGATGTTTAATGATCTATCCATTCATTCATCCATCATCTAATTTAATTGTGCTTTAAATAAACAAATAATAAGTAAAATAACAAATAAATAAATTTTTACATTCATTCATTCATACGTTCGATCATGTGTGCCTTCATGCAGTCAGCACTTTATTAGTCCTTTCACACAATGAGATTTTTATGTATTTTATTATTTATGTATATGACTATACTTTTTAATTTGCTGGGGTTACTCAGTCTCTGTGAGGGGTTGGCTTGATTAATTATTAACTGAGATGCTAGCTTACTTTTTAACAACAACGAGGAAGAAATGTGTAAGAAGGAGATTAAATATAAGACAGCGCTATAATAAAACAAAGAAAGCGAAGATATGCAATTCTTGAAAACTGCATAAAAACTTAGACAAATCGCTATGAAACACAATCGCTGCAGAACTGTAGATGCGGTCTTCCGGTGAGAAATCCCGACCCAAAATAATAATAAAACATCCTTCTGTGAAACAAGGTCAATAAAAAGATAACACAACGGTCATTTCTCTTTTTCGCGTGACGACACTTCCTACAAAATAACTGAAACCACAGGAAAAGAATAAAGAAGTAAATCCAAGTCAGTTTAGTGACAATACCGAATAAATACTGAAAATCTTATAGGCTAATGTACTTCCACAACAAGGAATCTCCTAAATTTTCTATGACTATTTCGTTTATATGACGTCACTCCATTTTCGGACAATGAAGTGTAATGAAATGTTGAATTCCAACCAATCACAGTCATACATCGCGTTAATTTCTGCAGCTCGATTTATCACTGTCAATTTATCGCATGGTCGTTCTTTTGTTTAGTCAGTGTCGACAACTGTTTCCACGTAAATCGATGAGCATGAATCCATTGTACTAAATAAAGTGCGAAATCCTACTTCCACATCTACATCTTCTAATTCCATGTCCATTGTATGTAAAGAAAATGACACTCCTTCATAACAATTGTTCATTTAATTAATGTATTAATCAGATTATTTGTAATTATACTATAAAATGTTTAAATTAAATTATGATTTCAGCAGATAATGAAAACATATTTCTGTTATAATAACAAGAGAAAAGCGCAGAAAATTTTTAAACATTCATTTCGCATTTCTCAATTGACATTACTGAATCACATTCAATTTCTTTATTGCAATAATCGATATTCATCTATTTCGACTTCACAATGTCTGAATAGGTTAAGTATTCATAAATATACAATTATTAACATTTTGTGAGCGAATTTTAGAGATATATTATTTACATTTTTTATTTTAGTCACGAAATAGTCCTAATAAATGCCACTCGAGGTCTGAGATTTCTATAGATAATTTTAAAGTTCCTGAATGTTTAGACAATGGAACAAATTAATAAAGTTCAACACAAGCATAAGCTAGAAATATTTACGGTAGAAGTGTCATATCGTATTATATTAGGTCTAGAGTACAAAATGGGAAAATTGTCAAAGAGACCGAAGGCAGAGTTTGATAATCCATCGAGTATGGTAATGTTATGTTACGATACGTACTGTATTGTACAACGTTTTATCCACTTTCAATTTCACTGTTTCAATATTTCACTATTATTTAAATTTCCACTATTTAATCTAAAATTTTGACATTTTATTAGATTTGACAATCTCTTTGCGAAGAGAGGCAACCGAATTTTGTTTATAATGCGATTATTGACATAATTCAATTCACACTGGTTGTCAGAAGGAAGTGAAATAGAGAGAGGAGTACATCAAGGATTCCCTTCATCACCTACCCTGTTCAACATATGCTTGGAGGAGTGATAGTAGTAGGAAGAATATTTGTATTATTGCAAATTGTATTAGTAACTGATTAAATGGCGATCTTACTCGTGTTAATTATGCAAGCATGTGCGGCTTACAGCTGTTTCGGTGCTACGTGACACCATCCTCAGAGCCTTCTGTGTCTCCGCGCCATCTCAACTTCGCTGTCTGTTGTATGGGTGCGTTCGTGTGATGAAGAGTTGTGTCAAATAGTGTGTGTGTTCTGAAATTGATCTGTGTGTTGAGAATTTGATTAGAGTGTGTTTTAGTATGTCTGTATATTTCATATTGTTCTAGTGTGTTGAGTTTTTGGTTTTTGGGCTGTATGTGTAGGATTTCCAAGTCTGTATTATGTTATTGTATGTGTGGTTAGCACCCTAATAAAATTCTCAACACAGAGATCAATTTCAGAACACACACACTATTTGACACAATTCTTCATCACACGAACGCACCCACACAACAGGCAACGAAGTTGAGATGGCGCCGAGACACAGAACGCTCTGAGAATGGTGTCAAGTAGCACCGAAACAGCTGTAAGTCGCACATGCTTACATAATTAACACGAGTAAGATCGCCATTTAATCAATTATTTATATTCAAGTGTTAAAAGTAGCGTACGAAAGATTCAACATGAATTGTATCAGCTTCTTTTGTTTTTGGACAAGTGAAAGAGAAAGCCTTGTGGCTTTAACTTCGCCAGATTATATAAATATATTATTATTATTATTATTATTATTATTATTATTATTATTATTATTATTATTATTATTATTATTAGGACCTATTACTGTTAGTAAATGATGATTTTATTAGTTATAATGGTTTTCTAGACCTTACAATTTCTATAAAAATAGCTTCCAATACATATTATAGTACATTTTTTTATTTCTTTCCTTTAATTCCTTAATATCCAATGGATTAACTAGAACTACTTGTTGTGCTCTACGTCATCATCAGCCAATTGTAACACTCATACAAATGTGGACGCCGTCTCGTGTTCCGCCTTTTTGTTTACATCAGGTTTTTCCTTGGGTGGTTTATAATATAACTTAATTTACTTGAGAATAAGTTGTATTTCGGTAATATTGCCCATAATATTCGAAGGAACACTTTTCTGTATTAAAAGGGAGTAGATTTTCCGGTTTGAGTAGCAATGATATGAAGAGAAAAACGACAGTTTCAGCCTGACCTTGAATGACACAAGCGCTCAGATGCCCCACTTTCTCCTCGAATAGCTTTGAATCCGCAGATTCCGAATATCGATACCAGGGAGCGCTGATATGGGATGGTGTGCAGAGAAACGAGTTCAAGGTGACGCCAGGTGGGGGGAGTAGCTCCCCCGCTGCACGAGGCGGGGGTGGGTTCATCACACGAGGGAGGCAGAGGAAGCCATCTTGTTGGACTGCCTTCCTATGCCAACGTTAATAACGTTCGGGTTGTCGAATGGGCCTCCCTGCTCGTGATTAACCAAAGCCTGGTTCATTACTGGATGGATGTAAGAAGACGCAGCGGAGTAGCGGCCGGCAATTACCTGCAGGAACTGCGCAGAGATCAGGACCACAGTTAGGCTACTGCTGTTAACGATGAACAGGAGGAACTGCGAAGGGAAAGAAAGAAATGAAGGAAGAGATGTAAAGAAGAAAGAAGGAAGAGGAGATATTTTGTGCTCGGTTATGTAGCGACGCTGTATCAACCTTTGTTCTTTCGTGGTATTTTCATGTAGCATTTTTTTATGTACACGCCTATGTTATTATTAAATAAATCTAATATAATCTAATCTAATCTAATTTAGTGTCGATGGAATTGGTGATAGCAAGATGGAGGAATGATGGTAGGAAGGAAGAAGAATAGAGTACATGAGATTTGCTGATGATATGGCGTTGTTAGCAGAAGAGGAGATGATACTAAAGGATATGCTACTGGAGCTAAATGACAGCTGTAAGCAGTATGGAATGAAGATAAATGTAAATACGACGAAGAGCATGGTCATAGGAAGAAAAATAGAGAAGATAAACTTGCGAATTATAAATGAGGCAGTACAGCAAGTAGACAGATTCAAATATTTGGGGTGTACTATAAACAGTAACATGAGCTGCTGCCAGGAAGTCAAAAGAAGGATAGCAATGGCCAAGGAAGCTTTTAATAGAAAAAGGAGCATCTTCTGCAGACCTCTGGAAAAAGAAGTAAGGAAGAGACTAGTGAAGTGCTTTGTATGGAGTGTGGCAGTATATGGGGCAGAAACATGGACATTACGGCGAAGTGAAGAGAAACAACTAGAAGCATTTGAAATGTGGATATGGAGAAGAATGGACGTGTGAAGTGGACAGACAGAATAAGAAATTAAGCTGTGTTGGAAAGAGTGAGTGAAGAAAGAATGATGCTGAAACTGACCAGGAAGAGGAAAAGGAATTGGTTGGGTCACTGGCTGAGAAGAAACTAACAAAAACAAATATTTGTGAAAAAGTCTTTTTCATTGGAATTCCCAGTTTGTGCGGAATAACTGTGGGACAAATACATTAGCAACATAGGTCACTTATATGAATGGTTTCGTTATACTTGCTTACTTAATTACTTACTGGCTTTTAAGGAACCCGGAGGTTCATTGCCGCCCTCACATAAGCCCGCCATTGGTCCCTATCCTGAGCAAGATTAATCCATTCTCTATCATATCCCACCTCCCTCAAATCCATTTTAATATTATCTTCCCATCTACGTCTCAGCCTCTCTAAAGGTCTTTTTCCCTCCGGCCTCCGAACTAACACTCTATATGCATTTTTGGATTCGCCCATACGTGCTACATGCCCTGCCCATCTCAAACGTCTGGATTTAATGTTCCTAATTATGACAGGTGAAGAATACAATGCGTGCAGTTCTTGTTGTGTAACTTTCTCCATTCTCCTGTAACTTCATCCCTCTTAGCCCCAAATATTTTCCTAAGCACCTTATTCTCAAACACCCTTAATCTCTGTTCCTCTCTCAAAGTGAGAGTCCAAGTTTCACAACCATACAGAACAACCGGTAATATAACTGTTTTATAAATTCTAACTTTCAGATTTTTTGAGAGCAGACTAGATGACAAAAGCTTCTTAACCGAATAATAACAGGCATTTCCCATATTTATTCTGCGTTTAATTTCCTCCCGAGTATCATTTATATTTGTTACTGTTGCTCCCAGATATTTCAACTTCTCCACCTCTTCAAAAGATAAATTTCCAATTTTTATATTTCCATTTCTTACAATATTCTGGTCACGAGACATAATCATATACTTTGTCTTTTCGGGATTTACCTCCAAACGTATCTATTTACTTGCTTGCAGTAAAATTCCCGTGTTTTCCCTAATCATTTGTGGATTGCCTCGGAATGGTTTCGTTATACTGCTTTCAAATGTTGACGTTTACAAAAAAAATAGCCGGAAAAATTATGCGTGATATTCTCTTACTTGTGGCCTATTCTACCTCTCCATTTCATTCCGTGACTGTATACGACGCCAACGAAAGTGATGTCCTTTTCTTTTTGTTTCGCTTGCTCCTGAGTTACATTTTCCCAACTGGACTGTACATCACAGGGATTGCAATGGACTGCCACATCTTCCCTTGCGACTCCCCCGCATTTCAGAAGCGCGTGCGCCAATACAGAAATCTGCACCGTAGTTAGAATGCTCCCTCGTGCGTCGCTCTCCATAAAAGTGCAGAGCACTGGCCTCCGCAAGGTCCGCGAAGGTCGCTTCAAACAGGTTTACCTCAGTTCCACTAAAGCTGAATCTTAACAAAAGTTTCATTCCAATATAATTTACTTCTTTTGAAAAATTACTCTTCATTTACTTATTAAGTTGGACTGGCTTGTTATTTGTATGGTTTAAATTACAGTGGAACTCCAAAAATAGACACAGCAATGGTCCGTGTGCGAGACGAGGTACGAACTCTGTCTTTCTACGGAGTACTGCGGACATTGGTAAACATAAGGGCTGTACAATGTTTTTTATGGCGTGCGGACCGAAACAAAGTAATTTTAAATAATATATTGTAGTATATCGTCGTTGTTTCCTGCAATAATTCCTATGTGCAAAATAAGCTTATACAATCTTTCAGTAGGACGAAAAAAACACATTTATTCATCCTATGGCAGCCGTACATAGGGGATTGTGAATTCTTACATTTTCGAAAGAAAGAAATATAATTACACATAGGAGATTTTATTATTTGCTGTATCACTATTTAAGTTATTTAATAGAGCAAAAATCTGAAAATCGATAAATATCTCACATAGGAGTTATTGTAGAACGATGACGATATGCAAAATATGTGACAAAACAAATCCGTGATTAAGTATAATATATACGTTATACATCTGAAACACAAACAAACTTCTGGAGGAAAATTCTCTAAATGTATCTACATACAGGGCTTTCATTTCAAAACCTCGCACTCTGAATAACTAGTTAATTAAATAGAATTCAATTTAAACAAAAAACACGTAAATTTAGATATTGAGAGGGAAGCTTAATTGCATTTTAGATTTAACCTCCCATCTTCTGCCATTCCCAATTTGAAATTTCAAATGGCACCCCTATACTTAAATCGTAAGGCGCTCCGCTGCACCGTTAGAAATAAATATAAAGTAATTACATAATTAAAATGGACATTTGATCCATTTGATAGATGGATAAATCGTTTAATATCCGTTACAATTTAAATTGCATCCAAATAATTAAAACATCCTTTTGGCCAGATGACACTCATTTGGTGCAATGACAATTCCTTTAACATGTTTCTTAATTTTTATTACATGCAACCATAGCTTAATGAAGATTAACATCATTTAGATTTAATATGTATATTTTATTTTATGATCGGTTTCCAATTATAGAATTATTTAATAACAATTAACCCTTCAAGTATTCAGTAAATGGCGTTTTCACGGATGGTTCTGACAATGGCATATTATATTATATTATATTATATTATATTATATTATATTATATTAATATATTATATTATATCCCGCCATATTATATTATATTATATTATATTATATTATATTATATTATATTATATTATATTATATCAACTGTAATAACATTAGGCATTATGTCATCTAGATTCTACACTTTCCAATGGTGAATAATAAAATTATATAAATCGAGTTAATCTTCCGAAGATGTAAATAAACACAGAAACATTCTCTGTAGTCTATCTTTCATAGTTCCATATTTCATGGACAAATAGACGCAGTCATTTGTTTTTAATTCATTACACGGCCTTAGATGGCAGTTATTTTAATATTAAAACTCATTTATCTTCTTAAATATCAGTCCTATCAAACTTTTCAAGGAATAAAACTTATCGAAATTATTTTTAAACAAACTTTTGTTATGTAACATTTTTCAGCTCAATAATAAGGAAATATTTCGATTTATTTAATTCAGGCCCCATATCCCCCTTTTAAATAATGTATTTTGAATGCCAATAGCCTAAAATCTAAGTTACAACTAACTTAATTTATGTTCATTTTTGTCGTTGTAAGACCCAGCCATTATCGCGTGAAAAGGTAATTAACATACATTCAGACAGACAGACAGACATACAAACAAAAAATTTCAAAAAAGTGATTTTAATTATATATGTTAGGACCAATTATTTTTGGAAAATCGAAAATTACCAGAAAAATTTCGTTATCGTTTATTATTAATAAATATGAAAAAGAGCATTCAATTGTTTATACACCACATTCATTTGTTGTCGCATCTTTTCTTTTCTATCGTCGCCTGACAACCTGGATTATTGTTATTGTTGTTTAGAGCTGAAGAGAATTATGCTACAAAAACTTATTCAGCATTTCTTGTAATAGTTGTGTTTGTATATTAAACTATTTTAAAATGGTGTATACCCTTCAAGAGAGAACATAAATCATCCTTATTGATTAGATATAGGAAATTACACAAAATAAGCTGTGTTTTCATCCTACAATCAACTGATAATAACAAAGCTTCTTATAATTACTACAGACTGCCTGGTATTTGGATGAATTTTGTTTTATCCCATGCACTGTTCTGATCGAAATGTCACATTCTTGAGGGATGGCTCTGATTGATTCATCTTTTATAAACCGTTCCAATAGTTGTAACTTCTGCTTCAACATAAGTACACATTTTCTGTTCCCTGCCTTGCTGCCAACGTGTACGAGTATCTACACACTACTGCACTGGTTCGAGTGGTTAGCCCTGTGCAGCGCGGGACAGGATGCGTTGACTTAAGGTCTGCGCCAGTGCTGCGCATCGGAGTGACTACTACCGCGGAATAATCGGAGATTACGAATAAAGCTCTCCACCGGTGATCTCCGGTACTACCGTAGGTGGAACAGGGGACATACGGAGGGATGCGGGGGTTCGGAGCGAAGCGACAGTTAGCTCAAGGACGACCGGCGCGTACGGACTGACGGTAGTTGTGAGTGGAATAAAATGGCACCAAATCGGATATCCGTCGTATGGAAATTCTTTAATTTAGTTGAAGGTAATAATAAAGTCGTAAGCTGTAAACTTTGTGGGCGAATTTACTCTAAGGGTGGTGGAACTTCGAATTTGTTAGACCATTTGAAGCGATCGCACAATCGCGAACTTGATGAAAATAATTACGCAAAACATTTGATACGATTTCTTTTTAAATTGTTTTACTGCATTGTTCCCAAAAGCCCACAGTATAGGAAAAAGTCTTGAAATTTCTCTAAAACGTAACTTTCGAGGCAATAAAAAACATATGAAATATTTAAAAGACAACTTGAGTTATATTTTGCTGTTTAGACAACTTGAGTTATATTTTACTGTTTGGATTAAAATATTGAGTTTCTGAATGAAACTAAAGAAACATGTGGTAATAATATAATTACAATTATCCTTAAGTTGATATGCGCTTATATTTTTATTACAGAGAAAGAGTGGCGCGTTTTAGAAGAGGCAGTTCAAATACTGACATCCTTTAACACAATAATCACAATCCTATCCGGTGAAGAATCTGAATAAATTATGTTGGACAGTAAACTTTAACCCATTGATAGCCCACGTTTCTTTTGTTTCATTCTAAAGCTCCCTTAATGTATTTTACGTTAAACTAAACCGATTAGAATAATAATTGACAAACACTGTTCGCGATTAAACGAGAATTTCTAGGAGAACTACAGTATAAATGTTTACATACTTACTTACTTACTTACAAAGGTTCATTGCCGCCCTCACATAAGCCCGCCATCGGTCCCTATCCTGTGCAAGATTAATCCAGTCTCTATCATCATATCCCACCTCCCTCAAATCCATTTTAATATTATCCTCCCATCTACGTCTCGGCCTCCCTAAAGGTCTTTTTCCCTCCGGTCTCCCAACTAACACTCTATATGTATTTCTGGATTCGCCCATACGTGCTACATGCCCTGCCCATCTCAAACGTCTGGATTTTAAGTTCCTAATTATGTCAGGTGAAGAATACAATGCGTGCAGTTCTGTGTTGTGTAACTTTCTCCATTCTCCTGTAACTTCATCACGCTTAGCCCCAAATATTTTCCTAAGCACCTTATTCTCAAACACCCTTAACCTATGTTCCTCTCTCAAAGTGAGAGTCCAAGTTTCACAACCATACAGAAGAACCGGTAATATAACTGTTTTATAAATTCTAACTTTCAGATTTTTGGACAGCAGACTGGATGATAAGAGCTTCTCAACCGAATAATAACACGCATTTCCCATATTTATTCTGCGTTTAATTTCCTCCCGAGTGTCATTTATATTTGTTACTGTTGCTCCAAGATATTTGAATTTTTCCACCTCTTCAAAGGATAAATCTCCAATTTTTATATTTCCATTTCGTACAATATTCTGGTCACGAGACATAATCATATACTTTGTCTTTTCGGGATTTACTTCCAAACCGATCGCTTTACTTGCTTCAAGTAAAATTTCCGTGTTTTCCCTAATCGTTTGTGTATTTTCTCCTAACATATTATAAATGTTTACATTAGCTACTGAAAAGCTTTACTTCTGCGTTAGTTTTGCAGTTAGATTGAATGTTATTAATTTGATCAATGACATAAAACTAATACGGCTTTCCACAGATACTATGAATTTCAAAACTAGAAAAAAAATCTGTAAGCTAACGTAGCACTTCAAGCAAAACAAAACAAAGAAAAGAGCCGAAGAAAGAGAGAGGGATTAACATACAAGAGAGAATATACAACAACAAATTACAACTTATTTTAAAAGATACCCGGACGTCAGCGGACTCGAATCACTACCTGATCCGATTAAAGGAATGCTCATCGGAAAGTGTATGTCTGTGCCGCAGCACATATAGAATCTGCGCGGCATCAATCGGAGGTAACCGGAGGTCTCCGATTGAAAGCGCGCAAACAACCGCTCCGGAGAAAACCTAATCATAAGCAGCACTGGTCTGAGCACAGCAACGCGGGACGCGAGAGCGACAGCGAAACTTGTAATCCCGCGATCGCTGCGAAATTCATCGTTGTCTTCACACCAAAGCGGGATGCAGTTGCGAATAGCATGCTTCTTGCAGTTGCCGAAGATGATCATAGGTTAATTCATATAGTACTACACTCTTGCTGTCACAATAGAACCATTGTTAACCGAAACTCCGGTTAAGAGAACAGACATTTTTTCCATATTGAATCTTTCGTACACAACTTTTAACAATTGAATATAGATAATTGATTAAATGGCGATCTTACTCGTGTTAATTATGTAAGCATGTGCTGCTTACAGCTGTTTCGGTGCTATTCGACACCATCCTCAGAGCCTACTGGATCTCGGCGCTATTTCAACTTCGCTGCCTGTTGTGTGGGTGCGTTCGTGTGATGAAGAGTTGTGTCAAATAGTGTGTGAGTTCTGAAATTGATCTGTGTGTTGAGAATTTGATTGGGGTGTATTTTAGTCTGTCTGTATATTTCATATTGTTCTCCAATCATTCAGTGGATACATGTTTGTTGTTTATTGTAGGGAGCAGAAATCAAAAAGAAAATTGAGTCTCTACTGACATCATTCCGGAGGGAAAGACAGAAGTCCACAAAAAAGACCCGAAATGGGGAGTGATGAAGTGTACGAGTCAACTTGGTTCGCGTATAAATATGTCGTTCCTTTTGGACAAATTCACGTCCAGAAAAAACAAAGTTCCAACCTTGTGCACACAGAATAAGTGTGCACACTACTACAAATACTACTACTACTACTACTACTACTAATACTACTACTACTACTACTACTACTACTACTACGAATACTACTACTACTACGAATACTACTATTACTACGTATACTACTACTACGAATACTACTACCACTACTACGAATACTACTACCACTGAATACTACTACTACGAATACCACTATTACTACGTATATTATTACTACTACTACGAATACTACTACTACTACGAATACTACTACTACTGCTACGAATACTACTACTACTACTACGAATACTACTAGCACTATGAATACTACTACTACGAATACCACTACTACTACGAATACCACACGTTACTACGAATACTACTAACTACTACGAATACTACTATTACTACTGCTACTACTACTACTACGAATACTACTACATACTACGAATACTACTATACTACTATTACGAATACCACTACTACTACGAATACCACAACTAATACTACCTACTGTTTACTACTACTACGAATACTACTACTACTACTACTACTACTGCGCTACTACTGCTTCTACTACTACGACTACTACTACTACTACTACTACGAATACTACTACGCTACTACTACTGCTACTACGAATACTGCTACTAAGAATACCACTATTTACTACGAATACTACTACTACTACTACTACTGTTACTACGAATACTACTATTACTACGAATACTACTGCTACTACTACTGCTACTAAGAATACTACTACTACTACGAATACTACTGCTACTACTACTGCTACTACGAATACTAATACTACTACTACTACGACGAATGCTGCTACTACGCTACTACGACTACGAATACTACTGCTGCTACGATGCTAAGCTAACTAATGCTACGAATATTACTAACTACTAACTACTACCTGAATACTGCTACTGCTACTACGAACGAACTGCCACTACTGCTACTACGAACAAATGCTACTACTGCTACTACGAATGCTGCTACTATGAATACTGCTACTGCTACTACTACTACGAATACCACTACTGCTACTACGAACGAATGCTGCTACTGCTACTACGAACGCTACTACGAACGAATGCTACTACTGCTAATACGAACGAATGCTACTACTGCTACGTCTGGCCACGAAACCAGAATTGCTACTACCCAATACTACTACCCCGACTCACACCGGAATATCTTCATTTCATTCACTGCTAAATAACCTGAACGAAAATAACAATAAATAATAAAAAATAAAAATAATAAACTACGAACGAATGCTACTACTGCTACTACGAACGAATACTACTACTACTACTACTACTGAACGAATACTACTACTACGAACGAATGCTACTACGAACGAACGAATGCTACTACTACTACTACTACTACTAGAACGAATGCTACTACTGCTACTACGAACGAATACTACTACTGCTACTACGAACGAATGCTACTACTACGAACGAATGCTACTGAATACTGCTACTGCTACTACTGCTGAACGAATGCTACTACTGCTACTACGAACAAATGCTACTACTGCTACTACGAATGCTGCTACTATGAATACTACTACTGCTACTACGAACGAATGCCACTACTGCTACTACGAACGAATGCTACTACTGCTACTACGAACGAATGCTACTACTGCTACTACGATCGAATGCTACTACTGCTACTACGATCGAATGCTAATGCTACTACTGCTACTACGAACGAATGCTACTACTGCTACTACGAACGAATACTAATGCCACTACGAATGCTACTACTGCTACTACGAACGAATGCTACTACTACTACTACTACTACGAACGAATACTACTACTGCTACTACGAACGAATACTACTACTACTACTACTACTACTAACGAATACTACTGCTACTACGAACGAATGCTACTGCTACTACGAACGAATGCTACTACTACTGTTACTGCTACTACGAACGAATACTACTACTGCTACTACGAACTGCTACTACTGCTACTAAACGAATACTACGAACGAATGCTACTACTGCTACTACGAACGAATGCTACTACTGCTACTATGCACGAATGCTACTACTACTACTACTACGAACGAATGACTACTACTACTACTACTACTACGAACGAATGAATGCTACTACGAACGAATGCTACTACTGCTACTACGAACGAACGAATGCTACTACTGCTACTACGAACGAATGCTACTACTGAAACGAATGCTACTACTGCTACTACGAACGAATGCTACTACTGCTACTACGATCGAATGCTACTACTACTAATACTGCGAACGAATGCTACTACTACTAATACTACTAACGAATGCTACTACTGCTACTACGAACGAATGCTACTACTACTACTACTACGAACGAATGCTACTACTAACTACTACTACTACTACGAACGAATGCTACTACTGCTACTACGATCGAATGCTACTACTGCTACTACGATCGAATGCTACTACTGCTACTACGATCGAATGCTACTACTGCTACTACGATCGAATGCTACTACTGCTACTACTACTGATCGAATGCCACTACTGCTACTACGAACGAATGCTACTACTACTACTACTACGAACGAATACTACTACTGCTACTACGAACGAATGCTACTACTACTGCTACTACGAACGAATGCTACTACTACTAATACTACGAACGAATGCTACTACTGCTACTACGAACGAATGCTACTACTACTGCTACTACGAACGAATGCTACTACTGCTACTACGAACGAATGCTACTGCTACTACTGCTACTACTGCTACTACGAACGAATGCTACTACTACTACTACTACGAACGAATGATGCTACTACTACTACTACTACGAACGAATGCTACTGCGAATGCTACTACTGCTACTACGAACGAATGCTACTACTACTGCTATGCTACTACTGCGAACGAATGCTACTACTGCTACTACGAACGAATGCTACTATGAATACTGCTACTGCTACTACGAACGAATGCTACTACTGCTACTACGAACGAATGCTGCTGAACGAATGCTACTACTGACTACGAACGAATACTACTACTGCTACTACGAACGAATGCTACTACTGCTACTACGAATGCTGCTACTACGAACGAATACTACTAACGAATGCTACTACTACAAACGAATGAATGCTACTACTGCTACTAACGAATGCTATACTGCTACTACGAACGCTACTACTGATCGAATACTACTACTGCTACTACGATCGAATGCTACTACTGCTACTACGAACGAATGCTACTACTGCTACTACGATCGAATGCTACTACTGCTACTACGAACGCTACTACGAACGAATGCTACTACTGCTACTACGAACGAATGCTACTACTGCTACTACGAACGAATGCTACTACTGCTACTACGAATGAATGCTACTACTGCTACTACGAACGAATGCTACTACTGCTACTACGAACGAATGCTACTACTGCTACTACGATCGAATGCTACTACTGCTACTACGAACGAATGCTACTACTGCTACTACGAACGAATGCTACTACTGCTACTACGAACGAATGCTGCTACTACTGCTTCTACTGCTACTACGAACGAATGCTTCTACTGACTACAAACGAATGCTACTACTGCTACTACGAACGAATGCTACTACTACTACTACGAACGAATGCTTCTACTGCTACTGAACGAATGCTACTGCTACTACGAACGAATGCAGATGCTACTACTGCTACTACGAATGCTACTACTGCTACTACGAACGAATGCTACTACTGCTACTACGAACGAATGCTACTACTGCTACTACGAACGAATGCTACTACTGCTACTACGAACGAATGCTCTACTGACTATGAACGAATGCTACTACTGCTACTACGAACGAATGCTACTACTGCTACTACGAACGAATGCTTCTATGCTACTACTACGCTACTACGATCGCTAATGCTACTACTGCTACTACGATCGAATGCTACTACTGCTACTACGAACGAATGCTTCTACTGCTACTACGAACGAATGCTACTACTACTACTACGAACGAACGAATGCTACTACTGCTACTACGAACGAATGCTTCTACTGCTACTACGAACGAATGCTACTACTACTACTACGAACGAATGCTACTACTGCTACTACGAACGAATGCTTCTACTGCTACTACGAACGAATGCTACTACTGCTACTACGAACGAATGCTACTACTACTGCTTCTACTGCTACTACGAACGAATGCTACTACTGCTACTACGAACGAATGCTTCTACTGCTACTACGAACGAATGCTACTACTAACGAATGCTACTACTGAACGAATGCTACTACTGCTACTACGAATGCTACTACTACTACTACGAATACTACTACTGCTACTACGAACGAATGCTACTACTGCTACTACGAACGAATGCTACTACTGCTACTACGAACGAATGCTACTACTGCTACTACGAACGAATGCTACTACTGCTACTACGAACGAATGCTACTACTGCTACTACGAACGAATGCTACTACTGCTACTACGAACGAACGAATGCTACTACTGCTACTACGAACGAATGCTACTACTGACTACGAACGAATGCTACTACTGCTACTACGAACGAATGCTACTACTGCTACTACGAACGAATGCTACTACTGCTACTACGAACGAATGCTACTACTGCTACTACGAACGAATGCTACTACTACTACTGCTACTACTGCTACTACGAACGAATGCTACTACTGCTACTACGAACGAATGCTACTACTGCTACTACGAACGAATGCTACTACTACTACTACGAACGAATACTACTACTGCTACTACGAACGAATGCTACTACTACTACTACTACGAACGAATGCTACTACTGCTACTACGAACGAATGCTACTACTGCTACTACGAACGAATGCTACTACTACGAACGAATGCTACTACTACGATCGAATGCTACTACTGCTACTACGAACGAATACTACTACTACTACGAATGCTACTACGATCGAATGCTACTACTGCTACTACGAACGCTACTACTGACTACGAATGCTACTACTGCTACTACGAACGAATGCTACTACTGCTACTGCTTCTCGAACGAATGCTTCTACTGCTACTACAAACGAATGCTACTACTTTTCTGCTCACTGCGAATACTGCTACTACTACTGCTACTACGAACGAATGCTACTACTGCTACTACTACTGCTACTACGAATGCTACTACTGCTACTACGAATACTGCTACTACGAATGCTACTACTGCTAGGTCCACACCTGTGGAAACGGTCAGCATCTGCTACAAAACCAGGTAGGGGCAAGTTGCCTTGACCGGGGTTTTCCTCAACCCAATACGAGCAAATGCTGGGTAACTTTCGGTGTTGGACCCCGGACTATTTCACCGATTATCATCTTCATTTCATTCAGACGCTAAATAACCTGAGATGTTGATACAGAAAATAACTGCTACTACTAACGAATGCTACTACTTGCTACTACTGCTACTACGAATACTGCTACTACTGCTACTACGAATAATGCTACTACTACTGCTACTACGAATACTACTACTGCTATTACTGCTGCTACTACTGCTACTACTGCTACTACGAATACTGCTACTACTGCTACTACGAATACTGCTACTACGAATACTACTACTGCTCTGAGGATGGTGTCGAATAGCACCGAAACAGCTGTAAGCGGCACATGCTTACATAATTATCACGCGTAAGATCGCCATTTAATCAATTATTTATTATTTTTTCATGCAATATATTCTCATTCAATACTGCGCCCTCTGTGGCTTTCACCAAAGACTTTATACTAACAAAACGGATATCGTAGAGTGTTTCGCACGATGTAATAGGGAGACATCTTGCATGTGGCGCTCCTAGCGTTCGTCTTGTTAGTATAAAGTCTTTGCTTTCACTGATCGTGAAAAATTTGTAAAGTTTTCTTTAACACGCATCCTCTAATACAGTGGTATTCAATCCATGATTGTCTTGATTACGTATGTTAAAATGATAACATATTTATTTTGTTATATCTACTTGTTGATAATTATTGCATTATATTAATTTTTTTTTGCAATATCAATTCTTGTTCTTCCTTGCTTGAATAACATTTTATGTAAATCATTATTATTATTGCATCAATAACTACTGTTTAATAATAATAATAATAATAATAATAATAATAATAATAATAATAATAATAATAATAATAATAATAATGTCTGAAAGTAGAAGACATCGGTAGTTCACTTTCACAATTAAAATGAATTAGAGAGAACGAAATCTGAAGGAAAAACACATAAGTGAAAACAATCAATTTTCCAAAGTAAATGAACCAGATGAAGAATGTAGTTTGAAAGCGACATTTTTAATTTAACAAATCCAGACTTACGAGAAACAAAATTGTAAATTTAATTAAATCACACTGAAAATCTGTATATTATTATTTAACAAGTCATCAATAAATCTGAAATAAAACTGAAATATTCTTGGCATGTTTATAATCTTCGTACTCGATGAGTAATGCAAAATTAATTAAAGAATTTTCACGATACACACTGTTTAGTAATGAAATTATTCATCATTTGCGAGGCGAACCTAGCGGCAGAAATTGTAATATCGCTCCTAACGCACACTCTGTTCAGTCGCCATTGCCAAAATGAATGCGGGACGCGGGAAAAACGCTGCTTGCAGCGAACTGCGAGTAGAACGCTGCAGTCCCGCCATCTAGGCGGGATTGTGTCGCTGCGGTGTGAGTGGAATCATATCCCGCTGTAGGTACAATAATTCGCGTCGGTTTCGCATTCGCTACCGCTCCCGCGTCCCGCGTCGGTGGGCGCAGACCTTTACCTTGTATCGTGAAGTATGCGAGAGTGAGCGTCTATTTGTGGAGTTCCACTGTATATTGTCGTACAGAAGAAGTAATACGCAAAGGCTCCAGTAGCGGCCGGTGATCCAAATCCTCGGTGAGGCCACATGCAACTATTTTAAGTGCCTCCGATAGAAAATTTTTATTTATGATATTAATTATTATTGTTGTTATACTATTAATATCATTATTACTGTATTATTATTATTATTATTATTATTATTATTATTATTATTATTATTATTATTATTAGTCTATTATTATTATTATAGTAATCTATACTAATAATAAATCTCTAGCCGAAATTTTTCTGGAATTTTCGATTTTCCAAAAATAATTGGTCCTAACATATATAGTTAACCACCCTGAAAATCGCTTTTTGAAATTTTTGTTTGTATGTCTGTCTATCTGTCTGTATGTTTGTTACCTTTTCACGCGATAATGGATGAACGGATTTCGATGAAAATTGGAATATAAATTATGTTCGTTGTAACTTAGATTTTAGGCTATATGGCATTCAAAATACATTATTTAAAAAGGGGGTTATAAGGGGGAGCTGAATTAAATAAATCGAAATATCTCGCTTATTATTGATTTTTGTGAAAAATGTTAATGCATAACAAAAGTTTCTTTAAAATAATTTGCGATAAGTTTTATTCCTTAAAAAATTTTGATAGGACTGATATTTAATGAGATAAATGAGTTTTAAAATTAAAATAACTGTCATCTAAGGCCGTATAATGAAATAAAAAACAAATGACTTCGTCTATAAGGGACCTTGGACAGCAACAATCGATTAATTATATGAAAGATAAAAAATAATAATGTCACAAAGAATGTTTCTGTGTTTGTATGAAATTCCCCTAATATTGGAAGCTAAATTAACCGATTTGTATAATTAATTAATATTTCACCATTGGAAAGTGTAACAATTTCTCTAGATGGACATAATGCTATAATGTTATTACAGTAACTTATAAATTGATATAATATAATATATGTAATTTAATATAATATAATATAATTTTAGTTATTTGAAGGGTTCAGAACCATAGTGGGCCAAACGCCATTTACTGAATACGTTAGAAAACAAGGGTTAAAATTAAAATGTTATTACCATAATTCAATGGAAACCTGTAACAAGTAAAATAAAGTTTACAACAATTATATCTTGCTTGTCATTATGTCAATGTTCGTCATTAAAAACTATTTCGTTGCATGTAATAAAAACGTTAGAAACATGTTAAAGGAATTGTCATTTATGCATACCAATAAGTGGTCTCTGGACCAAAAATTGTCAGCGATGTCGTAGATCGTATTTTAATTATTTGGATGCAATTTAAATTATTTCTGGCATTTGTAACATATTAAACGATTTATCCTTCTATCAAACAAGAATGTTCCCTGGATCAAATGTCTTATTTTAATTATTCAGTAATTACTTTATATTTATTTCTCAAAAGCCCGGACAAACGTGCAGACCCGGAGAGCGATCCTGGCCTCACAAATTTTACTGGTATCTACATCTAGTAAAAAATAATAATTTCACTCACCAAATAAGCTGTTATGCTGCAAGTTTCAGTGATTGTTTCAGTGTGATGAAGCAACACTGTAATTTTATATCATTCATGTACCTTCAACCAAAAGTACCATTCTAGGCCATATTATGTGTTGAAATTTCCCTTTCTTTCTTTTCTTTTTATTTTCTTCCTTTGACAGCAACAAACAAGCCCAACAGAAAAGTCGTTTATTTTGCACCACATTACCACATTAACCATTTATGTTGCCCATACCAGGAAAGTCGCGTTTTAAGATTATCTGTCAGAAAACATTGTCAGCGATGTTGTTCAGGTATCTCGGTCAGCAGCTCTCTTTTTATTCTTTTTATTTAAAACTTCCTTTCTTTCAATAATATTTTTTCTCGAAAAGGACACTCTAACAATGAATTAACTACACCGGCATTATTTCTGGCATTTGTTTCTGTTTATATTTACCATGAAATACATAACAAAGCATTGGCCCAGATTCACTACACGAAGCACAATAGATCAACACCCTCTTCTTAAGTCATAAATTAAGACATAAGAGGAGAGAATAGTGTGGGTCTCTGCCTGACCAAAGAGCTGGAATGTTTGTTTGAGCTTTTATGGCCTATTTAGGAAGACAAGTCACCCTATTCCCACCCCATTCTACCCCTTGAGGCCGGCCCATAGTTCAGAGGAATGTGAAACCTGACCAGGCCAGACGAAAATTGTGCCTCAGTTACAACGTTTAAAAATGTACGCAACGTCAAAAGCCCGCGAAGACAAACGAAAATCCAGAAGCAGACCCGGCACGAGCGATCCTGGCCTCAGGAACAAATTTTACTGCAAAACAGGTCTATCTACATCACAAAGTTTTCAAATGCTTTTACAGCGATATATGCTTTATTCAAATAACTAATACACTACATAAAAACAAAATTTGACTTCAGTTAAGCCAAGTGACTGAGGCCCGGCCTCTCTTGCCTCAGTCAATCAGCCGCCGCTGAAAGGCTCCTTCCTTTACTACAGTCAGCCAGTGGATCTGTCGTGTTTGCTCATCAACATAACCTCACGCGTCCCAAGAAGTAGACTTGGAGCGCAAATGATCTGTTTACAGTTTACGGCCAGTTTGAGGTCACTATTCCGTTGTACACAGTCAATGTCGTTCGTTCATACAATTTGTTATGTGTAACTTTCAAACAGCTGCTGTATCCCCACACCCATCGAAAATTGGATACATCACATTGCAGTGATGAAGCGTTTCCCATATAACTAAAAAACTATCAAATATTGTGTGATGAAATTTCTCGTGTGTATTAATGCATGTCATATCTACAATATGATGCAAGATCACTTCTCTACCTTTGATAGATTGTCTGATAAAAAATAAATTAATTTTATAAACTGGTCAAATATCAGTATTTTCTTCTAACACAAAATAAAAAAATATATATTATTTATTGAGGAATATAGTTGAAAGAGCATGATGTTGTAAACAAGAGTTTCAGCAATAAAATAAAAGAGAGAGAACATGAAACATTAACAAGTTTATGAGTTACGAGGGAAAAACTTCATCATTGCACAGTAAATTGCACATTTTGAATTTTGAAAAAAAAAAAAATATATATATATATATATTTTTAAATCGTAAAAATATATATATATTTTTTCATATAGTAGAAGGACAGTGTTTTACACATACCAATTTTCATTATTGTATAAGATACAGTAATGGAGGAAAAAATGTTGAATATTTCCAAAAATTTTACTGCTGTAAGCTGTAACTAATTCCTTAAGGAATGGATCCTGGCAGAGATATTGGAAAGGCTCAGAACCCAGAGACGGTTTCGGAGAGGAACGTCGAAAATAATATGTCTTGACCTGAATATGCCTATAAAATGAGATGATGAGGGTGAATATGACATTATATGAAATTTAAATTCTTTTTCTACAGGGGAGAGGAAGGGAAATGGACTTGGCAATGAAACTTCGTCCACACCTATGGAGTAACGGTTAGCGCGTCTGGCCGCGAACCAGGTGGCCCGGGTTCGATTCCCGATTGGGGCAAGTTACTTGGTTGAGGTTTTTTTCCGGGGTTTTCCCTCAACCTGATATGAGCGAATGCTGGGTAACTTTTGGTGCTGGACCCCGGGTTCATTTCACCTGCATTATCACCTTCATCTCATTCAGATGCTGAATAACCTTAGATGTTGATAAAGCGTCGTGAAATAACCTACTAAAATAAAAAAAATAAAATAAAATAAAACTTCCAACTCGGTATCTGCCTAAATAACTGTGGAAAATCACGAAAAACCCCAGTCAGGTTGGTCGGTCCCGAGATTTGAACCGCGGATCTCCCGAATGCGAGTACTGTATTGAACGCATGAGCCACCTGGCTCGGTTTGCCTTACCGATATGCGGGCGCTTGGATTATCGTCATAACAACAATCGCATTACGGTTTTGCTGCTTTCTTTAGACCATAGATGTCCAATTTGTAACTCGTACGAGGTAACCCCTGGCGTAAGCAACCCGCAGCGCATATTCTTTAAGGTCGTTTTTCCTAGTTTATATGGAAAGTTATTGTCCTTAGCAGAGCATGCTTGACGTGCAATATCTCCTGGTTCTATAGGCGTTTGAACACCCATGCTTTAGACCAGCCGTGGCGAAAATGTAATCATGCGCCGAGCCACTATGTAACCTGCAACGTGCATAGCACCTATGGAGGGAGGCGGACACCCGAAGGGGAAGTGAAGCAACTGTCTGACTTATTAATGGATTTTCATTTTCCTTATGTCAAGCACTTAAATATAATTTTGTAGAGTATAAGTTTACAAACTAATGTTTAGTACATCTAACGAAGAAAGAAATGAACAAGAAAACATAGGACACATCACAACTTAAAATTAACTGTCTTCAGAATGTCTCTGCGACAGAGTTTCAAAATCAGGAATTGTCACTTACTGCCAGTCGTAGTTGATCACGAAGGTATTTGTCTGTCAGTCGTAATCTAAATTAGGTGTTTACTAATTTCATTGTTGAAAATAATATTTCACAAAAGTAAGTTGTAGCGAACATGGCTTCAACAGAGCAAGCGAAAGAACGAAGCTTCGGATATTTATTTTTTGGCAAAGATTTGAAAAGTTCAACATTTGTCATGTCCTTACATCTAGCTTTGATTGTAACATTAGGTCT
This sequence comes from Periplaneta americana, assembly GCA_025594305.2. Lineage (NCBI taxonomy): Eukaryota > Metazoa > Arthropoda > Insecta > Blattodea > Blattidae > Periplaneta > Periplaneta americana. The sequence continues at coordinate 22,357,522 of JAJSOF020000025.1, read as the reverse complement.
GCATTGTAAATCTGTGAGTTTAAATTGAAGACCTAACCGCATTATTCGTACATCTGCTGAAAAGGATAGAAATAATAATAATAATAATAATAATAATAATAATAATAATAATAATAATAATAATAATAGCACTTAACCTTTTAATGTTTCATGAATGACATGTAGTATAATGCCGTTTTATGTTATACAACCGTTTTCCTCGTAATACTTGTGAACGGTCAGCACGTTTGGCCGCGAAACCAGGTGGCCCGGGTTCGAATCCCGGTCGGGGCAAGTTATCTGGTTGAGGTTTTTTCCGTGGTTTTCCCTCAACCCAATACGAGCAAATGCTGGGTAACTTTCGGTGTTGGACCCCGGTTTCATTTCACCGGCATTATCACCTTCATATCATTCAGACGCTAAATAACCTAGATGTTGATACAGCGTCGTAAAATAACCCAATTAAAAAATACTTGTGAACAAATCATACATTTAATATTCTCACCATATTGGCAGCAAAAAGTGCGTCCTCCCATCCTACTTGAAACTTTCATTTTTGTAGAGGTACATGGTTTCGAGAGAGACATTGCGACGATACGCCACTCGAGGTAAAAGCCGGCCCGGATGGCATGTCCCTATCGCTTGGTCCGAAGGGTTGTGGGTTCGAGTCCCGCCTTGGGCATGGGTGTAGTGATTGTATTAGTAATAAGTAAAAAAACGAAGGAAACAAAGTTAAACAAACAGAAAACAAAAATAGATAACTTTGGAAAACGGCCTCTGGCCGGTTGAAATTAAAAAAAAAAAAAGGTTCGACTCCAGTGAGTGAGAGGGTGGGGGTTAGGGGAGTTAGGAAGCGCATAGCTATCATTGCGAGCCACAATGTGCTCGTGAGTCGCATTTTCGCCACGGCTGCTTTAGACTCAAACGCATTCTACTAAATCGACGGAGCAGTGTACCACCCACTGAAATATTTGCTATTCCTCCTGCATCACCCTGTGGAGAGCGCAGAAGCCTGTGGAGGCTTGCAAGGCACTCGTCCCGCTCCGTGTTGAGACTGTTTTGTTGTGCCGGCACCGCGTCCCACTTTCAGCGCGCTCACCGAACCAGCAGCGTCTCGGAGGACGCTGCGTCATCCCGGAGTCGAAACATGACCCAGTCTGAGGCAGACAATCAATGAACAGTAATTAATGCAGAGCGAAACCTGAAGGGGCGATCAATCCTCCCATCTCAGCGTGTGTTGCGTTTGTTTCTACAGTGCCACGCAGATATCACGCACTTCTTCAACATACCTTCCACACTTCCAAGCAGTAACTACTTTTCGTGATATATAGCCCCTACCAAAAGTTTAGGGTATATTTCTGATTTATTACCACCTTGTGGAGCGTAACAGCTTGTAACGCCTACGTTACAATTGTATTTAAAGTATGAATATTTACTGACATATAAAAAACTCGTCAAGGGGAAGTGCAATGACATAAGTAGAGAAATACTTGTACAGAAATAGTAGCAGGAGAATGGAAAAATTAAATGCAGGCCAAAATGTTGGAGACTACAGTCGTGCCGCTGTTATTTCCGGTGTGACTCCTCCTCTTTGCTTACGTCTTAGGAAGTGAAGGCTCTATAAAGTCTAGGTAGGTAGTATCGTTCGTCATTTTTGTTCTTTCCTTGCCGAGCTACCAGATGAGGAATCTATTTTCCACACAGTTAACCATTATCATGTCGTAGCTCCTATGATAATAAATCAAACGCACTGTAATTCAGCAAATAATTGAGCGGCAAATAACGCCCTCGTGTGATTTCTGCGAACGCCAACGAAAGAGCCAAAATGGCAGGCGATTATATTAAGTATTTATGGAGCCATAGGAAATTCATTACATCATCAATAGCGAATGACAAGACGCACACGTTTAAATGTAGCCGACCTGCAACGTGATTGGCTGCCGGAAATAAGAGCGACGGGACTACAGATGCCAATTTATTTTCCTGCTACTATTTCTGTTCAAGTAGTTCCTTTCTTACTTTGTCTCTTTCTCTCTCTCCCGTCCTTCCTTTCTTTCTTTCTTTCTTTCTTTCTTTCTTCCTTTCTTCTTTCCTTCCTTTCTTCCTTCCTTCCTTTCTTTCTTTCTTTCTTTCTTTCTTTCTTTCTTTCTTTCTTCCTTTCATCCTTTCTTTCTTTCTTTCTTCCTTTCTTCTTTCCTTCCTTTCTTCCTTTCTTTCTTTCTTTCTTCCTTCCTTTCCTTCTTCCTTTCTTCCTTTCTTTCTTTCTTTCTTTCTTCTTTCCTTCTTCCTTTCTTTCTTTCTTTCTTCCTTCCTTCCTTCTTTTCCTTCTTCCTTTCTTCCTTCCTTTCTTTCTTCCTTTTTTTCCTTTTTTTCTTCCTTTCTTTCTTCCTTTCTTCCTTTCATCCTTTCTTCCTTTCTTTCTTTCTTTCTTCCTTTTTTCCTTTCTTTCTTCCTTTCTTTCTTCCTTTCTTCCTTTCATCCTTTCTTTCTTTCTTCCTTTCTTCCTTTCCTTCTTTCTTTCTTCCTTTCCTTCTTTCTTTCTTCCTTTCTTTCTTCCTTTCTTCCTTTCATCCTTCCTTTCTTTCTTTCTTCCTTTCCTTCTTTCTTTCTTCTTTTTTCCTTTCTTTCTTTCTTCCTTTCTTCCTTTCATCCTTCCTTTCTTTCTTTCTTCCTTTCCTTCTTTCCTTCTTCTTTTTCCTTTCTTTCTTTCTTCTTTTTTCCTTCCTTTCTTCCTTCCTTTCTTTATTCCTTTCTTCCTTTCTTCTTTCCTTTCTTTCTTCCTTCCTTTCTTTCTTCCTTTCTTTCTTTCTTCTTTTCTTCCTTTCTTCTTTCCTTTCTTTCTTCCTTCCTTTCTTCCTTCCTTTCTTTCTTTACTTACATCATTGTACTTTTCCGTGCCGATTTTTATACGTCATCTAATTTGCATATTTCAGACACATTTGTAACGTAGACTTTACATGCTGTTACACTCCACAACCTGGTGATAAATTAAAAATAGGCTATATCCTAAATTAATGTAAAAAGTAAAGAAATAAGATATAAGCTAAGAGCTTTGATATCAAAAGATCTATGTTTATTGACTTTCTGCAACACTGGCGACATGTTACAAGCGTGCAATGTTTCACATGCATTAAATTTAAACGTCTCGTATTTCCCATAAATCAAACATATTCTGTTCTCAATTTCACTAACACAGAGCCACAGCAAATGAGCATTGAATGACGTGCTCACTTTTTATTTCCAGGATGTTTGTAAGTAGCTCATGCGTAGTTTTATAACATTTCACTTCACCCTCGCACGAAAGAAGACAACGAATATTATCAATTCCCCTTCATTGCCTGTTAAGTTGTTGAGTGGCTACAAATTTCTTTTAACGAGTATTGTTAGGGGCTCAATTTTGTTACAGCATTACCATAATTAACTCTAGTTTTCTTATTAATGATTACCCTTTATTGCAGTTTAGAAGTTGAACTTCCAAAGTCAAGCATAATGAGGCGATCATACTCAAAGGATTAGACCCCCTGTTCCGCTTTTCAAGAAGAGTGTATTTCATCTTCCTAAATGTCCTCCAATACATATAATCTCCCTCTACGATTACAGTGTAGAAGTTCTTTGGAAGTCAAATTTCTACAAATTCATAATACAACTTTTATTATTGTTCACTTATTTAGTTTTCAACCCATTAAGTCACTCATTATTAATCGTAAGAGACTCCATGAAAGTATTTATCAATCTGTCACCCTCCGACATTATTTACCCATTCATATTTTAAGAATAATATATTTAGCAATATTTGAGTTTATACTTAGCTATGAGAAGAACAGACGACATTGAGGTATATGCTAAAAGACAGCTGGAGCAATATGGGATGAAGATAAATGCAAAAAAAAAAATAATAATACCATTGTTATCGGAAGAAAAATAAAGAAGGTAAACGTGCGAATTCTAAATGAGGCAGTAGAGCAAGTCGACAGCTTCAAATACTTTGATTGTACTATAAGCAGTAACATGAGCTGCTGCCAAGAAGTCAAAAGGAGGATAGCAATGACAAAGAAAGCTTTTAATAGAAAAAGTAGCATATCCTGCGGACCTCTGGAAAAAGAACTAAGGAAGAGACTAGTGAAGTGCTTTGTGTGGAGTGTAGCATTGTATGGGGGCAGAAACATAGACATTATGGCGAAGTGAAGAGAAGCGACTAGAAGCATTTGAAATGTGGATATGGAGAAGATGGGAGGCGTGTGAAATGGACAGACAGAATAAGAAATGAAGCTGTGTTGGAAAGAGTGGGTGAAGAAAGAATGATGCTGAAACTGGTCAGGAAGAGAAAAAGGAATTGGCTGAGAAGGAACTACTTATTGAAGGATTCACTGGAAGGAATGGTGAACGGGAGAAGAGTTCGAGACAAAAGAAGATACCAGATGATAGAAGACATTAAGATATAACTTATGGATCATATGAGGAGATAGAGGAAGATGGGAAAGACTGGAGAAAGCTGGGTCTGCAGTGAAAGACCTGCCCTTTGGCACAACAGTGAATGAATGAAAAATGTATTTATGGAATCAGCGTTTGCTATAAACTAATTTATACTTTGCGATCACTGTACACTGTGTGCGGTAATATGATCGTAATAGAAATGAAATTGAAGGGCTACTTGCAAAAACGAGATAGCTCCACTTTTACAAAGTTGTGGGGGGAGAAAAAAAAATTAAATTTTAACTGACCTTATTTCTTTTTCAGAGTAAGTTCTAGGTATCTAGGAGCTTCATTTTATCTTTTACTCATTTATTACAGTCCGTAATTTGAGTGGATAAAATACAGGTGTTAAGAAAATAGTATCCAATATTTTAGGAGATGCTAGTACAGTATGCATCAAAACAAGAAAAAATCTAATAAACATGGGTTCTACAACACATACTTTCTGAGATCTGAACATTTGTTCATAGGAGGTGCTCAATGTGACGTCCATTCATGGCAATGCATTCCTGTCCTTCGGCGTAAGGAATCACGCACTCTTTGAAATTGACTTGGTTGTTCTTGATAACCAAAAGTCTAGGGGGGTTTAGATTTGAGAAACGAGCAGTGTAAGGTGTGTGGCCTCCCCAACCAATCCAGCGGCCCTGAAATGTCAGCGTCAGGTGTTCACGCTCATTACGGAAAAAATGTGTTGGTGTGCCATTATGCATGAACCACATCTGTAGTCTTTGCTGACATGGCACATACTCCAGCAAGGTAGGCAATACATTAATTAGAAAATCCTGATAACGAGCCCCAGTTAATCTCTGTGGTAGCACGTATGGCCTTTAATCTATGTAATGCCAAGAACGCCTACTTATACGTTGATTGAGAATCGGTGCTGATGCCTTGTTCCTTCAAGTGCATGGGAATTTTCATCAGCCCACACATGCTGATTACGAAAATTCACAACACCATCTCTGCTGAACCCCGCTCATATCCGCAACCAAACTTTTCTTTTCAGTATTCCTTGCGACGTATCAGTATTCCATGCCAGGGGTGTCAACTACGGTAAGATTATCTTGGTATTGTCGCACCATCGAATCTGTGCCCTTCAGCGCTGTCGTCGTTCTTGGAAAAGTTAACGCCTCTACTCACCCCCATTCCACCCGTTTCTCTCCCACTACGTCAAACAGCAGGCCACGAACCTTCCCGAATAGGGATGTTGCCAAACTTCCGTCAAACAGTGTCATGTCTCTTGAAAAAAAAAAAATGTTATATTTTATTTAACGACGCTCGCAACTGCAGAGGTTATATCAGCGTCGCCGGATGTGCCGGAATTTTGTCCCGCAGGCACACTTAAATGCCATCGACCTGGCCCGGGATCGAACTGGCAACCTTGGGCATAGAAGGCCAGCGCTATACCAACTTGCCAACCAGGTCGACATGTCTCTTGAATATTGCTTATAATAATGTAAGGTTAATTATTACTTATTCATAATTTAACTTAAGTAGGTCTTTTAATCAAAATACATCTTGTGTTTCTACATTTTTAAAATCTAAATCCCATGTCTCGAATAGCTTTCCGTAGCGTTTCTCTCCCTTCTTGGAAATTTATTGCTTCTCTGGCAACCTTCAATAATTTCTCCAATGTCGGAACTTCTTTCTTCATCGTATAAAATTCTTGTATCTTTCTTCTTAAAATACATCGGTCCATATCATCTACAAGAATTAAAGGTTCTCTTGGTCTGTTCTTCCCTGGTGATTCTAGCTTTTCATCTCCTGCACAGACTCCCTCTCCCTGATTTTCTTTATTAGGCGCTCTGACCTGCCTATATAAATTACATAAAAAAGTTGTATTATATTAGTATTAGTTAAGTAAGTAATTTTAAAACGTAATCAATTGAAATAAAATAAGCCTCACCTGTGATCGCAGCTGCTCTTTTCGTTGCCTGATTTATAGGAAACAAATATTGACCTGTTTTGTTTCTCTTCATCGCAAAATGCTATTACTTGCTTAATAATATTTCTTTCGCCACTCCGTCAACTCAACATGAATACTGTATATTCATGTTGAGTTGACAACACTGGACTGCAAGTGTAAATAAACTGTCCCGCAAGAAGGCTCAAAATTGTGAGTAGTAGGGGAGAGGAAGAGAGAGGCATAGAAAAGAGAGAAATAGGAATACAGGGAGAGAAATGAATTGCCGAGGCTGAAAAGGAATTAAGATTCAGTTCGCATACCTTACGGGGGCACAGATCCGATGGTCGGACTATAGCCTGCTGTAATGTAAGGCAGAAAAATGCATTGCCATAAATGGACGTCACATTGAGCACCTCCTATGAACAAGTGTTCAGATCTCAGAAAGTATGTGTTGTAGGACCCATTTTTATTACACATTTGTTCTTGTTTTGATGCATCCTATCACCTCCTAAAATATCAGATACTTTTTTTTAACATCCTGTATAAACAAATACTGGAATTTGCAGAGAGCCCTTCAGTTAGTTTCTGCAGTAGAACTTCGCCGGAAGAATTGAAAATAAAACAACATTGAACAGCACTACAAAGCAACTTAGAACACAAAAATGAACCACTTGAAATGTGTAAGGGAGAGAAGTAAGTTCGTGTCATAGCTAGTTGTGCAAATACGAGATCCAACACGTAAGGAAAGGTTTTAACAGAGCACCGACTTCGTGAAAAGCTGCATATTTCTGCGGCGTGTTTATTCTGGTAGCGCTGGGATCGTCCACCCAAAACGAAAGACCCCCGCGACGCCCGACCTTGGCCTTGGTGCTAACAGTGCTGCAGTGAGACATTTAAAAGTTTCCACAACTTTTACTACATAATGTGTTGCAAGCTGTAAAACCAGGAAAATTGCAAACACGTACTCTGTAATGGGCTGATATCAACCCCGTGCCTAGAACCACCTCTCACGACGAGTCAAATTTTATTGTAGTGATCTCCAGCAGGCGACGCCTAATATCAAAGTTATAGCACGTAGATCATTTTCGACATATCTTCTATAATATAAGACTATCTGATAATCTTTTTTTGCACGATCGTGTTTTTTGTTGTATGTATTTACAGCTATTGGCATTAGCCCTTGGAAGTTGGAATTCTCACACAGAAACTTGTTGCTATGGAAACCATTCTTCATGACATAAAACTATAGACCTACTGAAATAGACCCATTACAGTGCATTTGTTACTTAGTTACCCTTTCAGTGCAGTTTTGCCAAGGCTTTTTAATAATATTGCTCTAAATTTTCAATGCAAAATAAATTGCATTTGCAATTTTAAAAATATGATCTGCAAAACGTTTTGTACAGGGACATCATTTTATTTTTACTAACATTTCTAATATTAACCTGGCTATACTTTTGGATCAACGATTAAGAACCGGAAACACCGTTTGCTACCCCCTTCCACGACTGGAGTTCGATGATACTGGTGTAATATACAAACAAATCACTTTACTAGGTATAGGAGGGAAGAAAAGTGGTTCATCCATTTACGTAAACTAGGAAATTTCGCGATTTTGAGTTTGATAATTTTCATTAGGTTTATTTAATCAAAATACAGTACAGTATTAACAATGAGTGTTTTACTCACGAACTGAGCTGTCCATGTAGACGTATTCATTATGCAGTGTATATTATACTGTCTACAGCACATTAGCGTACACTATAGAGAATGAAATTAAATTTAAAAATAATCATAATATGGATATTTAAACACATTTTTGAAAATGGTGGCCGTTCATTTCGATACAGGCTTCAGTTCTAATGTGCATATTATCGCACTATAGACTATTGTACGTAATTCCAATTACCAGGTTCGTACTTCGTATCAGTAACTCATGTTGAAATAATTCTGTACCTACTCTATAAAAGAGACCTAACGTACTGTAAATTCAATCTTCACTTCTGCCCGATTCGAAAAGATAAAATTGCTCAGACATGCTATCTACTGTCCGTCCAAGTGGTTACGTCGCAGCGTCGTAGAAAGGGTGGAAATCACGTGACAGTTAATTACTTAACGAGGCCCTTTTATTTAAGTTATTTTAAACAATTGTATGGGTATAATATTACGTAGACGTCCAATTCCTAACAGAAATTAATGTTCTCAGAAAAGAGCTAAGACAGCCCAGCCACTAGCATTTACAGAGAGGCGAATAGAAGCAGGTGGGGGAAACCGGGATGCGACGTATGCAAATGGAAAATGGTGCAATATTGAAAGCTCTTTCGTCACTGGAAAACGCGAACATATTTTTGGAACGTACTGTTTACTATGACCGTAAGGCTTCTATGACTGTATATGCGGTCTTGGATCTGCGTGGAGGACGGTTGAATTTCATTAGTAGAAGGGTGGGAGTGAAGTACATTCAAAAACTCAGGTACAATAAAAATTGAAGTAAAAATAAAATGATATCCCTGTACAATACACGTCTATGAATGCATTACAAAATCTCGGAAATTTAAAAACACGCTGTGCTCGTTTTTTTAGCTTTCCTCGACTTTATAAAAAGCACTTTCCAATCGTATCGTAATATACTTCTTTTGACATTATTAACATGGGGAAAGAAAAAATTAACTTTTTTATCTGCCCCTTCAGAATGTTTGCTTGTGAGCTTAAATCCGAGCATGCAGAAGCGTTTTTCACGGAAATAATACTTTCCCCATTAGATATTTGGAGAAAATTACAAGATAGGCTATTGGTTCCTATCATATTTATGCCTGTTTTGACGTAGTCTATTACGCACTAGTTTTCGAAGACGGCATTCACCCTGTATATACTTGAAGCAATTGTGTATGGTTATAAAATGAGAAATTCAAAAGAGATTTACAAGTTATTCACGTTCTTATGGTCTTAGGAAGAAGGATTACTTTGATATTCCTAAATATAGACTGTCAAAATCAATGAAAAATGACACGGTCAATGTACTTAGAATACGCAATAAATTATCTAAAGACACTTTTGATCTTGAAAAGAAATGCCTTAAAACAATATGCCTCTGGTAGGCTGTCCAGAAGGCATTTTACAATATTAATGAATTTTCAGATTTAAGCAATATTGTCTTTTAACCATCTGTAGTCCACATCTGTGGAGTAACGGTCAGCGCGTCTGGCTACGAAACCAGGTGGCCCGGGTTCGATTACCGGTCGGGGCAAGTTACCTGGTTGAGGTTTTTTCCCCGGGGTTTTCCCTCAACCCAATACGAGCAAATGCTGGGTAACTTTCGGTGCTGGACCCCGGACTCATTTCACCGGCATTATCACCTTCATATCATTCAGACGCTAAATAACCTAGATGTTGATACAGCGTCGTAAAATAACCCAATAAAATAAAAAAAAATTAACCATCTGTAATTAACTGTTTCTTCGTTTATCAATTACTCTTGAGTATGACGGAAGTCTTTATGACTATGGTATGCAATAATAAATATCAATTATCAAAACACAGTCGTTCAACCACTGGTAACTATGTCCAGATTCACGTCTGTTTTCAGTTTCACCATAATAATGAAATAATCCTTGGCGTTAAGGGCCCAGACCGACTAGCCGGCTGCTGGCCTCACGCCCACATGCCGAAGCAGAGGTGGACGATCATCCAACCAGAATCGAGGAATCGTATGGTTAGCACGATGATCTCTCCAGCCGTTATAGCTGGCTTTCGCAACCGGACTTCGCTACCTATCGTAGCTCCCCAAGTGCATCATGGACCTCTTCCATACACTGGCCGAAATGTCATGAGAAAATTTCTTCCCCCATGAGGACTCGAACCAGCGCGCATTCCGTAACGCGAGTCCTAGGCAGGATGCCTTAAACCACGACGCTACGGCGCGGGACTTTCAGTTTCACCATAGTGGTCATAATTCAGCTCTCAATCAATGTACAACTAAAGAGGACTTTTAGAGGCGATAATTGAAGCGTTCAGAGCCATAATGGACCAAGCGTCATTTATTAAAATCGGAGGATTAAAGTTAAGTGAATACCATAATTTATACATCTTGATTACACTACTTTTAACACTGTGTCACTTCGGAATATGTATGATAAGAACTTTCTTGTGTTAAATTTTAACGTACCTTGTTAACATGTTTCGACCTATTTTGGGTCATCTTCAGAACTGGTCGTTGTTGGTCTTGGCGCCTCTTGTTTCCTGTGAGGGTGCGTTCGTAGTGTAGAGTCAAAGAGTGTATGTGTTTTGAGATTGAGTTGTGTGTTGAGAATATCGTTGGGATGTGTTTTCGTGTGTCTGTATATTTCATATTGTTCTAGTGTGTTGAGTTTCTGGCTTTTTGGTTGGATGTGCAGTATTTCCATGTCTGTGTTGATGTCTCTGTAGGTGTGGTTGGCATTTGTGATGTGTTCTGCATATGTGGAGGTGTTTTGTAATTTTGTTATGGCTGTGATGTGTTCTTTGTAACGTGTTTGAAATGATCTGCCTGTCTGTCCTATGTAGAAGTTGTTGCAGGTGTTACATTTGAGTTTGTATACGCCTGTGTGGTTGTATTTGTTTGTATGTGTTATTTGTGTGTTGAGATGTTTTTGTAGAGTGTTATTTGTTCTGTATGCGATGTCGTAATTTAAGTTCTTGAATGAGGTTGCAATTTTATGTGTGTTTTTGTTTTCGTATGTTAGTGTGATGTATTTTTGATGTTCTTGTGTTTGTGTTGTATTCTTCTGTTTTTTGTGGTTTTGTTTTGTCTTACGTATTATGTTGTTTATTATGTTGGGGATGTATCCGTTTTCTTGTTCTATGTATTTGATTGTGTTTAATTCTTCGTTGTAATCCTGTTGGTTCATTGGTATGTTGAGTAGTCTGTGTACCATTGTTCGGAATGCAGCTTGTTTGTGTTGTGTGGGGTGGTTGGATGTGTTGTGTATGTGTGTTGTTGTTGTTGTTGTTGTTGTTGTTGTGGGTTTTCTGTATGCTTTGAATGTGTTTGTTTTCTACTTTTGTTATTGTGATGTCTAGAAAATTTATGGATTTGTTGTTTTCAATTTCTAATGTGTAGTGTAGCTTTGGGTGTATTTTGTTTATGTGTTGACGTAACACAAGAAAGTTCTTATCATACATATTCCGAACCATAATTTAATTAAGATTGACTTATCATTTAGTTTTAATGTGCATACTTTATATTGCTTGCTATATGTTTAATTAAATAATGGTATTCACCTAATTTGAACCTTTCTTTTCTGCGTTTTTAATTTATGGCGCTTGGCCCATTATGCCTCTGAACCCTTCAATTGATATTATGGTGATTATGGGGCACTGGCAAAATGAATGTCAAGAGAAAACCAGTTACTCGGAGATGTCCTGCCCGACAATCGCTTAAGTCTTCCACAACTTCGCAGAACTTGCTGAGTTCACATCCAGATTTGTCATTATAACCTGTCAGTTCGTCTTTAGTAGTCATGGGTTAAATTACTTTAGGCAGCACATCCTGAATAGTTGCCACGTGATGCACTTACAGCTACTGTTTTATTGTCATGCAGAACTAGTTTAGTTTCGTTGTATCTTGCAAGAAAAATTACTATAGGGGAAACTCGGCTAATTCCGCAGTACGGGTAATTCCGCAGTAGTGCATATATGATTTTACTGCGGCTTTACAATAGCGTGAACGTAAGTTTTGAGAGGCTGTCAACAGGAGGCATGTCCTCTGGAGTGCTATAGAAAAAAATCAAGGATATTGGTCGACACCTCTGTCGGCAATACAATGAAACATCGAAAGCTGGCTGTTTTTCGTGTTTTGCTACACAGCTGTGAAGAAAGTGATCATTGTTATATATAAATTGTTCCTTTCATGTTACTTTCATAATGTATTTCATAATTATTTACGACTGTGGAATTAGCCAAGTCCTATTGCTGATTTACCCTCACTGTTGCGGAATTACCCGAGTTGTTCTTTTTCAACTGTAATGTATGTATAACTAAATATATTTGTATTTTAATAGGTCTCTTTATCTCATTTTGTAATGAAAGGTTTCGTCCATGTATGGGCTATTCCATCTCAAATCGACCGAAATATAGAGAAAATTGACCTTGCAATTTTTAAATACAATGAAACTTTTTCTGTCCGTTGACAACTGTGATACAATGCTTTGTGCAAAGTTTGAGGCATCAGAACTTCATAGTGTTTAAATTTAAAATATTTAAATTTATCGTATTTTCATAAAATTAGCAACTTTAAACTGTTGTGTCTCCGAAACCCTTTCACCCAACTTTCAAAATCATAGTTTATTTTGATGCTGAGAAATTATAGTTTATATTGACATGTAAACAGTTTTTCTTACTTTTTATGGAAATGGAGAAATTTAGATTTTTCTTCATTAAGACGCATTTGCCAACGAAAAAATATTTTTAAAATATATGGTTAGATTCCGCATTGAAAGTACAAATAAACACATATTTTTTATTGAATCATAAGAAAGTATTGAAAATATCAAATAAAGAAAATAAATAGTACGCGCGTGAACTAGCCAGCTGACTGTAGGCAGTCGAGACAAGCAAGACCAGGAGACAAACACGTGATGTGTCGTCTAGCAGTCATGGCTGGGCTAGCTTTATCACAAGTTTTCATAAACACAGGAGTAAAATGACGCCCAACGCTCGCTTATTTTCAGCTCTCGGCCAGTGCGTGCGGTACTGCGCCGTTCAAGTCTAGGCGTGTGAAAATAATCTATTTAATACCCTCGAAACTTACTGCCGTACCACTAAGTAAACAATGCCGAATCCCTCTTAATAATGCAAGGTTTTTTCTCAATACTTTTTACATTTTTACAAATGGCCAAAAAGCCTAAAAGCAAGTAAAATCAGATTATCTGTCTCTCTGATTACAATAAAAATAAGTATTACTTCTTATCATAACCTACTAAATGTCAGCTTCAAAATGAGCTCCCGTTCAATGTTCTGCAGTAAATGGTTCCAGAGTTCTGAGCGCTGAAAGAGGCTTGTTTTTATAAAATACGCTAAATTTGTCGCTCAATAGTACGAAAACCGTTTGAGTTTCGATAGTATATTTTTTTAAAATGCACTGTCCTCAGCACCTTTTATAAATAGGAAAAAAATTAGAGTATTAAAAAAATGCGAGGTTTTTTACTGATCGATTTCATATGGAATAGCCCCTACATACCTTGATAATATTTTTCAATAAACATTTTGATAAAAATATGATAGATTTACTTCTTAATATTGCGGAATTAGCCGAGTCTCCCCTACGTAAAAAAAGATATGACAAATAGATTTTGAAATTCGTTTCATCAGTTTCTATTCGTATCCAATGTTATTTCAGTTTCAAAGGAATTTAATCACATCTTCTGTCATGGTCAGATCAGTGCAATAACGAAGTCGTGAATCGTTCCTTCTCAGAAATGTTAATCAATTGAATATTCGAGTTCCGAGAAATTTCAGCCGCAAACACATCAGTTCGCTGATACGCTTTTAAGTAGCTTTGATACAAGCAGACCTAATATAAATGACACTAGAACGACATTCGCACCCAGGTCACGAACCATGTTATCACACATCGAGCAATGGTACAAACCGACAATTCTTTAATAATATAATATCAGGATATTTATAAAAATTTAGGCTAAAATGATAAATGGTAGTTTTCTTAACTATTTCCACTAAGTAAGTAAAAGCATTATTTTAGTGCTTAACTACATTCTAAAATTCTACATAGGTCAACCAAAATTTAATAAGAAGAAAAACTTATTTCTTTACAATTTACATACTTAACAGTTCTTAATGAATCAAATTGTGTACATAAATACATGTATGGAAACTACTACCACTTAACATCCACATCATCATTATCATCATTGACAGGCCTATATTCATCATTACTTTTATATTCCCAATAATCATTCTCGTTATCATCATCGGTATATCCATCATCACCCTTATATTCCTAATAATCATCCTCGTTATCGTCGGTATATTCATTGTCACCCTCATATTCCTAATAATCATCCACGTTATCATCGGTATATTCATTGTCACCCTCATATTCCTAATAATCATCCTCGTTATCATCGGTATATTCATTGTCACCCTCATATTCCTAATAATCATCCACGTTATCATCGGTATATTCATTGTCACCCTCATATTCCTAATAATCATCCTCGTTATCATCGGTATATTCATTGTCACCCTCATATTCCTAATAATCATCCACGTTATCATCGGTATATTCATTGTCACCCTCATATTCCTAATAATCATCCTCGTTATCATCGGTATATTCATTTTCACCCTCATATTCCTAATAATCATAATCGTTATCATCGGTATATTCATTGTCACTCTCATATTCGTAATAATCATCCTCGTTATAATCGGTATATTCATTATCACCCTCATTACTAATAATCATCCTCGTTATCATCGGTATATTCATTGTCACCCTCATATTCCTAATAATCATCCACGTTATAATCGGCATACTCATTGTCACCCTCATATTCCTAATAATCATCCTCGTTATCATCGGTATATTCATCGTCACCCTTATATTCCTAATAATCATTCACGTTATCATCGGTATATTCATCGTCACCCTTATATTCCTAATAATCATTCACGTTATCATCGGTATATTCATCGTCACCCTTATATTCCTAATAATCATTCACGTTATCATCGGTATATTCATCGTCACCCTTATATTCCTAATAATCATTCACGTTATCATCGGTATATTCATCGTCACCCTTATATTCCTAATAATCATCCACGTTATCATCGGTATATTCATCGTCACCCTTATATTCCTAATAATCATCCACGTTATCATCGGTATATTCATCGTCACCCTTATATTCCTAATAATCATCCACGTTATCATCGGTATATTCATCGTCACCCTTATATTCCTAATAATCATTCACGTTATCATCGGTATATTCATCGTCACCCTTATATTCCTAATAATCATTCACGTTATCATCGGTATATTCATCGTAACCCTTATTATATTCATTAAATCATCCTCTTTAACATCAATAGTATATTATTCATCCTTATTCATTACATTTGTGGTATAGGCCTATAAACCCCATTATAGTCATTGGTATATTCATCGTTACATTTTTCATATTAAATTCGTATTAATCATCATCGTTGTCCGTTCCAATATTATACTATAGCCTACGTTCATTCATGATCTCATAATGCTTTACAAGCTCGAACCTTACAGCTGGTTTGACCGCCTCTTTCTAGTAGTTGCTTTCTGTATCCATTTTCTTATGAATCAAAGCTCGCTCTCGTAGCAGGGACAGGTTTCACGAGTCATCTTCCCATGTGAAGCTCAGTTTCTATGGAGACGCGTCTATGCCTTCAGATGCTGCCAGTAACTCGTACGTCTTGTCTTACTGGACCCGAGATTGCAGTTCTTTGTCACCTGAATCATTTCCGCCGAGTAAATTATTCGTAGATTTTATTCCTTCTCTATATATTTTTCTAGTGGTCGGTCTGCTTTCGTATGTCTTCAAATCCCATCTAGATATCTTCTTCCTCCACATCTCTAAGCACTGTTTTGTGACAACACTTGGAATTTTCTCGTGGGATTTGCTGGGATTTGAGCAGAAGGTCTTATCTGAATACAGTGCCAGTTATTTCTAATAAAACATTAAGATGAAGCACTGCAAATATATAGGTCAACATCTCGGCCATTAATAGAATAAGGAAATATTTTACATTAATAAAATTATTAGGCCTATAGTGCAAACTTGGCTAATTTCGTGACATGGCTAATTTCGAGATATTTCTGTTTAAATTTACCACAAAATTATATCAGCGAAAAATGTAACTGTGATGATATAGTAGGCCTATAAATGGCAGGAAATGTACTATAACATAGATTTTGTTAACTGCGCTCTTGCAGTGTCGTGAGCGAATTTTTTGGAAATTGCATGAAAATTTGTGAGATCTGTAACTTTGAATTTGCGAGTGAATACGCATCCGATTTCCTATGTTAAAAGTCATTCTTTTTGCTATGTTTTGTGGTCTAAATTGTTTTCAATGGTAAGTACTGACATTGTATACCTCTTGGTAAAAAATATATGCCTATCAATGCACTGTTTATGTAACAGAGGCTTATCTTGGGAGGTTATTTTCTTAGCGTTTTTGTTATTCCACGGGGCCGTTTTTTTATTTAATTTTTTTGTATGCTATAAGAATCGGATGACGCGAATATGTTAGGGGAAAATCCACAAACGATTAGGGAAAACTCGGGAATTTTACTGGAAGCAAGTAAAGAGATAGGTTTGGAAGTAAATCCCGAAAAGACAAAGTATATGATTATGTCTCGTGACGAGAATATTGTACGAACTGGAAATATAAAATTTGGAAATTTATCTTTTGAAGAGGTGGAGAAGTTCAAATATCTTGGAGCAACAGTAACAAATATAAATGATACTTCAGGAAATTAAACACAGAATAAATATGGGAAATGCCTGTTATTATTCGGTTGAGAAGCTTTTATCATCCAGTCATCTGAAAGTTAGAATTTATAAAACAGTTATATTACCGGTTGTTCTGTATGGTTGTGAAACTTGGACTGTCACTTTGAGAGAGGAACATAGGTTAAGGGTGTTTGAGAATAAGGTGCTTAGGAAAATATTTGGGGCTAAGAGGGATGAAGTTACAGGAGAATGGAGAAAGTTACATAACACAGAACTGCACGCATTGTATTCTTCACCTGACATAATTAGGAACATTAAATCCAGACGTTTGAGATGAGCAGGGCATGTAGCACGTATGGGCGAATCCAGAAATGCATATAGAGTGTTAGTTGGGAGGCCGAGACGTAGATGGGAAGATAATATTAAAATGGATTTGAGGGAGGTGGGATATGATGATAGAGAATGGATTAATCTTGCTCAGGATAGGGACCAATGGCGGGCTTATGTGAGGGCGGCAATGAACCTCCGGGTTCCTTAAAAGCCAGTAAGTAAGTATGCTATAAGAATACACTCAAGCGGAAGAAATATCAAATGCATGAAACGTAAAATATTTGTGTGTATATTCATAGCATCTCTGATATAGGGGAAGACCGTGTATATTGGACCACCTAAGTTTGAATGGCTAACTCACTTATCATATTGAGAAAAATGTCCCTGAATTTTTATGATGGTAGATTGCCATAATAAATCCCTAAGTAGAATAAGACTTCACTAATTTTAATTCTAGTACTTCAAAAATAAAATTTAATCAAAATTTTGAAGCCGTGTAACTTGAGCCAGGGTCGTGTAATGTGAACCAGAGGATCGGTAACTTGGACCAGGCATATTAAACACATTTAACTCCTATAATGTTGTTTATTCAAACAAAAATTTGTGTCAAGCAATGATTTCACATACAACAGTAATAAAATAGTTCATCTGTAATTGTTGCACATTCTTCGTGGGCCCATTTTCCACACCGATTGCACTGAATCCAGACTTTGTTCTCACTTTCACCACAAATAACACAGCGTGTTTTGGATGTCACCTTAACTTTGGAATCAAATAATTTTCTCTTCTTTGCGGCCTTCCCATCTGATTGTTGCTGCAGAGCATTCTTGTGTGGCGTAGCGGTCAGCACCACGCCAGATGCATTGTATCTCGTTCCGGATTTTCTCTGTCCAGATTTTGAAGACGAAGGCAAAGGGCTTATTTCCTTCACTGACACATATTCTGTGAGACCAGAAAGTAGCTCCACATTGTCTCCCATCTTTTTCTCTGCTGATGCTGCTGTTGTTGCTCCTTCCACTTCTGCTGCCCGAGATGCTGATATTCACCATTCAAAGGCCGATCGGTCACCAAAGAAGGCGCGAAATCAGCCTCTGAAAACACATTTCGGTCGACAGCCAAAGACCAGTGTGCCTGAAGCCATTCATTGCAATCTGCATATTTGCTGCTCTGTGGAATGCCACTCCTACCAGTGAGGCAATGTGCTGGACATTCAGCCGCTGTCCTGGAAGTGCCCTCATCTTCGTTGATATGGCAGCTGACATGAATGTCTTCAGATGTTTGAAGAACGACACGTGCAGCGATTGGAGACGGTGCGTGCAGTGCGACGGTAGAGATAACATAATCACACCGTACTGACGGCAGATCTCAATCGCTTTCAGCGACTGCGTATGGCTACTGTGACCATCTAAAATCAACAATACTTTCTCCTCAGGGCTGGGTTTGACAGTTCTAATGAAGTGCCTAATCCATTCACAGAATGTGTCAGAATCCATCCATCCCTTATCCTGACAGCGGAAGACGGTGTTAGGAGGTGCTCCATCATTTTTTTCCTAGCGTGAATCAGCATAGGAGGTACAAAGAAGCCACTCGCACTCATGGGATACACTCCTGTCACATTCTGACCTCGCTCACACGAAGAAATGGCTCCAACCTGATGTTTTCCCCTCTGCCAGAATCTTCTCTTGGCGTTGAACGACAGTGTGGGATGTCTCGTCCATGTTGAATATTCTGGCAGCAGTTAATTTGTGTTGGTCGACAAGTTGTTCCAATGTGTCAAAGAACTTGCCGACTACAACCCTGTTGAATCCTGAAGCCCTGGCAAGTGATGTGGCTTCTGGCTGCCTAAGGCGAAGTTCGATGGCGCTTCATAAAGCCGGAAAACCATTCTTTGCCGCCAGACTTCGTTTCCTTGTTAAACCGAGTGGCAAGTTTATTCTTCTCTGCAATCTCGTATGCTAATTGCATAACACTTCTCTGTGTCAGTCTGAAATTAAAGAATAAGCAGATTAAGTATTAGGCCTATATTAAGTTTGATTGAATTAAGATGTAGGCCTAATGTAGGCCCTAATATACATTTTGCTGTAATGTATTTACCCATAGAACATTTTTTCTAGCTGCAGAAGATGTGTCACAAGATCATTTTCCACCTCTTGTGACAAGTCAAGTGGGTGACCGGGCTGTCTAATTTTAGCATCCTTCCTTTTGTTGTATCTTTTAAGGGTGGCACTAGGTATATTATACCTTCGTGCAGCCTCATTGACGCCAACCCCTTCCGATATTGCAACTAAAGCGAGTTGCAGATTTTCTTCTTTCCACTTCCCATACACTCCTTCGCTTTTCTTGCCTGTCTTATAGTCATCTGTAAAGAAATGGCGAAAGCAGAATTCGCTAAAAGTTGTAATTGTCGACCCACCAAATGAAACGAAGTCTTATTACATAATTTAAGAAATAAAATATTATTAACATTGAAATAAACTAATGTAATGTTTTATAATATTATTATTTGTATAATATTATAATTATATGTCCTTACAAAATTTTCATCCACTAACCTCTGATTTTTGAAATTCACACTAGTGAAGACATAATGGACAATTTTATCTTCTAAATTTGTTATATTGTAAGGGTTGGTACACTTTAGCATTGGCTCAAGTTACACGCTTTGTGATGGTTCAATTTACACGCATCGTAAAAGAAACACTTAAAAATTATTTACGTAAAAACTACTTTACAAATATTGATATAAATTTCACTCAACTTACCTCAAACACTGGTATTTCTTCCTATGTATAAGGCAGTCTTGTATTTCTAAACGTCTTCGCACAACACGCTGTCAAACTATTGTGAAAAGATTTGAAGAATTTGGGGACAGAATGTTCGACACCGTTATGACCATGTCAAGCCAACCCTTCATAATGAGATTTATGGACAGTTGCCTACCATGTAGAAGGTTCAAAGTGCTGTATAAAGTACCTTGCAAACTATACTGGAAATAGTGATTGCATCGGTGGATCAAGTTACACACTGGTCCAGGTTACACGGACTTCCCCTATTGTACATGTCGAGAATGTTGCAGATGACAGATAAGCAAATGTGCAAAGAAATACAATATAAATGATATGAAAGAGACAACATTGATTGTCTTAAACAAATGAAAACTTCGCAGAGAAAGCTCGTCTTTTTCTTCCTAAGTTCGACGAGAACCAGAAGGGACCAGGCTGTTAATGTGGAACAGATCGAGTAGCAGAGTGACTATATCAATGGTTTTCGATTTAAGTCTCAATCATCAAATGTCTTTTTTTGAAGTTTTAAAAGATATTCCTTATTTTTGGTCTGCAAGACCAATATTTTTGTATTAAAACTAATGAAAATTATTTTTTTAACTCTTAAAATAAACATTTAAAATCACGGAGCAAAAAAAAAAATAAATAAATAAACTGAAGCATATGTTAAATCAAACACCATGTGTGTGGGCATGTACTGTATATATTTACTACGTTATACTACTTTTGACCAATAAAACGGCACGGAATGACGTGTTTCAACCAATCATGGCTGCTTATCCCACAATTTTTATCATTTCCCTAGCATTTATTTTTTCATCTCCCTAGCATTTGTTTTTATCTCCTCCCTAGCATTTGTTTCTTTGTTTGCCAACACTGTACTTTCAATAATTGTAAATTTTAAAATTATTCATGTTTATTTCACCATCTTTAATTACAACTTTTCTATCATTTAAAAAATTATGTTTTATTTAACGACGCTCGCAACTGCCGAGGTTAGGCCTACATCAGCGTCGCCGGTGTGCCGGAATTTTTTCCCGCAGGAGTTCTTTTACTTGCCAGTAAATCTACTGACATGAGCTTGTCGCATTTAAGCATACTTAAATCTTGTTTATATTATTTAGGTTATATTGCAGCTTCTGCTGTATGAGATTATAGATAGTCACGTATCAGAGAAAGTGTAATGTATACTTATTGATAATTTAAGTGGAATGGAACTGTTTTAATAAAAATGAAACTGAAACAACAAAGTCTTCTTGACTAGTAATCATCCACGGAGTGCAATGAAGATTGTATAGCTGGCACAACTGGTAACAAGAGAAATCTGATCATAACACACTACTAGCATCTAGCGGAATATTTGTAATGATGAGATTGTTCAATAATACATTTGAAGACATTTTCATAAGTCAATTAATATTTTATGCTCGACAATGCCGAAATGTAGTAATTATACACCTGGTAGCAGCCCTTTAATGGACCTCATTAAAGTACACCTATTAATTAAAGTTCAGGTGTTTCACCAATCAGAAAATACCATTGTAGCAATATGAAAGCGCAAGTATCGATTATTCTCGGATATGCAATCGAAAGACAACTAGTTCTGTTACTATAATAATTATCGTTAATTGTAAATAATATTCAAATAAATTCAATTTGTCATCTCGTTTTTCAATGTCTAATTCAATTTCAAGGTTATATCAAGATTAATGTTTATTTTACGCTCTAGATTATATCAAGGCCAATGCCGACATTTGTTTCTCGGAAAAAATCAATACTTTCGCGTCTGCGCACATCTCACAATTTACGAGGTACCTATTGCACAAGGTCAGTTCCGCTCCTCAGTCAGATAAGAATGACATGAATACCTATGAATAATTTCAAATTAGAAATATGGTCGAGCATAAAAAGTCGTATGAAACTTGACTATAATGATAGTAATTAAGACGCTCGTATGAAAATTATGAAACTCGCTTGCACTCGTTTCATAAACATTCTCGCGTCTTAATTACTATCATTATAGGCTCGTTGCATAATGTACTATTATTGCATTGGAGTACTTAATTTCTTCTAATCTTTATATACTTTCTTCTAATCGTGTAATAGTCAATTAAATCCTACTCGAGTTTTGATTTTCCCTAGATAAATCAAAATCTCTAGTGAGATAACTTGTTAAAAGCAAATATCAAAGGCTTATGTAATTCATTCAATGTTTTGTGTTACCGGCATAGATAATTCTTCTATAAAATCGTAAAAGTATTCCTTAAAGCGATAGTAAGTTTGGCTTAGTAAGATGTTTAGAAAAGTAGTCCTAAATGCTTTCAGAAGCCGTGCTTTCCTCTATGAATGCAGCATACTGCCGACCACCCATCAGGAAGGCCCGTGACTACTTTCACTTTCCAGGAAGCTTCGAGATTATTTTGATAAAATTCTCGGGAAATGCCTGCACAACCCTGACCACTCATTGCCTCTTCCAGCGAATCTGGTGGATAGCGTACCCTCTACCAGGAATGAAGCACTCCATCATGCCGTTCGGAACCCGTGCTGCAAGAGACAAGTGGATCAGGTGTGCCAATGCCAGCAGAACCTGATTACAGACTTCTAAAAAATAAACAAACAACAAACTGAAAGTCGTGCAGAATAATGATTCCTGATACAAAGCCCTCTCAACACGAAATATATGGGAACGTTTTTCTTCAGATAATAAATTCAATACAATATTATCAAGATTTCCATTTATAAAGAGATATTCTCAGAAAATGTAGATGAATTCCAAGAATCCGTAGTTTACTTCTCAAATACATTTTTTATATTTCGTCAATTTTGTTCGATACATTATATTAAAAAATTCATTTGTTAACATTTTTTTCGACTATTTCGTTTATATGATGTCATTCCATTTTCGACCAATAAAGTGTAATGAAATTTTGAATTCCAACCAATCACAGTCACACTTTGAGATAATTTTTGCAGCTAGATTTATCGCTATCAATTTATCGCATGGTCGTTCTTTTGTTTAGTCGTTGGCGCCAACTGTTTCCCCGTAAATGGATGATCATGAATACATTAAGATGCAACTACACGGTTAAACTTTTCTTTTAACTTTAAAGCAATTAATGCAAGATTGATATTTAATATTAATTGATATATTCACGCAGTGAAGACGACGTTCAAAACGGTGCACCATGTAGACACAAAATCTTCACGCATCTTAATTGAACGTACCTTTTAAACTTGATTCTTTCAATATTCTTTCCAGATTGCACGCATACGCGATTGAAATATTGAACTGTGTAGATGCAGCTTTAGTTCCGTTACACACTGTAGCGAGAATGCGTTTGTCGAGCTATAAAAATGCTTTCATGTAGCAATGATTTTAACGGTCGAAATAAGGCACAGCTGACATTGGTCCTGCTTCCACAGGTAACGTAACCTATAATTGTAGCCTATAAAATTTGTATTTTGTGAATGAAATGAAACAATTAATAGAAAGTCAGATGTTCAAATTTATGTAACATCATCGCATATCAAACACAAAGACCTTGCATAGTAATAATGTCTTTGATCAAACTGCCTTCCGTATGGCGTAATAAAATTCGTGTTTTAGATGGCTTCACTGTGTAGCAACAAAGCATTGGTATATAGCTGTCCCCACTGTTACTGTTAAATTAAATTATGATTTCAGTAGATAATGAAAATGTATTTATGTTATAATAATAAGAGAAAAGTGCAGTACATGTAGTTAACATTGTTAAACCTGTATTTCACTTTTCGCAATTGGCATTACTGAATAATAACATCTAATTTCTTTATTGCAGTAATCGATATTCATCTACGAGTATTTTAACTTCACAATGTCTGAATAGGTTAAGTATTCGTTAATATACAATTATTAACATTTTGTGATCGAATTTTAGGGATATAATTCTTATTTACATTTTTATTTTATTCACGAAATAGTCCTAATAAATGTTACTCGAGGTCTGAGATTTCCCAGATAAATCTCAGACCTCTCGTGACATTACTACAGATAATTTCATTTTTTAATTTATGTAACATAACTCTTTCCCTAATTATAAAACAACATTACAATGATCGTTATGAAGTTCTTCCCTTTCTTCTTTTATCTATCGATTTATCCATCACTTCCTTCTCTAGCTCTCTCTTAATTCCACACTCACCCACCTACAGACCTACCTACAGTAGAGGAGGCAAGACCTGTCCTGTGACCTTATCACGTGCCGTGGCTATATCACCAATAGGTGTGAAGGGGAAGATAGATTTTAGTCTGAGCGCACACAAACATTTGGTTTCACGAGATAAAGAAGAATCTATAGCCTACCTAGATATCTTAATAATACTAATCCATCTATATAAAAATCTATCTAATACCTATCCATCGATTACATACCGGCAATGAGAAGCATCGTTTCAAAACGTGTTTTCTCCATTCTTAAAAGTTGAACATTTAGCATTTTTGTACATTCTACACCTTGGAGACTGTTGAAAATTCATTCCAGTGATAAAGATCGATATTAGACGACATTTCTTACAACTTAAATTATTTTTTAAATCATTTATTTGATTTATTTTTACTGGTACTGGCAGAGTTAAGGCCACAAGGCCTTCTCTTTTACTAAACCAATATAAAAATACATAGAAAATATAAATAACATCAATGTAATAATAATAATAATAATAATAATAATAATAATAATAATAATAATAATAATAATAATAATAATAATAATACTTACTTACTGGTTTTTAAGAAACCCGGAGGTCAATTTCCGCCTCACATAAGCTCAGCATTGGTCCCTATCCTGAGCAAGATTAATCCAGTCTCTATATCATATCCCACCTCCCTCAAATCCATTTTAATATTATCTTCCCATCTACGTCTCGGCTTCCCTAAAGGTCTATTTCCCTCTGGCCTCCCAACTAGCACTCTATATGCATTTCTGGACTCACCCATACGTGCTACATGCCCTGTCCATCTCAAACGTCTGGATTTCATGTTCGTAATTATGTCAGGTGGAGAATACAATGCGTGCAGTTCTTCGTTGTGTAACTTTCTCCATTATCCTGTAACTTCATCCCTCTTAGCCCCAAATATTTTCCTAAGCACCTTATTCTCAAACACCTTTAACCTATGTTCCTCTCTCAAAGTGAGAGTCCAAGTTTCACAACCATACAGAACAACCGGTAATATAACTGTTTTATAAATTCTAACTTTCAGATTTTTTGACAGCAGGGTAGATGAGAAAAGCTTCTCAACCGGATAATAACAGGCATTTCCCATATTTATTCTGCATTTAATTTCCTCCCGAGTATCATTTATATTTGTTACTGTTGTTCCCAGGTATTTGAATTTTTCCGTCTCTTCAAAAGATAAATTTCCAATTTTTATATCTCCATTTCGTACAATATTCTCGCCACGAGACATAATCATATACTTTGTCTTTTCGGGATTTACTTCCAAACCTATCTCTTTACTTGCTTCCAGTAAAATTCCCGTGTTTTCCCTAATCGTTTGTGGATAATAATAATAATAATAATAATAATAATAATAATAATAATAATAATAATAATAATAATAAATACTTACTTACTTACTCACTGGCTTTTAAGAAACCCGGAGGTTCAATGCCGCCCTCACATAAGCCCGCCATTGGTCCCTATCCTGAGCAAGATTAATCCATTCGCTATCATCATATCCTACCTCCCTCAGATCCATTTTAATATTATCTTCCCACCTACGTCTCGGCCTCCCGAAAGGTCTTTTTCCTCCGTCCTCCCAAATAATAATAATAATAATAATAATAATAATAATAATAATAATAATAATAATAATAATAACAATAATACTTACTTACTCACTGGCTTTTAAGAAACCCGGAGGTTCATTGCCGCCCTCACATAAGCCCGCCATTGGTCCCTATCCTGAGCAAGATTAATCCAGTCTCTACCATCATATCCCACCTCCCTCAGATCCATTTTAATATTATCTTCCCACCTACGTCTCGACCTCCCCAAAGGTCTTTTTCCCTCCGGCCTCCCAAATAATAATAATAATAATAATAATAATAATAATAATAATAATAATAATAATACTTACTTACTCACTGGCTTTTAAGAAACCCGGAGGTTCATTGCCGCCCTCACATAAGCCCGCCATTGGTCCCTATCCTGAGCAAGATTAATCCAGTCTCTACCATCATATCCCACCTCTCTCAGATCCATTTTAATATTATCTTCCCACCTACGTCTCGGCCCCCAAAGGTCTTTTTCCTCCGGCCTCCCAAATAGTAATAATAATAATAATAATAATAATAATAATAATAATATTTCATTTTTCATTTCATTTATTATATTCCATAGATCTTACATTGGCAATGAAGCTTTAAGATGTGGAACAAGTCAAAATTTTACAAGATTACAATTATAATTTTTACGATTTTTTTTATAATTTTCACAATTTTGCAATTTTCTACAATTTTTTAAACAATTTTTTGGCGAGATGTAGTGAGGATGAGGTGCACTTAAACTTTTTTTGTAAATATCTTAAAGAGTAATCTCCTGAAATTGATGGCATTACTTACGGCTCACTCTGAAGCCTATATATTATAATTTACATTATTGCAGAGTAAATTGAAAAGAAGCGATTAGAAGCGTTTGAAATGTGGATATAGAGAAGGATGGAGCGTGTGAAATGGACAGAGAGAATAAGAAATGAAGCTGTGTCGGAAAGAGTGGGTGAAGAAAGAATGATGCTGAAAGTGATCAGGAAGAGGAAAAGAAAACGATTGGGTCACTGACTGAGAAGAAACTGTCTACTGAAGGATGCACTGGAAGAAATGGTGAACGGGAGAAGACTTCGGGCAGAAGAAGATATCAGATGACAGACGACATTAATGTATGTGGATCATATGCGGAGACTAAGAGGAAGGCAGAAACTAGGAAAGATTGGAGAATGCTGGGTTTGCAGTGAAAGATCTGCCATTTGGTAGAACACTATGTATGTATGTAATAATTCGTATAATAAAAAGTAAAAGTGGCACACAGCCAACTGCTCTGTTCTGTGAATATATTCACGTTGCAGTTGATAGTTATCGGGTCAAAAAATTAAAAATAAATAAACGGAAGGCCAAACAATCCGATCCGCGTGGGGGCGGCATCTTAATCGGATTGCTGTTTTGTTCTGCCTGGAGAACCCCTCGCGTCCTAGTCACGCAAATGCCATTTTGGAGTGCGCGGTGCACGGGTGTAATTTCAAAGCGTCTTATTATAGCCCGCTTTCATCGCGTCCACGCACTGCTGCCTATCTTTAGCTGCATTATATCTGGAACAAATGTATACGTTACGAACTCTTCACACACGTTCGTTTCATCTGAATACAACTGCTGCTTAACTGCATATCTAGTCTTCGCAGTTTGTCGCATGCTTTTTCTAGTCAAAATTTCTACTCATTTTGTAAACTCTCTACAACCTGTAAATGCCCTTGCCTGAAAGAATCTGTAGATGTGAAACATCTGGGAATTATTGTTGATCAGCACTTGAAATGGGATAGACAAATCACCTTTTTATGTAACAGGATCCGTAAAACAATTTACAAATTTGTAAATCTTCGCCATTACTTACCTACTCATGTATTACGTTTGGTTTATTTGGCTATAGTTGAATCTGTTATCCAATATGGTATAACTGGATGGGGAGACATTACAAAAACTGCTCTTCTTCCTCTAATTATGTTGCAAAAACGTATATTCAAAATTTGTTTGAAAAGGCGACTGGATTACCCAACAAATTTGATCCATTCCGAATTGAATGTTTTTAGAATCGACCAAATTTATAAATACTCTTTAATGAAATTCTATCATAAAAATAGAATGAATTTTGTAGCTCAGCCACATGATCATAATACAAGACGAAATGAAATTCTTAAATTAGTTGAACCTAAATGTTTCACATCTGCTGCTTTACTACACAGTACAAATTATGGTCCACGTCTATATAATTCGATCATAAAATTTCATCCAGAATTGACTACTTTAAGCAATGAAATTTTCAGATCCAGAATTAAAAAAATTGTATGACACACTTCCCTGTATTTATATTATGTACCATGTATTGTAAAACAAGTTTATTTCTATCCTAAGTATATTGTTTCTATTTTACCTTGGTTACTATATCAACATGACCTGTACTAATTATACTACTAATAATAATTTTATATTAATTCACCAATCTCAACATCGTCTCTTTCTTCACTCAGTTATTACTAGTATTATTACTTACTAAATTTATTATCATCTTTATATGGGCTTTTTTCTGAAGTATTTTGTCTACAAAGTATGTATATCTATGTAACGGAACTGTCCCCGAACACGAGCTTTGCTCTTTCGGGGTATTTTAATGTAACGTTTTTATGTATATGTTATTGTTAAATAAATGAATGAATGAATGAATGAATGAATGAATGAATGAATGAATAAATAAATAAATAAAATAATGAATAAATAAATAAATAAATAAATAAATAAATAAATAAATAAATAAATGTAATTTAAATAGTGTATTTGCGTGTGTGTATGCGTGCGCACATACATCCTCATTCCATCGCACCGTTCGTAGCAACGTGGTAGTGGTTAGCGCCGTTCATTACAAGCACTAGGCCTATGTTCGGTTCAAGTTTGTCGAGTATGGTGAAGTTCGATATTCGCCGATGTTCGCTCTGCAGAAGAAGGCCTTTCGTGTTTATTCCATCTTGTTATAAAATTATTCGCTGTCCTACACTCCAACCCCTTCATGTCTTAAGGGGAGAGGATGATATTTTTTTTAACTTTTTTCCTATTTGATGTAAAATATTAATTTTTTGTATGTAGAGAGCTCATAGCAGTAGGAACTCAACCAAATATAAATATTTTGAAAAAAAAAATTATTTGGGGGCCCAAATTTGAAAAAAAAATACCCAATGCAGGATTGTACTAAAACCGATATATCTAAACCGTTTTTAAAGATAGATTCAAACCTTTTTTTGCAATATATTTGCAAAAGCATGTTCTACAGACTGTCTGTAACAGAATTTTGATATCAGTCCCTACGTTTGTAAAATAAACAATTAAAATTTAATAACAATTTTCTGATTTCCTTTCTTGCAAACAAACAGACGTATTTTTTAAATGAAATCAATTAACAAAATTCTGTTACAGAGAAACGTTTTCTAATAGTATAAAGGATGTGTGTTCTAAATTTCATGCATGTATCTTTAATAGTTCAGAAATTATATCCATTTTTGTCTGGCAATGTAGCAAAAAAAATGAAGTTACTGGAAACCGATAAAAGTGGGCGTGTGATTTAAAAATCCATAGCGCAGGAAGTTTAAAAATGACGTCTCAACATCCGATAAGGGCACAAATACCCACAAAATGTTATGCAATGCATTCCACACATATCAAAGAGTATTTTTAAGATTTTTTTTAAATTTAATTTACCGGAAACAACAATAAAAGTGGGCGAGTGATTTAAAAATCCATAACGCAGGAAGTTTAAAAATGGCGACTCAAATCCGATAAGGGCACAAATACCCACAAAATGTTACGCTATGCATTCCACACATATCACAGAATATTTCAAAGAATTTTTTTTTTAATTTACTCACTTTTCACCAAAAAATACCATCCTCTTCCCTTAACCGCTTAAGGATTTTACCACAGATCTTGCGATTAGTTTTTTATACGAAATAAGACGAAGTTCGTAATGTCTTGGTTGCCTATCTCACGTTCGAACATTGCAGGACACTGTAGTCCGGGTCAGCTTACTTCGTACCTTAAGGGTGAAACCTAACCATTTTTCCCCCAATACTACATATACTAGTGCATTTTGGTGATTTTCTAGTTAGCAGTTTGAATTTTCTTTTGCCAACTTCGTTTCGAATTTCAATACTGACAAATACTACAAATGTTGGTGAGTTTGTAGCTGTTATTTTGGCAGCTGAGACAGACGTTGTCGGTGCTGGAGTTCCATGGAATTAAAATTGTACCAGATTTCTGAGCCGGTTATTGGAAACTAGTGAAATTTGAACATCCTAATAATTAATTAATATCAGTATTAATATTAATATATATTAGTTATTTTATGTGTTGCGTTGTGTTTACAATTCAAGACTATAGTCAGGTAACTGTAAATGAATATAATATAACGTACTTGGGTATGATAATGCAGGTGGATAATCAATAGAAATAGGGTACCATTTCACATTTTAATGAATTTCTTTCGTGTTTAGATTTTTATTACAATAACGTCAAAGAGAGAAAAAAGCATGGCAGCGACTCCACCAAGTCAGCGTAAAGCGTCTGCGAGAGTGGGGATAACTTCCCCTACTGGCGTTCTGTTCTTTCAGATTTAACCGAAAGAAGAGAATGAAGAAGGAATTATGCTCACGGAGACAGAAATTATAACTAGAGTAGCAAAATTATTAGGAATAAGTATTCTTAAACTTACATTTCATGTTGATATTCGGTTTTCGGAGTTAGTACTAATAATTTCATGTGGTCAAACAAAATACATTTTTAGGTTAGGTCTCGTGAATCAATTGTTTAGTCAAACCAATGAATTTCATATTGCCAGACAAAATACCTAACATGTTGATCCCTTTCTCGTATAGTTTGTCTACGGAAATAAGTTACAAATTATTTAATTATTTAGAATAATCTTCCAATATAAAGGTAAAGTACGGTAAGTAAATAAGTCATTCAGTACGTAGGATCGTGATTTTATTTTATAATAATAATAATAATAATAATAATAATAATAATAATAATAATAATAATGATTTATTTTAGCTGGCAGAGTTAAGGCCGTAAGGCCTTCTCTTCCACTCAACCAGCAAAAAGTGTATATACATATGCATGAACTTACAAAGAATCCAACAATTTGATTTAGATGAGAGTTACATGTATACAAAAGTTATTTACAAATTAAACAACAAAATACTATGAACTATTAATTAAACACTGAAATAAACTGTGTAGCAGAATTAAACTAAAATACATAGAATGTTAATATATTTCAAATAATATTAGATAATAGAAAGAGATTATTACGAGACAATTAAAATACAGCACAATCAGGATGATGTCTAAAGAAAAAGTAACAATGTAGTCAGTGATAGTTTAAATCAGTATGATTGGAGTGAAATGCTAATAAGGTTATCTTTTAAGCTGTTCTTAAAGGTGTTTATTGTCTTGCAACCCCTAATACTTTGTGACAAGGAATTCCATTGACGCGAGGTGGATATTGTAAAAGATGATGAATAACAAGATGTTTTATATGGTGATATCTGGTAACAGTTGGCAACTCTGACAAGGCGGCAATATTTGCTGTTTAGAAACTGTTCTTACGTGACCCTCACTATAGACTAGTAGTGGTAGGCCTATAGCAGAATCTTTGTCTGCTGATCCGCGGCTTAACACGGGCGTGGGTTCGATTCTCGCTTGGGCTGATTGCCTAGTTCCGTTTTTGATATAGAATAACGTCTATCCTATCATTCCTCAGAGGTTAAATTTCGTCGTCCTAAGAGGTGACATTTCGTAAATTTTGTCAAAAGGAATTACCATCTCTGCAAGGTGAACAATTTTCATTAACGCTAAACCTATGAAAACTTAACTTATTCACACGGGGTTGATGTGTGATCGTGCCATTAAAAAATGAGCAAGCGTGTTTGTGTAAGTGTTTGTAGTGTTCAACGGTGCAATTATATTGCAGAAGCGTTTCATTCAATGAATGTTCAA
Source organism: Periplaneta americana (assembly GCA_025594305.2). Classification (NCBI taxonomy): domain Eukaryota; kingdom Metazoa; phylum Arthropoda; class Insecta; order Blattodea; family Blattidae; genus Periplaneta; species Periplaneta americana. Next base: position 22,325,769 of record JAJSOF020000025.1, on the reverse strand, counting down.
TATTATCACAACACACTTCAAATATTGGGGTTGCATATAATGTAACATAACCACGGTTTAGGTTCATATAACAGGTTCTGGCACAATAGTTGGAAACAAGCATGTTTTTTTTTTAATTATCTAAATACAGGCAGTCAGGAGGAAATATATTACTGTTTGATGAAAATATATATTTCTTGCCGAATAGTACATTATGCAACGAGCCTATAATGGTAGTAATTAAGACGCGAGTATGTTTATGAAACGAGCGCAAGCGAGTTTCATAATTTTCATACGAGCGTCTTAATTACCATTATAGGCAAGTTTCATACGACTTTTTATGCTCGACCATATTTCTAACTTGAAATTATTCATAAGTATTCATGTTATGGTTATCTAAGTGAATAGCGGAACTGACCTTGTGCAATATCTCGTAAATTGTGAGATGTGCGCAGACGCGAAAGTATTGATTTCTTCCGAGAAACCAATGTCATTGACCTTGATATAATCTAGAGAGTAAAATAAACATTAATCTTGATATAACCTTGAAATTGATTTAGACATTGAAAAACGAGACGACAAATTGAATTTATTTGAATATTATTTACAATTAACGCTAATTATTATAGTAACAGAACATAACCTTCTGCGACAGTATTGGATTTCCAGCCTCCGTGACGTTTCGCTAGTTGTCTCTCGATTGCATATCCGAGAATAATCGATACTTGCGCTTTCATATTGCTACAATGGTGTTTTCTGATTGGTGGAACACCTGAACTTTAATGAATAGATGTACTTTAATGAGGTCCATTAAAGGGCTGCTACCTGGTGTATAATTACTACATTTCGGCATGGTCGAGCATAAAATAATATTATACTTCAATACTATCTACAGAAATAAGATTTTTAAGGTGAATTGGGGGATATCCATTAAATGACCATATCCATAACGACGGCATTATAAATTACGTATTTGTGCCCTTTCTCGTATCTATTACAGTAACAACGATTTAAATAATAATATTTTTAGTGGGTTATTTTACGACGCTGTATCAACATCTCAGGTTATTTAGCGTCTGAATGAAGTGAAGGTAATAATGCCGAAGAAATGAGTCCGGAGTCCAGCACTGATAGTTTCCCAGCATTTGCTCATATTGGATTGAGGGAAAACCCTGGAAAAAACCTCAACCAGGTAAGTTGTCCTGACCGGGATTCGAACCCGGGCCACCTGGTTTCGCGGCCAGACGCGCTAGTCGTTACTCTACAGGTAATAATAATAATAATAATAATAATAAATAATAATAATAATAATAATTTTATTGTTAGGAAAATATACAAAGTAAGTACATTTTCGTAATTTCCACTGTGGTTTTTTGTTTTAACGCACTAGTTAGTAGATCACAAGTTTACTAATTGAAGTCTGGTTTTAAACGACAGGCTTTTAATGGCCCAGGAAACTTCTTATGACTGCTGTCTGTGAAAAGATAGGAATAGCGCAGGTCTCATACTGTAGATTTACATTCTTAATATATTTTATATTTATTGTTTATTAAATAGTCCACAGTTGTAATTTAAATCTCTTATTCTGATACGAGATGAACCACATTTTCCCTTTTCCCAAACCACTCGCTTATTTGAACATTATTCCATAGCACAACACGTTTTCTTTTGACACCCTGGAAGACATTTTTGCAATAGAAATTAGACAGTACGGCCACTCGAAGGGTAGACCATATTGTGTAAGGGTAAAAGTTTGTAAAAGAACACTGTAGAAAAAAATTCGTACTAACATAATGTAGAGTACTTCATATTTTTTTCTAGAGCAAAAAGAAAAAAAAGGCGAGGGAAAGATAGTCGGATAATCCACCAATCGGTTAATAGAGTGACGGAGATAATCGGGGTTCTACTGTACACCAAATGGGATAAAGTTTAACTATAGATGAAAGAGTAATGGAACGGAGAAAAATTCTCTCCGGCGCCGGGATTTGAACCCGGGTTTTCAGCTCTACGTGCTGATGCTTTATCCACTAAGCCACACCGGATACCACCCCGGCATCGGACAGAATTGTCTCTGATTGAGTTCCAACTCTTGGGTTCCCTCTAGTGGCCGCCCTCTACACTACGTTATAGATGTCTATGAACATAGGACCGAAGTCCATACATGTGCTGAGGTGCACTCGTTATGAGTGACTAGTTGGCCGGGATCCGACGGTTCGTGATTTACGCATATCATATATTATTTCAATGCACCGAAGTATATATGATATTTCCATGCAGATATTCTGCGTCATCATACGATGAAAGAGTAATGGAACGGAGAAAAATATATATATTTAACTATAGAGTTATTTGGTAATAAATTGGAGCGGTAAGACCAATAACCATTCAAATCCATTTACTAAAGTTTCGAGAAAAATGCAAAACAAAAAAAAAAAAACTTTTTTTTATTTCTTACCTAATTATTATTTTTTGCACATAATATTTCTGGTTGTTTTCGAGTTCAAGACAAAGTAGTGTACCAACTTTTAAAGTCGTAACACTTGTAGAAATAGGCTAACCAAGGGTAAATGCGGTCAAAAAGTAACAAATCCTTAACTTTATTGTTAATTTCATAATATATTACACTCATAACAAATCATTAGTTACAGCCACATGTAAGTACTACTTCCCCAAAAATGTTTCTTTTTCACTCTAAACTGTCTATACATTAACTGAAATATTTCACTGCAGTGACCCTTTTTACCCTTCTGTATAAGGATAAATGGGGTCAGTGTTTAGGGCAGATCGGGTCACAATTTTTCCCTCTATATGCCCGCACGGAACGTTAAAAATCAATATTGAATTGATTTAATTTAACACTTTACACCTTCCACAAACAAACACTGTTTTCTTTTCTGCACCAACGAACTGTGTTGCAGTGTAGTCCAAAACCACATGAGTACAGTTTCAAAATTCTAGACACAAGTTCATTTTCTTGTTCTGGAATAAACATAGTTTGACGGCCTTTACTTTTCAAGTGGCTGACGTCGTTGCAGACATGAATGAGGAACTCCTAACTCCGCAGCATGACGTTGGCTTCTTCCCTCGCGAAATGCTTTAATAGCCTTCTGCATGTCGTTCTCAGTCCACGAATTTGACGTTTTCCTCTTACATTTAACCATCTGTCATAAAGAATTGAAAATAAATACTTAATTTGAGTGGACTGATTTGAAACATGTTGACCCTATTTGTCCGATATTACTGACCCTATTTAACCCAAATTTAGAACGTCTTTTGCGCTAGAGGTTGGTAGTACTGAATGCTGCTTCGACGAAGGCATTAATAGCCATAATCTTTTTTAAAAACCTTAAACTTAATATTGGAAGTTAATCGCACAAATTCTCTGCAATAGTTGTTGTCAAATAATAAAGGAACCGTAAAGCGTTATTTAAAATGTATAAAATACTCTTAACTCACCTTTATATTCTCTCTATTCTTTTATTGTCAACACAAAGAATACACACACCAGCTAGCATCAATGGCACTCAACGTGTACAGGAAGTTCTCTTCCTGACCAGTATATGGTAGCACTTGCTTGAACTGGTTTACGCTTGAATATGGAGACAGGGTTTTGAAATTGACCCGATTTAACCTCTGACCCGATTTAGACTGAGTTACCCTATCCAAAAATTTAATTTCAAATTTGCAAAAACATTAATGGCCAGAAGTGGACTTGAATGGTTATTGATCTCACCGCTTCAATTATGAACTCCATCATAATCTGTGGGGATTATACAGAGTGATTTATATAGAACTGACACATTTCTTTATTTAATTGTTCCGTTGGAAATTCATTCAATGACCCAATTTTAGCACCAAATCAAGCAGAATGTTCTGGAGTTTCGATTCCTTGTCACTAGATGCGCAGATGTTTATGTTTTATTCCTATTGTTGGCAGCACTAGATGCGCAGATGTTTATGTTTTATTCCTATTGTTGGCAGCTGTTTTCGACATTTTGTGTCAACGTGAAAATGCAGTACACATTAAATCAACGACTCTTCCTTGTGAAGCAATACTGGATTACGAATTCAATTACAGCTACTCAAAGGGCATACCAGAGAGAATTTGGTGTTCGCAATCCTCCCAAAAGAAACACAATACTGGGACTGGTAAACAAATTGGAAACAACTGGATCTCTGGTGAGTGAAAAGGGCAAGCATCGTTCATCTAGGCTTCCCACGGTTGTTGACGTAAGAGAACGACTGGAGCAGTCACCCAAAAAAATCATTAAGACGTTTGTCGCAGGAGACAGGGTACACCTACTCAATGTGTCAGAGAGCCTAAAGCCATATAGGGTCAGCTACAGGAACCAGATAAGGATAAATGATTGAATTATTGTCGTCGGTTTCAGACGTTCATTGTGCAAAATCCTTCCATATTGTCCATCACACAGATGAAGCATGGTTCCATTTATCCGGTTACGTGACGACCGAATAATTTCCAGGAACCTGTGGCCACCGAGATCTCCGGATTTGACAACGCCGGACTTCTTTCTATGGGGTTACTTAAAAGACAGGGTTTACGCCACACGTCCCCAGACATTGGACGATCTGAAGCACAGGAGATTCAAGCTAACAACAGAGTCCTCCAACGAGTGGCCAGTAACGTGGAACGGCGTTTGAGTTGTGCCGGGATGTCATTTTCAACATTTGCTATAGAGGTAAATAATCTCCCAAAAGACATTTTAGGTATAATAAGTTGTCGCTAGCACAATTCGTTTTGAAACAATTAATGTATATAAATCACTCTGTATTAATCATATTAAAATTATTACAATTCTTCTCCTCCCCACCCCAAAAAAAAAAAGAATTAGGAAAATTAATTTATAAGTAGGTAGTACCAATATTTCTTTAATATACCTAATAGATTCCTTGTAAACATCTGCACGACGGAGTAAACACTAGCTTTATCCATAGAATGATGGACATTGTTATTCCTTGAGCTGCGAATCGACAGGTGGCTGCCAACACGCGTCAGGAAATCTGCAGAGAATGGTTCAGTGGGCGAACTACCTTGAACAAGAAAACACGTGGGAGTCTAGAACGTTAATTGTAACGGCCGGTCAATGAGAGGCTGTCACGGGACGAAACAATGCGTCCAGCTGTCCGCTACGCTCAATTTCCAGGAAATCTTTTTAATTTTGTGCACTTATTATAATCAAAGTTTTCGATTTCCAGAAATAAGACCCAGGTTCAAAAACGGCTAGTCAAGTAGAATCAGCAGCTGCCAAAGACGGTTTTGGGGTATTCATTATATACGTACTACATTTCCTATCGTTATATCGTAATTATTTCTAATAATATGGTAGCTTTTATCCTCTCAAACCTTCACTCAGAAGTGATAAGAATATAAATCCCTAGACTTTTTAGGTTTATAATAAATTGTTTACTTATAAAGCTAATATAATTTATATTTTGCATTATCTTTATGTTTCACAATGTTTTGAAAAATCAATTTTCCAATTTTTCCATATTTTAGAAAGATATTTTCGTTAATTTCAGTTTTTCCATATTTCATAAAAAACAGTCATATTATATTAGGTTTAACAATAAAACAAAACAAAATTCCATTAACTTTTAAAAATACATTTCAACAATAGAGATTTAAACACATGTTCAGTAATCCTTTAACATCAGAGTAATTTGAAAATTAGCAGTCCTATCAAAAAAAGTAATTAGGTATTAAAATTTAAAATTTTTAACAGACTTCAGAGCTAGTTAAATGCCAATATTTCTTTTTGTAAATACCTAAATATGCCAAAAGTTCATTCAGTTGTAAAATCAAAACTAACAAGTTACATTTATTTAAAGAAGATGGTTTATCAACACAATAAAATATTATTTTGAATGATGGTGTGCACTACACAAAAGTTCCTGGTGCAACAACACATTATTCAGGCCAACAAACAACTAAATTCCAAGCAGAGACAATTGTTTTTAACACAACCAACAACATCGAATGTAAGATCTGAGTTTAACATCGACCTGTGCCGTTCTCTCATCTCTGCTGATATTCCTCTTACAAACTAAAGAATAAGGTCTTCAGAATTTCAGGGATGAGTCAACACTTAGGAAGACGTATGCTCCATCCATCTACGATGAGACAATACAGAAGATAAGAGATCTCCCGACAAAGAAGGTAATTGTTGGTAATGTAGTTATCAGTTTGTTAAGGAACGAATTCTTTTACATTGTGATGTTCTACAAAAGTGCAATAACAAAACTATAGTTAAACTGTTCAACGAAGCTATGGGTATCCTGTGGCCAAAGGGTATTATGTACGATAATGTGTTATTCTTTATTAGCGAATTATGGTCAAAGCTGGACAAGCATTATCTGTTGTATATCCTAATTGACTCATTTTACTTGTGTGGCGCATGCATTTCATCGTGTGGCAGAAGTGGTCAGAGACAATTTCCCTAAAGTAGATTTGTTGATTTCATCAGTGAAAAAGTATTCTCAAAGCTCCCAGTAGAGTTAACGTGTTGAAAGAAATGTACCCTGAAATTCCATTGCCACCAAAGCCAATTTTAACTAGATGGGGTACATGGCTAGCAGTTGAATATTATGCCGAACATATAGACTCTATTAACAATGTTCTCCTTGCATTTCTGAAGATGCAGTCTCAATTGATACTGCGAAAACAGTTACCTGTGACATAAGTGTGAAGAATGACTTAGCTCACATTCAGCATTTTTCATGCATCATAAAAACGCTCAAAAGTTAAAATAGGCACCTTTCACTATCTGAAAGTTTTGAAATTATAAATAGTACTGTGGAACAACTGAATCGTGGTAGAGGTAAAGTTGCAGATGCATAAGAGCTAAGGTGGACACTGTAGGTTTCAAAAAACCTGGATATGAAGAACTACAAAAGGTTGTTGCTGTGATGAGTGGTGAATCAACAGTGAAGATTAACTTGGACTTATCCCCAGCAGACATTGTGAAATAATTATGTACCAGTTACTTCTTGTGACGTCGAACGCTTTTAGTCAGTATAAATCTATCCTCAGAGACAATAGAAGAAGATTCACTTTTCAGCACTTGAAAGAAATGTTTGTAACCTATTGTTATGGTAACAGACAATAAAAATTCTAACTACATTGGAAGATAAGTACGTCCATTATATTTTTTGTTAGTTTGATTAAAATGTACCAATATTTAACGTACATAGTCATTTTTTTATAATTTTAAGTCCATATTTAATTCCATATTTTGGTAAAATCCATATTTAATTCCATATTTTGGTAAAAATAACTACATATATATTTACATATTTCATATATTTTTAGTCCATATAAATCCGTTCCCTGGTTATCAAGAACAACCAGGTCAATTTCAAAGAGTGCGTGATTCCTCACGCCGAAGGGCAGAGGAATGCATTGCCATGAATGGACGTACATTGAGCACCTCCTATGAACAAGTGTTCAGATCTCAGAAAGTATGTGTTGTAGGACCCATGTTTATTAAATATGTTTTTCTTGTTTTCATGCATACTATCACCTCCTAAAATATTGGATACTTTTTTTAAACAACATGTATGTGACAACTCTCCCTCCACGTGGAGTTGAAGGGAAGGCGTCATTTGTTCTAAACGAGGCTCGTGACAAGATTTCTGTTAGTGTAAAAATAGTACATTATGCAACGAGCCTATAATGATAGTAATTAAGAAGCGAGTATGGATGTTTATGAAACGAGCGCAAGCGAGTGTCATAATTTTCATACGAGCTTCTTAATTACCATTATAGGCGAGTTTCATACGACTTTTTATGCTCGACCATATTTCTAACTTAAAATTATTCAGATGTATACATTTTATTTATATCTGACAAGATCGGAAGTGACCTTGTTCTAGGTCGTGAATTGTGAGATGTGCGCAGACGCGAAAGTATTGATTTTTTCCAAGGAACAATAATATCATTGACCTTGATGTAATCCCGTTAAACTTGGTATAACCTTGATTATTGAATTCGACATTGAGAAACGAGATGAGAAATTGAATTTATTTGAATATTATTTACAATTAACGCTAATTATTATAGTAACAGAACATAACCTTCTGCGACAGTATTGGATTTCCAGCCTCCGTGACTTTACGCTAATTCTCTTTCGATTGCATATCCGAGAATAATCGATACTTGCGGTTTTATAACGGTACAAAGCTGACTTGTCATTGACTGAACACCTGTAAGCTGAGTTGTCATTGGCTGAGAACACCTGTACTTTAATGAGTAGGTGTACTTTAATGACATGCATTAAAGGACTGATACCAGGTGTATAATTACTATATTTCGGGATGGTCGAGCATAAAAATATTTATTTTCGACAACCAATAGCAGGTGGCGGTAGAGGGTTAGTCGTGTAATTGCAGTTGAGAAAGTTAAATGGATTTTAACACGTATACTCTCGCTCTTTATTTATTTGCTTTAACTTCCTATAAATATACTGGGCTATACTTTCCTTTCGAAAGAAACCTTTCCATGGATCATCTCCTTTATACATTAAGTCCTGCCGACCGGATTTGAACCATGAAATTCGTCAGGAGTGGTTTCAAAAGGAAACATTATAGCCTACATTACATTCACCGTCTTTTTATTTAAAAAATATTAATGAAATGTAGCTAAATGCGGAATATAGACCTGAATGGAAAGTGATAATTGCTTGCAGGGTGCCTTAGCGTCGAAGCTCTATTGAATTACCCGGTCCCCTTGCCAGGATCTTGTGTAATGGAGCTCCACAGCGAATCGATGGCTCAATGGGTTGAACGCTCGGCAGTTATTTTAAAATTATTTATAAACGCTTCTCCAGCCAACCAGAGCGGGACGGCGGGTTCACGGTCTTGTTGTTATTGAAGGTCTTCCGAATAATTAAGACAGTCATTAGCGCCTGATGTGTAGTCCAGCAGTTAAACTCTATTTTCGCGTTATTGGAGAGACATAGAAAGTATTGAGATGATTACAAACTTATCAAAAAAATTAAAGAAAATAATGTCTCCCATTATTCCTTACAATGATTAATGGTTAATTTCATTTTCATTCATTCATTTTATTTTATTTCATTTCATTCACAAGAATCCATTTTTCTCACTTGAAAGTTCTGTTGCAGACGTTTGACGTTTATTGTTATATATAACATTCTCTATATCAGATAATTATGATTATGTCTCGTGACCAGAATATTGTACGAAATGGAAATATAAAAATTGTAGATTTATCCTTCGAAGAGGTGGAAAAATTCAAATATCTTGGAGCAACAGTAACAAATATAAATGACGCTCGGGAGGAAATTAAACGCAGAATAAATATGGGAAATGCCTGTTATTATTCGGTTGAGAAGCTTTTGTCATCTAGTCTTCTGTCAAAAAATCTGAAAGCTAGAATTTATAAAACAGTTATATTACCGGTTGTTCTGTATGGTTGTGAAACTTGGACTCTCACTTTGAGAGAGGAACAGAGATTAAGGGTGTTTGAGAATAATTTAAGGTTCTTAGGAAAATATTTTGGGCTAAGAGGGATAAAGTTACAGGAGAATGGAGAAAGTTACACAACGCAGAGCTGCACGCATTGTATACTTCACCTGACATAATTAGGAACATAAAATCCAGACGTTTGAGGTGGGCAGGACATGTAGCACGTATGGGCGAATCCAGAAATGCATATAGAGTGTTAGTTGGGAGGCCGGAGGGAAAAAGACCTTTGGGGAGGCCGAGACGTAGATGGGAAGATAATATTAAAATGGATTTGAGGGAGGTAGGATATGATGGTAGAGACTGGATTAATCTTGCTCAGGATAGGGACCAATGGCGGGCTTATGTGATGGCGGCAATGAACCTACGGGTTCCTTAAAAGCCAGTAAGTAAGTATATCAGATAATATTACGTTAGAAGTTGCAATCCTTAAAACTGAACATAAATGATTGTCTATCAGCCGACTCCTTAGCCTAGATTTGTTAAGTTTCATGAATAAAATACTATTTACATCTATACGTATTGCCGAACATTGATATTATTATTTCATTATTTAAAATAAAAAGTAAAAATTGAAGCAACTGAAGATGTTGTGACGACTTCAATGTTATTTCTCATATTTATTCTGTGTTTAATTTCCTCCCGAGTGTCATTTATATTTGTTACTGTTGCTCCGAAATATTTGAATTTTTCCACCTCTTCAAAAGATAAATTTCCAGTTTTTATATTCCCATTTCGTATTATGTTCTGGTCACGAGACATAATCATATACTTTGTATTTTCGGCATTTACTTCCAAATCTATCTCATTATTTGCTTCTTCTAAAATATTCACGTCATCTTCATAAACAAGCAGCTGATGTAACCCGTCCAATTCCAAACCCTCTCTGTTATCCTGGACTTTCCTAATGACATATTCTAGAGCGAAGTTAAAAAGTAAAGTTGATAGTGCATAGCCATGCTTTAGCCCGCAGTGAATTGGAAAAGCATCAGACAGAAACTGGCCTATATGAACTCTGCTATATGTTTCACTGAGACACGTTTTAACTGGACTGAATTACGCAATAATAGACTAACCGACAATTTGAAAAAAAAATATTTGCACAAATCTGTTGATGGCAGGCTAATTTAACTCGGAAAAAGTCAAGAATGCGATACCTGAATTTTGCTGCTATTTTTAAGCAAAAATTCATTTATTACAAAAATTACTTTTTTTTTTAAATTTTGCTTTGAAATATTAATTCAACTGCTAGTCTCTTATTAAAAATTGGTTAGCCTTTTTTTGTTTTTTTTTTGTGCTATTTCTTATAATAGTATAAATGTTATACTTCTGCTTATATAAAATGTTTTATAAAAAAAAACAGATTTATTTTAATGGTCAATATCTCGAAACAGGTTTTTGGCGCTTAGATCACTATTGCTAATCACCGTCCAATTAATCGAACTAGTTTCTTGGGAATACCAAATTCAATAAGGATATTACATATAATTTATAAACCTTCTCACCATTCGTGAGCTGCCACAAGGGACAAAGAGTACTTAACCATAGAAATGTTTACAAGTTCATTGAACCATTGATTTTGTTTTAACAATGAAATTCCTACAAGTACATAGCTGCAAATAATTTTCTGAGATTAGTGGAAATATACCTATTTTTAGAGAGGTAAGTGTTACAAAAAAGTAAAGAATGCTACTGAACTTAGTTTGATTTCAAATATAGGTGATTCTTCAGGAGAGCAATTGATCCTTTCAGTGCAGCTAAGGTTACAATCGGAATAATAGATGTAGGTATTCCAAGCCTCTTAAACACATCTTTCATGAAGAGAGTAGCGGTACCTGTTGCTCCAACCAGAAGTCCGATTACTTCAAGCTCTTTTAGCTGGTATTTTTGGAGGTAATAGGGAATGGTAGGATTGTAGATATTCTTTTTTTTCCTTATCCACTTCTGCTGGCTGTACCTCATACGTTTCGAAACGCACAGTGGGATCAATTATGTATCCAGATCTTGTAGATTCCTTGAAAGCTATTATCTATAGTAGTAGCAGTAGTAGTAGTAGTAGCAGTAGTAGTAGGTTTATTTTGCCTGGCAAAGTTAAGGCCATGAGGCCTTCTCTTCCACTCAACCAGGTTTCAATAATATACATGAAACACAAAATTAGATTATAAAACAACACAAAAGAAGATACCTTAGAAATTACATAAAATATAGTAGAAAATTAGAAATAGTCAAGATCAGTTACATAATATAAAATTACAAGTAGTCAAGATCGGTTACATAATATATAAAATAAGCCGTGTACTGTCAGTGACGGAGAGACCATGTGTTTCTTCAAAGGTGTTGTAATCGGCATCTTTAAGGGCAGTGGCTATAATTGATCGTACTTGATGGTGTCTAGCATTTCGCAGAGCTTCGCCGTGCGGACAGAATCTCTCTTAACCGAGACATAAGTATTTTTTTAAATGTATGAATAACTGATGTACTGTACCCTTATAGTCCCATTTTTCTCCAATATCTGTCGAATACAAAAAATGTAATCAACAGTCGATCTATTACTCCTGAAACCACACTGATTATCACCAATAATTTAATTTACATATGGAGTTAATCTTCTCAAAATAACATTGGACAAAATTTAATTATACACCACTTAAAATTAGAATGGAGACGTAGTGTACGTGTCATTTAAGTGACATTGTTTATTTCTCGTGTGACGCAAGATCCCACCTTTTGCAAACGAGCGACGAGGCGAAGAGGAAAGGGGACAGGAGACGAAAATAAAACTGGTTGAGATCGAAGAGCTTTTTTCGGGTGGATGACTGGATTGGTGGCTGCAGCGCAAGAAAGAGGAGGAGGAGGATCCGGACGGCCGTGACCTTGACCCTGACCTCCATCCTACTGACTCTCACTGAGAGAGTGTGACCTAGAAGCCGGCAGCGCTGGCCTGGCGTGGCCTGGCCGGGATCAGCTCAGCTCCGCCAGGTGGCGCAGCGTCGGTCCAGAGGGCTGGCTGGCTGGCTGTGTCTTATTGGCAGTCCAGCTTATGTGTTTTACCTCGCGTCAACATCCCACGTTCCCTGGAGGGTAGATCTAGTTGCTCTCCACAAGAATAACGGCTTAAACAGCTCAACCCTCAAATTACAGAGCAGTTTATTTCTTTCTTTTTTTTCTTTCAATTTACCTTTTCTTCCTTTTCTCATCATCATCATCATCATCATCTTCTTCTTCTTCTTCTTCTTCTTCTTCTTTTCACCTTTGCATTGTACTTTTCTCCCATTTATTATCATTTTTTCATCTGCTTCTTTTCTTCTTAGCGTCTTCATTCTATTCAAATATAGTATATATATTTTTAATTTTATTTACTTACAAATGGCTTTTAAGGAACCCGGAGGTTCATTGCCGCCCTTTGTATATTTATGCATGTTTGTTGTATGTTAAAAGAAATGAAACTCAGCTTCCTTTACGTAAAGACTATCATGAGTACGCTACCAGATATTGTAATGATATTGAGTTACCATTGATTAGACTTGAAAAAACCAATTCTTCATTTATGAAACAAAGTATAAAGTTTTATAACATGTTGGCTAATGACGTTAAAATTTTGGATATGAGACATTTTAAGATTGTATTTAAAAAAACATTTTACTATCCATCCATATTATAGAATAAGTGATTTTCATGGTATACTTAAGAATGTGTTGCTTTGACTTATGTTGATTGTTTCTTGACTTAGTTTGATTGTCTGTAGACACAAGCCAAACTTAATAAAGCATATCCATCCATCCATCCATCTGTCTGTCTCCTGTCTGTCTGTCTGTCATCTGTCTGTCTGTCTGTCTGTCTGTCTGTCTGTCTGTCTGTCTGTCTGTCCCAGTCAGTCAGTCAGTCAGTCAGTCTGTCTGTCTGTCTGTCTGTCTGTCTGTCTGTCTGTCTGTCTGTCTGTCTGTCTGTCTGTCTGTCTGTCTATCTACCTATCTACCTATCTACCTATCTACCTATCTACTATCTACCTATCTACCTATCTACCTACCTACCTACCTACCTACCTATCTACCTATCTACCTATCTATCTATCTATCTATCTATCTATCTATCTATCTATCTATCTATCTATCTATCTATCTATCTATCTATCTATCTATCTATCTATCTATCTATCTATCTATCTCACATAAGCCCGCCATCGGTCCCTATCCAGTGCAAGATTAATCCAGTCTCTACCATCATATCCCACCTTCCTCAAATCCATTTTAATATTATCCTCTCATCTACGTCTCGGCCTCCCCAAAGGTCTTTTTTCCTCCGTCCTCCCAGCTAACATTCTATATGCATTTCTGGATTCGCCAATACGTGCTACATGTCCTGCCAATCTCAAACGTCTGGATTTAATGTCCCTAATTATGTCAGGTGAAGAATACAAAGCTTGCAGTTTTATGGATAAAGAATCCTGTTCCTAATTGGTGATTATTGTTTCCTTCCTCATAATACAAGTAATCTATTCGTGACATACCTTTCCCATCTAACCTAACCTCCTGTACTCCCACAAAGTCTATTCTATATCTAAGTAGTTCTTTTGCTACTAATGTTACTCCTCCTGTTCTACATAGACTTTTAACATTCCAAGTACCAAATCTCATAACGTTATTCCTATGCTGTGGTCTTGTCAGAAAATCAGTCCCATTCCGAGGATTATTTTGGATTTTCGTAGCAAGCTGTTTTTTACGGTGATGGGTTGTTAGCCCTTCGCCCAACCCCCAAGCTGGAGGACCACCGCTCATCGGTTGTACGCGACTGCTTATTCAATATATTCGCAGCTGCCTCCATATCTAGAGGCCGTCTCCTCTATCTGCCGCCATGCCGTGGTGATAAGGGGCCCAGAATACATGTATGTGCGCTATGTCAATAATATGTATTTATTTTGTGTGAACATTAACTTATATGGAATATCCCCTGAGCACGAGTATGTCACTTACTCTTTCTGGGGGTGCTAGAGAGTTCTTATATAAAAAAATCAATATGTATCTTTGTTCTGGCAATAAATTATTATTACTATTATTATTATTATTATTATTATTATTATTATTATTATTATTATTATTATTATTATTATTATTATTATTATTATTATTATTTTGTACTTTATGTAGATGCCATTTATTGTAACTTATATATGTAATTTTGTATTGTATTGAATCCTTCCCTCTCAAGGGAAGTACTTGAGTTATCAGGAAGAAATTTTGGATATTTCTACATCATTAGCAAGAGCCTTTATGCTGAAATTATACTTACACTTCAGCACGTTTTGTATACAATTATGCTTTGCAATTGTTACAATATTGAGAAGTTAGGCCAATTGAAGTTTCATCGTACAGAAAATGGTCCAAATAACCAGGAACACCGAATTCGTGCCGGTGACACATTCTCGCAAACCGAATCGAAAGCCGAACTTGTTTGGCGATTCGAACGATATATAGTTCTCTCACCTCATGCCTAGTTTAAAGAACGAATACTGTACTACCGAATGGAAAGACATTCGACCAAGACAACGAGAAAGCAACAGATACAAGACCGTCTTCACAATCAGCCAAGTCTCTTGCAGAAGAAGGCGAATTTTTTAAATCATCCAAGTCTGTTGATGATGAAGGCGAAACATCCGAATCAGAATATGTGCTCTCGCCGGAAAAGTAAGCTCGATCGACTGATAGGGAAGGTTGTTTTTTTTTTTCAAGAAAAAATATGGAAGGCCAGACAAGATAACAAGAATTCAAGCTCGAATTCAAATATGTAAGTAGCTTGAAAGAAAAGCAAATAGTTCGAGGAGTTTTGTTGAACAGATTGCGTTATTTGGTATCCTCGAACTTCAAAATTGCAGTAAATCTGGTTCATCCGATTCACGAGTCCGACATTCAAATTTGGGCCAGAGAGCGGGTGTAGCTTAGACCAGTCTACTATGACGCATCCTGGGCAACGACTCTGTCGGTAAATTGGAGTACTCAACTGGCTTCATATTGGAGAATAACGAACAGTTAAGTACCCGCCATTATTAAAAACGAAACATGTTTGGATATTTCTATACCATTAGCAAGAACTAATTACGTAGTTATCGAATCTAAAAACAGACCTCTGATTTTCCAATGTGTTTAAGCAGAGGTGACCTTCAGATTTGTCACATTACATACAAAATAAATCGCAATATATAAAGAATTTCCATTTGTTTACGTTCATGCGTTTGACATAGGAGTCCAAACACTACAAAGGTCATAATTTGTAACAGTTGTCATAAAGTACATTTACATGAATAAATTTCTTTTTGTGTTTAATTCACTCTTATTTACAAATGTATTTTTATTTATACCTGTTCAGATATTTTCACTTCTTTTATTGTCTCTGTAATTATTGTAAAAGTGTGCCGTAAATAAAACATTGCAATTCACATTGCTAGATCATAAAAATTAATATTTGCATTTGTACGTGGAATAAACAAACAGTTGTCATGATGATACATCAAGCGAGAATCGTATTTCTTTCATTTTTATATTACGGCCAACATTTCTTTTAATCACAAGTTAAATCAGTCCTGCTTTTCTTCGATCTCTTTCTGCATTTCTTTATCCTTCAGAAATGCTGTTCATGGCTCTTCGCACAATGCAGTTTGGAGCCACTCACGAGACGGTTATTTCATTCTATTTTCCTTTCTGCTACAGTTCTTTTATATTTCGTACAATTTTCTTTTCATATAAAATTATTTCATTTCATACAAGATATAAAGAAAAAGTGCCCCTCGCCAAAGCCACGTGGTCTAAGGCGTCATACCTAGAACCCTAGATCATGCCAGATTGCTTTGACGGTAACAACTTTTGTCAGGTTTACTATGCTGCCATCTAGTTGTTACATAAGGAGTCACGTCATAACTCCCATTTGAATTGCATTAGCGACTGTACTGCCATCTCGTGTTCGTTTACGGCGGACGGGTGGCGATCCTGGCGTTGTTCTCTTCAATGTGAGCGTATTCCGAATCTCACCGGTGAGCAATCCGATGACATCACGGTGTTCCGAATTCCACCGATGACGTCATTGATGCTCCACCGGTGTCGCACCGGTGCCATCAACTTGCAGAGGTGGTGGCAGTCTCCATCAGCCGCCATCAGTGAATCTGATTGGTTCTTGTAAAGGGCGGGAATTAGCAGACGAATAACATAGTGCACTGTTGTGTCATGGCGGTGTGTTCTGCTTTGGTTCTGCTGTATTGTTTGTAACGAGCACAACGTAAAAACAATATGTTAATGGCTTATGAGCGAACATGTCAACGGACCAGTTATTACTACCGGTTCAAGAAGTGAATTGTTTATGCTATCTTTTCTTTGAACGAGATGGGAGTACGAAAATTTCGCAAAATTTTGCTAGCGTAGCACAGACAACAACTTGTACAGTCGCCATGACAGCCGTCGATCCTTCCAGCAGTTTTGTTCCTTATTTCGCTGCAATGTGACGTCACTGATGCCACCGGATCGGTGAGATTCGGAATACGCTGTGTTTTACCGATTTTAACATAGGGATGAGCTATCTGTTACATATGACCTAGGCTAGAACTAGAGATCCGGTAAGAGAGATGTTTGCAGTCCTCATGGAGAAAGAAATTATCTTATGTAATTTCAGCCATTCTGTGAGGATTTGGAGAGTTGCAGTGAGTGGAATAATCAGGTTCCTTACTATTATGACTGTCAGGATCATCGTGCTTACTACAGGTTAGAACTAGAGATCCTACAGGTTAGATGATCGTTCACCTCTGCTCAGACATGTGAACATTGAGGCTAGTAGTTGGCTAATGAAGTTGTATCTGAGTTTCTGTAATGGAATAAAAGTGGTGCTAATAGTAATAAATGGAAATATAAAAATTGGAAAGTTATCTTTTGAAGAAGTGGAAAAATTGAAATATCTTGGAGCAACAGTAACAAATATAAATTATACTGTTTGCATAACGTGAAGTAGGAGATTTTAAATCGAATCGATCTTCAAACTTATTTTGCATCGAAACGATACATTTCCGGACATGGGTTCCTAATCAAAACTTTATTTACTTAGTCCCCTCTACAATCCCTAGAAGTTTGTAATAGGAATTATGAAACAACCTGTATATACATAGATTCATCCTAAACTACTGGGCAAATTTTTCTCGTATTAAGTCTACATATATCTGAGTCCATTTCTCCGAGTATTATGTGTCATATGTCCTATATTAAAAATATGTAAAATAAAAAGGAGTAAGTTGTTCTTTACTTCACAAGTTTCCTTCGTTGTGGTTAGATATCTATGAGGGCCAATCTGGTTCAGATTGTAGATATCTCTCAAGGCCGTCATATCGTCAGAACGCAGAGGTTACTAATGGATAAAACAGGAAACAAAATATAAAAAAATGGTTGTAATAGACCTTGAAAAGTCTCGAGTTTTCGGTTTGGAGAAAAACGTTGATGTCAGTTAGAATTTTAAAATCAACTTTTTCAGCATCGTAATAATTTCCTTAAAGAGAAAATTACATACTAGGTTCAAAAAGTTCCTGGAATTTGCTAATATCATAGAAACAACGTACCTTAAACACTATTCTACAGCATTCCTTTCAAAATAGTTGCCTTCCGCAACAACACACTTTTGCCAACGCGTGTAGAGTTCCTGGAAGCAGGCCTGGAAGCCATTTTGTGAAACCCGTCTTAGTGCTCTCGTCGCGTTTGCGATAACCTCTTCAGCATTGAATCTCCGTCCTTTCAGATGACTTTTCAGACGGGGAAACAGAAAGTAATCAGGTGGTGAGAGATCAGAGAGTATGGTGGGTGATCCAAAGCAGTTATGTTGTGCTGGCAAGAAAATTCTTTACAATAATTGCGCAATTAACAGGTGCATTGTCATGCATAAGGAACCAGTTGTTTTCTACCCACTTTTCTGGACGTTTCCTTCTCACTGAGTCCTGGAGGCGAAGGAGGATTTCTAAATACAATTATTTCATTACAGTACGACCTTCTGGAATGAACTCATGGTGGATGAGACCCTGAGAGTCGAAGAAAACTTCCAACATAACTTTGCTTTTGGAAGTGTCCCTAGGAAATTTTTGCTTCCGAGGAGATGTTTTCAATTTCCACTCAGATGACTGTCGTTTAGGGACTGGGTCGTACAAGTAGCAAAGTTTCATCACCAGCAATAATTTTGTTTAAGAAATTTCTCTGCAGGAGTTTTGTGTAACAAAACACAGAACTTGATGTTTGTACGTTGCTCTGTGGACATAATTACAAAATGCGACGAACAAACAAAACACTATGATAAACAATTGCCTACAACTCAAAACCAACAATCGCCATTATCAACAAACTTTAAGGAAATGACATCATGAATGTTACCAACAAAACAAATGTATAATATCCCTTGTTATATATTAATACGAAAAATGGTAGTAAAATTCCGGGAACTTTTTGAACCCAGTAGTATATGCCGCAATGCTTTTCTGGGTACAGGACATAGGGACTCATTGCCATAAGAAATCAATGTATAAATACAATGAAGATTTTTTTAAACCGCCCTAAATAAGGGTTCGAATAGATCGGCCTACTAATCAATTCATAAAGAATAATCATTAAAACCAATTGTGTGACAATTTGAAAGGAAAAAGAAAACATTAAGATGAATGATACGAAAATCATTTACAATAAAAGTTTGTTGGGTACAAATGATTACTAATTATAGCTAAGGATGATTTTAACACACGAGATCCTATGGCATCAATCGTTGCATCAGAAATTTTAAATTGTTTAAGTTGATTTAAAGTTTCACGTGGGATCGTGCCACGGGCACCGAACATGAGCCCAAAAACTGTCCAATGTGTGATGTGGTAATGTGCTCCAAGATGCTGACAACAAGGCTCATATATGACTTGTTTTTCACGACACACCTCTTGTGGCTGTTGCTCATGCATCTCGAAACGGATTGTGGGATCAAGAATGACACCCTTATCCTTCTGCCGATCAATTATGATGATATCAGCACGTCTAGTAGAGCCATCAGTGAGTTATGTTCAGAAATTAGCAGGCTTTGACAATTTGAACAAGGGGCATCAGACTTTGACTTACAAGCCAACATTCTCATCCAGGCAGGTAAAATAGTTATTTTTTTTTTCTTTCACCATGTCAATAATGTCAAAACAAATGCTTATACAAATTTTGGCCACTCGATCGCAATTACGATGCCCGTAAGAAAATAAGTTTCCCTGGGGCCGTTTACAGAAAAAAACACAATTTCAAGGAAAGATTTATTGGAACAGATATAACAACTGTTCACCTATTTTTAAACATATTCCCCACTAGAATTGAGACATTTATGATCATATCATTGGATCGACAGAGAGGTGCAGACGGCTGTCACACACTGGTTCCGATCCCAGGCGGCAGACTTCTACGACACAGGAATATAAGAGTTGATCCCAAGGTATAAAAAAGTCTCAATTTTGGTGGGGAGTATGTTGAAAAATAGCCCAACAATTGCTGTATCTGTTGCATTAAATCTTTGCATGAAATTGTTTTCTTTTCTGTAAACGGCCACACGGAAACTTATTTTTTACGGCCCTCGTAATTGCGCTCGAGTGGCCAAAATTTGTATAAGTACTTGTTTTGATATTATTAACGTGGTGAAAGAAAAAAATTAACTTTTTTATCTGCCCCCATGAGAATTTGGTTGTTAGCTATTTTCGCCGCGCTTCCCTCGTTCCTAATGTGTCTGGTCCAAGAGGTGTATACATGATTAAGAAATGAAATCTGTCCTCTATCCAGATGTAAATCAATAATTAGCGTATCTCTTATAGTTTTCGTGCAGAAAGTTTTTCAAATTTTGCATCGAAAACTCTTGACATACCACGTCAACCACACCTGGAGAAAGACGTGGTTCTACTCGTACGTCAAAACTATTGAAATTAAGTTTGTAAAATCAAAATACACAGAGAAAACCACGCTAAAATGTTATATTTGTCGGGAAATTGCACAGAGATCCAATAGTAAAGGCCCTGAACGTTGAATGATTGCAATATATTGTGCAACATTACTCAAAGGTGGATGATATCAGCAGAAATTGTGGGTTACTTCAGCTGCGTAGATCTGCACTCCTTGCGTGGCCATTGCGTCATGACAATCACTTCTACGAAAATCAACGGCTGTGTTAAATGACGCAGCGGAGAAAAAAAACACGATTTGCGCGCGTGAAGGATAAATGCAACATTGAAAAATTCCTTTCCAGAACGACTAGTTACAGTTGTTCAGATCAAATTTCTGCGCATTTAAAGGACAAAACTAAAATTCTTCCAATCATTTATTATCATAATACACTGCTCTCTTAAACTGACTGAGTATATTGAGAATTAAATCAATGGCTTTCCCAAAACACGCTATGAAATGTTTCATATAAAACAATTCTTATCTCGAGAAGGAAGCAAAGACGAGCAAAATTGTATTAAACTTTCCTGTTTGAAATATCTCAAAGAGTAACCCCTGAAATGAACTATATTACTTACGGTTCATTCTATATAGACTTATCCAAAAATCTAACGGAGGTTTCTTGATCAAATTCCTTAATGAAAGTTAGAACGATTAAAGCTAAACTTCATACTGTTTTCTTCTTCTTCTTCTTTATTATTATTATTATTATTATTATTATTATTATTATTATTATTACTACTACTACTACTAATACTACTATTATTATTATTATTATTATTATTATTATTATTATTATTATTATTATTATTATTATTATTACTTACTTACTTACTTACTTACTCACGGGCGTTTAAGGGACCCAGAGGTTCATTGCCGCCCTCACATAAGCCCACCATCGGTCCCTATCCTGAGCAAGATTAATCCATTCTCTATAATCATATCCCACCTCCCTTAAATCCATTTTAATATTATCTTCCCATCTACGTCTCGGCCTCCCAAAGATCTTTTTCCTCCGGCCTCCCAACTAACACTCTATATGCATTTCTGGATTCGCCCATACGTGCTACATGCCCTGCTCATCTCAAACGTCTGAATTTAATGTTCCTAATTATGTCAGGTGAAGAATACAATGCGTGTAGTTTTGCGTTGCGTAACTTTCTCCATTCTCCTGTAACTTCATCCCTCTTAGCCCAAAATATTTTCCTGAGAACCCTATTCTCAAACACCCTTAACCTATGCTCCTGTCTCAAAGTGAGAGTCCAAGTTTCACAACCATAAAGAACAACCGGTAATTTAACTGTTTTATAAATTCTAACTTTCAGATTTTTTGACAGCAGACTGGATGATAAAAGCTTCTCAACGGATTAATAACACGCATTTCCCATATTTATTCTGTGTTTAATTTCCTCCCGAATATAATTTATATTTGTTACTGTTGCTCCAAGTTATTTGAACTTATCCACCTCTTCGAAAGACAAATTTCCAATTTTTATAGTTCCATTTCGTACAATATTCTGGTCACGAGACATAATCATATACTTTGTCTTTTCGGGATTTACTTCCAAACCTATCTCTTTACTTGCTTCCAGTAAAATCCCCGTTTTCCCTAATCGTTTGTGAATTTTCTCCTAACATATTCACGTTATCCGCATAGACAAACAGCTGATGTAACCCTATTATTATTATTATTATTATTATTATTATTATTATTATTATTATTATTATTATGTTTTGGGAAACCCATTGATTTAATTCCCAGTACGCTCAGTCAGTTTAAGAGAGCAGTATATTATGATAATAAATGATTGAAAGAATTTTAGTTTTGTACTTTATATCTGCAAAAATTTGATCTTAACATATACAGAGTGATTCATGAGGATTTACCGCCACTTACGGAGCTTATTGTAAAATACATTCTGAGCAAAAAGATGCCATATAAACATCTATCCTAATCTCAATGTTTTCAGAGTTACATTAATTTCAAGTTATTTGTAAAATACCGTTATACTTTAGAGAATAAGGTTCTTAGGAAAATATTTGGAGCTAAAAGGGATGAAGTTACAGGAGAATGGAGAAAGTTACACAACGCAGAGCTGCACGCATTGTATTCTTCACCTGACATAATTAGGAACATTAAATCCAGACGTTTGAGATGGGCAGGGCATGTAGCACGTATGGGCGAATCCAGAAATGCATATAGAATGTTAGTTGGGAGGCCGGAGGGAAAAACACCTTTAGGGAGGCCGAGACGTAGATCGGAAGATAATATTAAAATGGATTTGACGGAGGTGGGATATGATGATAGAGAATGGATTAATCTTGAGCAGGATAGGGACCAATGGCGGGCTTATGTGAGGGCGGCAATGAACCTTCGGGTTCCTTAATAGCCAGTAAGTAAGTAAGTAAGTAAGTAAGTATTATTAAGGCTAGATGGTTTGAATTACACTATTCTTTGACTTTGAATGGGATGGTATCGAAATGGAGTTACTACGGAATAATATTAATGCCTACATTAAATTAAAAACACAACATGCGCATAACTTCAAAACCGTCACAGGACGACGTGCCCGGCCGGTGCCACTTGCGACCTGAATTCCCATGGCATTCTCTCACACATAAACAGCGCTGTTTTGTCGGACATTCAAATAAGAGGAAGACAGGGTACCAGCAGACGTTGACAGAAAATGAAAGAAAGAAAGAAAAAGTGGTGGCAGGGGAAGAATCAGAGCGTAGCCCGCAAACCAAGAGAGGAGAGCACGAAAGAGAGTTGAACTTGAGGTGAGAGAGGGAATGGCGGAAGTGAGACCTTCAGTGCAGCCGACAAGCTTGACTGCCAGTGCAATTACGGGCGAGACGCTCCGCCGAGGAAAGTGAGAGTGCGCACCTCTGAGACCGCGAACCCAACACTACAAGACTCGTCTCGGCATTGCTTAT
The DNA here is from genome assembly GCA_025594305.2 of Periplaneta americana. Taxonomy (NCBI): domain Eukaryota; kingdom Metazoa; phylum Arthropoda; class Insecta; order Blattodea; family Blattidae; genus Periplaneta; species Periplaneta americana. The sequence goes on along the minus strand of JAJSOF020000025.1, from coordinate 22,302,388 downwards.
GTTTACTCTTACCGGTGATATTAAAACAGTCGTAAAGTAGCCAGTTGTTATTAGATAAGGGCTGGGCGCATTACGTGATTCTGAGAAATGAGCGCTGTGTGCTTTAAAGAGCGGATCTTGCGTGCGCTGTGACGTATGCATACTGTACGTCACTCAGTGTCGGTGCAGTGGTGACTCTGCAGTATGATGGCGAACTTTGAAGACAGAGCTTCCGCTCATACATTAAAGCGGCCCGCTACGCCCAATGCTTTTAATATATCATGGGAGGAGTTTTTTTCGTAGAGAGGAGTGGATTAGCAAAGTGTTTAATTTGTCACAAAACACTCCAACTGATTAAGAAGTTCAATATTCAACGGCATTATTCTTTACAACATGCTACTGAATATGACGTTGGTAATGAACGCCATAAATTAATACAACTTAAAGAAAATGTTTCTCAGGTACATTATATTAGAGTATCTATTTGATATTTATATTGCATTATAAGTTATTATAAATTTAGTAATATATAATTTTAAATTATACAAGTATTATGATATATCATATTATAGTATATTACAGTTCATGATATATCATATCATATATCATATATCATATCATATCATATCATATCATATCATATCATATCATATCATATCATATCATATCATATCATATCATATCATATATTATGAATTAACAGGATGGCAATAATGCACTTAGTGGATCGGCTATGAGAATTAGCTACAAAAATTTGCTACGAAATTGCATAGGAATTGAAAACATTAAACGAAGGTGAATTCATCAAGCGATGTTTAATTATATTGGCAGATGAACTCTGTCCACAACAAGTAGGGGAAGTGGAAGCCATACGCCTGTCACGTAGAACAGTGGTCAGAGATTGCAGTATGTGCGTATGGGTTATATAAATAAGCCTAATGATTTGTGTGTGTGCATAGAGCGAAGTTTATTCCATTAAATTAATAAGAGTGTTATAAAGTCTGTACTGTACAATGGATTGATGTAATATCCTTATAAACTATTACGTACTGACAGACTGAATGACTAGAACAACCGTGGCTCTTGTTTTATTAATGCAGGGAAGGTAGCTGTAATGCGAGTCCGCCACTGCGTGAGCGTTCTGCTCTGGCTTAGAATTGAAGTGCCTTGCGGAGCGAGAACAGCTCTGGCCGACTAAAAGGAGACGCTCTCATGCCCGGCCCTGTATTAGATAGAGCTAACGGATCATTTGCAATACAAAAAATAGTTTGTTCTCATTTTAGGCTGACCAGATTTTTTATGATCCAGCAGGGGACATCGGCAATTTCAAGAAAAACCACAAATGCTTACCTAGTCACTCTCCGTTGAAATGTGCAGACAATACATGTAACAGTAGATACAATGATATAGCTTTCCACACTAAATTTGTAGAGTATCTTAACTTTTAAAATTAGATGCATAACTAGACTACACGTAATTCTTATACATAATTTAGCCACTAAGAATTCAGTTTTAGCACTGACGCATGCATGGAAGTGTTTTACATAATATTGTACACACTGAACTCTAACACACATTTTACAAATACTTGTCTGAAGAATGTATCTTTTTAAGTACGGTATTTGTTCATTCCCATACAACAGGCCTGCACAAGATTTGCGCTCTCCGAGCCGGCTCACAGCTCATGAGCGGAATGCAGATATTGGCTGCGCTCTGTATAAGGGTGGACTGGAAGAAGGGGTGATCTCGTACAAAATATACACAAAAGGAAATACTATTACAAGTGCTTATGAAATGAATTCCCGTTCAGTGCTTGCAAAACTATCTTCGACTATTATTAATTAATAAAGAAATATTTATTTTACAGAAGTAATAGAAATTCTATAGCTATTTAAATGTACAATATCATTTTGTTATATTTTTATTTATCAGTACATCAAAACGAGGTTTTATGCTGTGGGCAGCTGAAAGGAACAGTAGCCTACTGATCATAATGCAACATCAGTTACAGATGTTCGATGTCTGCCATTATTAAAGTTGATTGTAGAAAACAGTTGCTCACAAATATAAATGTTGAGTCAAACATAGCAATCATTTTCACAGCCAGCCTGTGTAGTCGTGGATATTATTGCTAATGTTTAGTCTTGTAAAACTCAACCAGGCTAGTAGTATTAGTCAAACGATCTTTAGCCCTTAGGTCACATTTAAGATCAATAAGTTCCAGCTGTAAATTGTTAAATGTTAAATGTTACGTTCCGTCTTTTAGATTCCTCCATACTGTACTGTAGCTGTAGGTAAGCAACGTGAAACAGTTACTGAGAATAGGCCTACACACTGCACTCCACAAGATAACTGAGTGGTTGCTTCCCTCTCCTCTACTTATATCAAGTCTATGTCATTCTGACGTATCTTCCTCTCCGTTTCGGCGAGCGGTAAACACCGCTCTCCCGCTCCGAAGGAGCGCGCGCGCTCGTTGAGCGCTGTTTGTGCAGGCTTGCCATACAACTTCACACTAAGTTCTTCACATGAGAAATGGAAGTTTGTTTTCACTTGTAACAAAGCTTTAACTGTTTCAAGTTTCATTCTTAACGTTTCATCAGTCCAGGTTGAGTTCATTATGGAGAAAAGTCTTTCATATGATGAATTACTGCGTCGAAGTCACAAGATTAATGACATTATTTTCAGAAGATTTTCAAATGGAATGGATTTTTTTTTAATGTTGAAAAATATCATACCACTTTTCACCTGTTGGTTTGTCACAAAATTCCTCATTTTTTAAACTACTTAAAAATGGACGCTGCGGCAATTCTAACGCTTTCGCGCAACGCGAATGTTAAGATGACGAAAGACAAAGATGTTATGTTCTTCTCAAAGAGTGCAGAATATCTCATACTATGCTCGCAGGTTCTTCTGTCTCATACTAAGGACCTTTCATAAATATGCATGAATCACAGCATTTCCATCACGATACTTAAATATTTATGTGTTAAATGTTATTGAAACAGAATAAAAGCTTCTGGGGACAAAATTAATTTCCAGGGACAAAAGCGGGGACATTTGCTCCCTGGAGACAGCAATTCAAAACCGGGGACTCTCCCCGGAAATCTGGGACGTCTGGTCAGCCTATCTCATTAAAAAAAGGAAGTTAACTCTAATATCTTGAAAATTATTCCATGTACAAAAAATACATTACTTGTATCACATGTCCTCTTCGATGTAATTTAATTTGTAATTGTCGGTTTGTGCATATCTAAAATATTTCACACGCTATTGGAGGTGAAAGAGTTAGGTGGGCCACCCTGTGTAATTGTTTTCGGTTTTATGTTCAATTTTTAGTCGCAAATTTTAAATATTTGCCATTTGTTGTTAATTAATAGTTAGCAGAAAATATCGCACAAGCTTAATGTTACTAATAATAATTAATATTAGAGAAGAAAAACTCGCTCCGGCGCCGGTGATCAAACCCGGGTCCTTGGTTCTACGTACCAAGCGCTCTGACCACTGAGCTAAGCCGAATTCAATCCACAGCGACGGATCGATAATATTAATTGGAGCAACAGTAACAAATATAAATGATACTCGGGAGGAAATTAAACACAGAATAAATATGGGAAATGCCTGTTATTATTCGGTTGAGAAGCTTTTATCATCCAGTCTGCTGTCAAAAAATCTGAAAGTTAGAATTTATAAAACAATTATATTACCGGTTGTTCTTTATGGTTGTGAAACTTGGACTCTCACGTTGAGAGAGGAACATAGGTTAAGGGTGTATGAGAATAAGGTTCTCAGGAAAATATTTGGGGCTAAGAGGGATGAAGTTACAGGAGAATGGAGAAAGTTACACAACGAAGAACTGCACGCATTGTATTCTTCACCTGACATAATTAGGAACATTAAATCCAGACGTTTGAGATGGGCAGGGCATGTAGCACGTATGGGCGAATCCAGAAATGCATATAGAGTGTTAGTTGGGAGGCCGGAGGGAAAAAGACCTCTAGGGAGGCCGAGACGTAGATGGGAAGATAATATAAAAATGGATTTAAGGGAGGTGGGGATAAGATGATATAGAATGGATTAATCTTGCTCAGGCTAGGGACCGATGGCGGGCTTATGTGAGGGCGGCAATGAACCTCCGGATTCCTTGAAAGCCAGTAAGTAAGTAAGTAAGTAAGTAAGTAAGTCAATATCACAGATATTATTCTGTAGGACAAATTAATAAAAAAGATCTATAATATTCTCATAGTTAGCAGTGCATATAACTGCAGAATCCCGGCCAAACAAGTCACTCAGCTGAGTGCGCCCCTAGTGTAATGGCAGTTGACATTGGACATAATCGTCAACATATAGACTATGCCTAACTTGGAGTCAGGCCACAAAGGGAAACATTGAAGCAGAGGAATTCGATCCGTCGCTGTGGATTGAATTCGGCGTAGCTCAGTGATCAGAGCGCTTGGTACGTAGAACCAAGGACCCGGGTTCGATCCCCGGCGCCGGAGCGAATTTTTCTCCTCTAATATTAATTGCCAATATCACAGATATTATTCTGTAGGACAAATTAATAAAACAAGATCTATAATATTTTTAATGTTACTAGATTCATTTCAGATTATCAGTAGATCTCAACATCAAGTCCAACATAAGAACATCACACGGGGATCAAACCGTGGCTGTTGTTGCAGTTTGCAAGCAGTCGCTCAGAGCTAACAGAGCTCAAATAGCGAGTGAGTCGACACACAACATGGGGGATCGGGTTCCTTCCTTTGTGCGGGTAGCGGAGTCATCCTGGATTATGCCACTACATCCGTCGCTGTTAGGGATCACGTTCCCCGGAAATCTAGTCGCATCGTGGGTAAGCTTTCCTGCTTGCGGTCTACCAATCAAGCACGCAATAAACTTTAGAAGACATTTACTGTGACGTACTTCACGGGTACATTTAACGGTCGAAAAAGTTACAAACTTAGAAGTTGGTGCATGAGCGGTAAGAAATAAATAAAAGGTCTGAATGAAATTACAACAGAAAGTTTGGTGATTTAATTTCGTAAATCGTGTTTTAGTGTGATAAAAATGTTTAGGGGATCATACATATAGAGATCAGTTAGGAAGTTATAAAATTGAAAAAAGATGTTGGGAAATTAAATTAAAAAGTGGCCAGTTAATAAATAGTCTATAGTTACCGAATGAAATTTACTGTAGAGAAGTAAATCTTAGAAAGTGATGTAATGAAGTTTATGAAAGATGATCTTAGTGTAGTATTTTCAATTTTCTATGGTTTTTTCTGAGTGTTAATTGTGGTTAAGAAATTAATGATCAAACTAAAGTGAACTAGATACTCATGTCAAGATTTAGTAAGATTATAATGAAGTGTATTAGGTAGAAAAAAAGATCCCAATGAGTATAACCGGGTGGAGTGTTACGAGTTAGATGTAATGTAGAAAGACGGAATTATACATAAATTTAGTTAGCAAGATTAGAATGCTGAAAGGAACGTAAGTGTGGAACTAACAGATGGTGGACAGTTAAGATCAATAAGAAGAAATTGACTGATTAGAGTTAAGTTAATAGCGAGAGTAGAAGAGTTATGAGCTTAACAGCTGTCGAGATTGCATGCTATTTGTAGGTATATGTAATAGAAAGTTATGGTGAAACCCTTATACATGAGTTGTGGTACACCATAACTAATATAAATGTTGATGACAAATAAAATATCTATCTACTATGACGTACCCGAATCCGATGTGATGATAGATTTTCTCCACGTTTCGTGCCTTCCAGTATTGCATATCTTGAACAGAAACACAAAGCGGAAGATTAGAGCCATTATAACTTCTTCCAATGGTTATTTCACAACGCTTTATCAACTCCTAAGGTTATCTAGCGTCTGAATGAGATGAAAGTGATAATGCCAGCGAAGTGACTGTGTTTCGCATGCTACCTTGATTAGGAAATTAAATTATTATGGAGTTTCAGGAATTGAATTGGATTTGTTTAGAACGTATCTACGTGATCGTAAACAAGCTGTATATTTTAATGAAAGCTGCTCAAATCTTGATGCCGTTCTAGCTCAAACCATTTTCAACTTATAATTTTTTTGTTTTGTATAAATGACGTTCCTCAAAGGTGTCTTAAATTATAAACAACTAGCTGAAAGCACCCGACGTTGCCCGGGTTTTCCTTTCTGCTTCTATTTTTAATTAAACTGGTTATTAAATTTTCGGAAATCTCGGAAACCTAGCTATACACAACCAAAACGAATTGTCTTTATTAAGCTTTCCTCGCCTATAAAGATGAATCTTTACTTGACGTCACTTACATGAATTAATGAACTCCTTAGCCAAATGCCTGCCAGTTGTAAATCAGGCACCGAAAAGAAAGCATTTCATCATGTGCCTGACGTTAAACTGTTATTTTAAATTTATATATATATATATATATATATATATATATATATATATTTATTTATTTATTTATTTATTCTGGTGTAGTTAAGGCCATTAGGCCTTCTCTTCCACACCGCCAGAAATACACATAAAGTAATAGAAAAATCAAACTATAGGCTATAATTCCTTCTCCTCTTTCTGATCAGTTTCAGCATCGAATCAATATATACATATATAATTTAATTTATATTGGAAGATTTTTTACTTCTTGAAAGCTGTACATCCACTTATATCCTACCCAGTTTTTTTAATATAACTTGAAACTATATCTCATAAATTCAGAACTTATTATATTAATTCTAATTTTATTCACAGAATACAGATACAATATAAACTCACAATAAGTCATTTTTTAACATAAAGACTAATATTCTGAGAGATGTATAGGCCTACCGGTATTTTATAAATTAAGAGATTTTTATTTCCACAACGCTTAACATACTAAATTTGCAACGTGATTATACAGATACCATAAAGTTTGAATGGATAGAGCTAGAGACCACTGGTTTTGTTTTATTAAAAATAGCATTTGTACTATACTTTCAGGTCAAACAGTAAAATGTGTATGTTAGCACAAAGGTTAAGGCCTGTAACTCTTTTGGTTGGATGTCTTAAATTTTTTGCCGACGCTGTATCAAAATTAATTTACTAATTACTCAAAGAAAATAAAAATGTAACACGTATTTACAATGCGCGACTTTCAAGAAACCCAAATCATCTTCCGTATCGTTAAAGGAATCATAGATGTTTTTTCATTATAGAAGGGATGGATAATGACTTTGCGTTTCCCGTGCTTATTTTTATGGTTCTTGGAGTCTTCACGAAAGACGCTCTTGAAGAGAAAATGAGTGTCCAATTTTGTTTGAAATAAGAGGGAAATAATAAAAAAAAAATAAATTCTTGAAAATATATCCTAGAAAGCTTTGGGGCGGGGATTACTGGATGGGGTATATTACGCTAATAATAAGGTGTTTCTAAAGCATGTACGCTTATATTAGAAGCAAGATCCAAAATAAAAGTCACACGCATTATATGATAATAAATTAAGGGGATCAAGTAGGCAAATTTCTTGAACAATTTTTTTTTTCGATTTTTATGCTATATACTTTTACATTCTTTTCTGTTTAATTTGACATATATATCATTATTCTATCTTCCCAATAACTATTTATAAAACAAGTGTGAATAAGGCCCTAGAATGCATAACAAGTTTAGTGAATTCTCTAATGCTTGTATTTAAAATTTAATTTAAATTATTATAAAATTATTACTATTTTTATAATTATGTATACGAATAGATATTAATTTCTTTCAGATTTTCTTGTTTTTTATAGTTATCTTTGGAATGATCACTTTAGACTCAAAATTTTATTTTGCACTTTAAAGGCTAATATAAATAAAATGATTGATCGGTAAGCATGACTAGCCGCCTCTGGAGCGGACCAACTTATTTTTCTCTATTACATTATTCAATATATGAAACTATTACAGTATGCAATATATATGAAAAAAAAGGTTTAATATTTTGAATGAAAACAAAAGTTTTAATATTTTGAATTATTTGAAAGTTTTTCTGTTAAGTTTGTTTTTTTTTTCTTACAAAATGCAGTTTTTTTCAGCTTCTATTACACATAGGACTTTGAAATTTTCAGAGCACGTTGCCACAAGCCTTGTACCTAATTTAACATGAAATTTTCAATAAATCTAAATTATGAAAATAATTACGTACTGATACATATTGAAAATTGTACTTAAAATTTGGACCGGAACAAAAAAAATATATTTAATGTACTACGCACTTTTCCTTCAATTGGCTGTGTTAAATTCAGGTCAGTATATGTAACAATAACGTGTAAAAAATCAAGTGCCTACTACTAGCAGTTTCTGAGAAAAGCTTAATGAAAAATAATGATTTTAACATAGCCGAGATAGGGCGTACCGGATCCCCTTAAAGAGATATATAGAGACTTGGTATATAAAAGAAGTGAAAGTACACCTCTTAACCTAGAAAGACTTCCACCTATTGGTGCTATTTTTTTAGATGTACTCAAAATATGTTGATTTCAATTCAAGTATTTTACATTCCTTTCTGACCTCAAATACATAAAGAAATGTCTTTATTACAAGTTACATCAAATGAAATAATACCAACGTTCCAATAATACAAATACCCAGAGAAGCACTCTTTGTTCTCCTCGTTTTGATTTCGCAACTTCCTTCGTTGACGGTCTTCTTCTCGGTATGGAACGTCTCGGGCTTTTGTTACGAACTTCCATTGTTTATTTAAGTTATTGAATTACGTAAAACGTACAGGTCGCGTTGCTTTGAACTGAAGAATATATTGAAAGGTAGAGGCAACCCCAGGGCAAGCCAGGTCGGCCCAGAGGAAACGTCCTTGGAAAGGGTAGGCATATATTTAAATGTGGCGTAGCAAGTGTTTGAAGAAACAATATCCGAGTTAGGAATTTTCGTCACCGGAACTGTCGTCATTGTACTATTTCGTCACCGATTAAATTTTCGTCACCGGACTTGTAGTAATCCATTACAGACGTGGACAAATTATTAGCAAAATTGAAGATCTTTATTATATATTTTTACAAAATATGATTCTTCAATTAAGACTACAGTTGACATTTTTGTGTATTTCCAAATTATTAGCAAAATTGAAGATTTGTATTGTATACATTTCAAAATTTAACTCCTCAATTTGGACTACATTTGATATTTTTGCATATTTACAAATTATTAGCAAAACTGAAGGTTTTTATTGTATATTTTTACAAAATTCTATTTTTCAATTTGGATTACAGTTGACATTTTGGATGTTTCCAAATTATTAACAAAACTGAAGATTTTTGTTTTATATTTTTACAACATTTCACTCTTCAATGCAGTTGACATTTTCGCTAATTTACAAATTATTAGCAACATTGAAGATTTCTATTATGTATTTTTACAAAACCTGACTCTTCAATTTAAACTACAGTTGACATTTTTGCATATTTCTGTGTACTGTAATGGTGTAAATATCCAAAATTGTCAACTGTAGTCTAAATTGAAAAGTCAAATTTTGTAAACAGAATTATCATAAAAATCGTCAATTTTGTTAATAATTTGTCCACGTCTGTACATTTTCGCAACCAGCCACAACAATATTATATTTTAATTTTTTTAAGCATAATAAAATTGTTCGGTTGTTTCCAAAATTGTGCCATGGATAAATATATAGGCCTAATAGGATGCGAAACTGCGGTCAGCACCATCTGGCGGCGGGGGGCTGAAATAAGATGATCAGCGCCCAACGTCGTAGGTGGTGAACATTAGAACTACGTGTTGGGTACATTACCCAGAGTTCTCTATTTATCTGTTCGAGATATTGCTCGATTTGCTCGAAGAGACAAGATGGCAGACAGAAACTTGCTCATAAGTGAACGTAAAGTGATACTACGTGTGTATAAGCAGTGTATGTTAAACAGTGATGTTTATGGACGTTGTAAAAATAGTGTTGTAGAATGTATTTTAAAGTAATAGTAATATAATACATTGCACTATCTAAGTAGTTCTTGCAGACTTTTCCATTGCTCTGTACAATAAATACCGTACCCAAAGAATACAATCCAAATTATCTAACCTTTTGCTTTATTTTTTTTGTCTCTGTCTGGTTACATTTTAATTGGGTAGTGTAAAATAGATCGTCTCTCTTATCTTCCTGGTGGCTCCGGTAATAATTTTCAGTAGAAGGTGCTGTGAGGAATAAAAATGTAAATGTTTTATTTTAAATTGGGTTAGTTTTGAATATCGAGGAGGGTGGGAGGGAATACTTTCTGCACAGCTTAACATTTTCGTCACCAGGTGCGCTGATAAATGCATGGAGTAATTACTCTTTTCGCTACTTGGTGCGCTGCTAGATGTAATAACGCCCCTCCGCTCAACAGGTGGCAACAAGATCAATTTCTACAACAGCGCCTCTAGTATGTGTTACAGGAAACTCAGTAAGTTTCGCATCCTATTATATATTCATCCATGGTTACGCAGTTAAATTTTTGGTTTAAAGTAGAATGTCTTATTTATTTTCGGCTGCAACTAAATTATTGTAATGGCGGAGCATCCTTATGAGGAATTTCGTTTCACAAGAAGCATTAGGAGCAATGAGAAACTAATACATGAAGGTTATATGTATACCAAACATAAAGTCGCGAATCTGGTGTAGTTTGGAGATGTGACCAGCGCAAGAATGCAACTCTACCATAATCGTGTCGCATGACAAAACGTCAATTGAATCCTATAGATTCAAAATCCCCTATATCCACTTTCACAAATTAAAGGAATTTTGACAGTTATGGAGGCAAATAGAGGCAATTTTGAACCTAGCAGTGACATTTAACAAACCTTTTGCCCCTGACCACATACATAAAAGATTGGCCATCCCCATGTTAAAAACAGTAACATGTAGAAAAGAACAACCGCCAGGATCGCCACTGTCGATTAGTAACGACCGCTAGATAGAAGTATAGTTGCTCCATGCAATTCAAATTAGAGTTATAACATGACTTCTTCTACTGTCGCTAGATGGCAGCATAGTGGAATGATAAAAATAGTTGCCTTCAAAGCCCATAAGAGTGATCAATCTGTTATATGTGATCTGGGCTTTTGCTATAAATTTAGTGGATTTCTTAATTCGAACTATCATTAGAATTTATTCTTAGAAAGCAATATGTGGGCATAACTCAATTATGAACAAAATGGTCTTGAGGGAGTTTTGAATCTAGACTCTAGAAGTCTAGAACATACATGGGCACAATTTTCGGTTACGTGAGGCACTCGATTTGAAATAGTTTGTTTACTAGGAGAGCAGACTGCAGAGTAGGATAGGAAATATAAACTGCTGTGACCTGCGTCACCTTATCGTAATCGCTAAGGCGGTCAGTGGCGAATTATTAGGAAAGCGCTTGGTTAACGTGAGAGACTCGAAAACTTTTATTCAGTTTGGCAAATTAATTCGGCAGCTTTAATCATAAACCTCTTTACTATTTCTCCGTCGCTGAATTGATTTAAATCACAGGTGAGAAATTTCGTAACTAGCCAATAATATTCCATCACGTTGCCTACGCTTATTTTCTTGAATATTCTCGCGTTTCTCAAGATTACTTAATAGTGTTCTCGACCTAAAATAATTTCAGAAAACCATATTTCGTTTTCTACGCACATTTGATACTTTTTTATATAAATTTCTTTTGAAAATAATACGTACAAACAACATTTAATTCCTCGTACCTTTTAATGCAGCATGTTTAAGGTATAATGTCGTATTTAGTATACTATGCAAATGTTAAGATCATAAATTTTCTTCGGAATAGTACGAAAAATAACATTTAATTTGTCTTACCTTCTAATTCAGCATGTTCTTTATGACATAAGGAGTAATGTCGTTGTATATTAAATTTATTAATGCCTAATAGGATTTTCGAGCATAACATACATCGTATGTTCTCCCCTTCTAAACAGCAAAAAAACTCTTCCTCCCATTTCTCATGAAATAATCGTTTTCTAACGCGTACACACTGCTTTGATAATGCCATTATGCCACCACTGATATTGCTTATGAAACTGATATAGAACCTGCCCTCGCCTAGGAGCTACGTGAGGGAGGAACGGGGACTGTGAAGATGATGTCACTCAGAGCGGTAAGCTCTGTGAAGGTCAGTGAGGCACAAATTCTCAAGTGAGGCACGATGCCCATGTATGCTCTAGAGGATTCAATTGTCAATGGCTGATCTGAAGATCTCAGTCACGGGGAGCATAGAGCGCGGGGAGTTCATGAAGGAAAGTGTGAGAAATATTAAATGCACCACCTTCAGTCATTGTGCAATGCCGTGCCATACGAGAGGTTTTCCAGTGAAAAATGTAAATCTACCTCTAAAGAGAACTCCGCGTGAGATACAAAGAGAAAATTTATGTACCATCAGAACCACTGAATATAGATGGTGTGCAAGATATAGATGCTTGATGTAAGATACAATATTATACTGTATGTTAAATTAATTTGTTAACGCTTCAAGTATCTTCGCATTAACCTCTGAAAGTTGAAAATAGTACATTATGCAACGAGCATATAATGGTAGTAATTAAGACGCGAGTATGTTTATGAAACGAGCGCAAGCGAATTTCATAATTTTCATACGAGCGTCTTAATTATTTTTAGTAGGTTATTTTACGACGCTTTATCAACATCTAGGTTGTTTAGCATCTGAATGGGATGAAGGTGATAATGCCGGTGAAATGAGTCCGGGGTCCAACACCGAAATTCACCCAGCATTTTCTCATATTGGGTTGAGGGAAACCCCGGAAAAAACCTCAACCAGGTAACTTGCTCCGACCGGGAATCGAACCCGGGCCACCTGGTTTCGCGGCTAGACGTGCTAACCGTTACTCCACAGATGTGAACAGCGTCTTAATTACCATTATAGGCAAGTTTCATTACGACTTTTTATGCTCGACCATAGTTCTAACTTGAAATTATTCATAAGTATTCATGTTATTCTTATCTGACTGGGAATCGGAACTGACCTTGTGCAATATCTCGTAAATTGTGAGATGTGCGCAGACGCGAAAGTATTGATTTTTTCCTAGAAACAAATGTCATTGACCTTGATATAATCTAGAGAGTAAAATAAAGATTAATCTTGATGTAACCTTGAAATTGATTTAGACATTGAAAAACGACATGACAAATTGAATTTATTTGAATATTATTTATAATTAACGCTAATTATTATAGTAACAGAACATAACCTTCTGTGAGAGTATTGGATTTCCAGCCTCCGTGACGTTTCGCTAGTTGTCTTTCGATTGCATATCCGAGAATAATCGATACTTGCGCTTTCATATTGCTACAATGGTGTTTTCTGATTGGTGGAACACCTGAACTTTAATGAATAGGTGTACTTTAATGAGGTCCATTAAAGGGCTGCTACGAGGTGTATAATTACTACATGTCGGCATGGTCGAGCATAAATATATGTAACTATTATCTAGCTACAGTATTTATTTATGAAATGCTATCTGCTTGCAGACTATTTCCTCGCTTTGGACTCATCATAAAAAAAATATACATTAAGGTCAACTTGTTGAAAAGTCCAGCAGCATTTCAGTATGACTAGATAAGTCAATGAATAATTAATGTTATTTTTTAGTGCAAAGAGATGAGTAAGCGACATGTAACAGAACCAATCAAGGCGTGAAATGAACTGTTACTGTTTTTTTATGAGAATTGCTTGAGAAAGATCCATTCCTCTGGGTGAGATAGTCGGGTCAGGATCTTGTTATCGGCAAAGTGGGATGTTGAACCCGTGTTATCAGTCAATGCCACGAACCAAGTGTTACAAGGCAACAGAATTTGACAATCGAACATTGTCCGTCTCTTCGAGAAAAAGGAACTTAGCACAGCGGTGTCTCGTGATCGTCGGAGATCGATGTTTCGTAATTTGGAAGGTTTCCATCTAGGAATTAGGTCGTCTAGCATTTAACTTCTGTCCGTCCGCTTATTAATCGTTGTAGGTTATCTGGCAGTCTTTCTAGTATACAAAGACACAAACAAATACCACAGCTATGATATTCTGAACTGTCTTTTATCAACATTTTCGCTTATCAAAAATATAAACGTCTATAAAAAAATGTTTCAAGGTCAATAATACATTGCGGTACAGCTGCTGGCATTCATGATAGCGATTGTAAACAGGGTCTAGAGGCCACCGCTGTGATACCGAGGAGGGCTTTGTTCCTTTGTAGACAGTTGTTCGCTGCGAAGGTGGTAAAGCAAATAGAATGACGAAATTCAGAATGTGAATTGTTTGTTTCCAACCTTGTCAGATAAAACCAAATGTACCTTCGCAAGTCACGCACATTGAAATACGTGGGATAATTTTGTTAGCACATCTTGGATAAACAGACTGAGTACGTTCAACAGGGGTATCAAAGCAAAGAACAGTACCCTCGTAATGTCAATTTACTAGTAAATACAGTGGGGTTATTTGAGTCACGGGTCGCCTGATCTAGGCTGCATAATGGCAGAAATCAGTCGTCAAGGGTTTATAATTTTTATTTATCTATTTATTTACTTATCTATCTAATTATCTGTTTATTTAATTATCTATTTATTTATTTACTTATTTATCTGTCTGTTTATAAATATATATTTATTTATTTATTCCTTTAGTCATTTATTCATTTATTTGCTTCCACATATTGCATTTCTCCACTCCTGTCTATATTGCGTCTCGTTTTCAAAATTTATCCACCCACCATAACCTAGACACACGATCAATATTATCCATTCCCTCCCACCGAACATCCTCATATTCATCTTCTTTCACTGTGGCTGTTCCTCGACTTTGGAATTCCCTACCGAGTAACGTCAGGAACTGTCAGACATCGAACCAATTTAAGAATAGACTAAGGAAATATTTTTCTAACAATTCTCGTTAACAATACTAGCTGTTTCAAGTTTCTCAATGTTTAATGGTTATAATATATATCACATAAAAATATTTAAATTATCTCATTACTACTACTACTACTACTACTACTACTACTACTACTACTACTAACACTACTGCTACTACTACTAACACTACTGCTACTACTACTAACACTACTGCTACTACTGCTACTACTGCTACTACTACTACTACTACTACTACTACTACTACTACTACTACTACTACTACTACTACTACTACTACTATTTCTTACCAATGTTTATTACTGTCTCGCTAACATTACTTATCCAACTTTCATTATTTACTTTCATGTTGTTTTATGGTCTATATATTAATGTAATAACTATGTAAGCAATTGTATTCAATTAGAATTAGAGTCTGGCTGGGCGGAAGAGAAGGCCTACTGGCCTTAGCTCTTCCCAGATTAAACAAATACATTATTATTATTATTATTATTATTATTATTATTATTATTATTATTATTTATCTATTTATGTTTATTTATTTATCTTTATATATTCATTAATCATTTATTTATTTATTTTTGTTTATTTATTTATCTATATATCTACTTATTTATTCATTTAGTCATTCATTAATTTATTTATTTTTGTTTATTTATTTATCTATTTATCTACTTATTTATTCATTTAGTCATTAATTAATTTATTTATTTACTTATTTGCCCATTTGTTTATTTATTTATCTATTTATTTATTTAGTCATTTATTTACTTATTTATTTACTCATTCATTTAGTCTTTTATTCATTCATCGTTAATTCTTACAGTACAGAAAAACCGATTATTGTTATTATTATTATTATTATTATTATTATTATTATTATTATTATTATTTAATTATTTATTTATTTATTTACTTAGTAAATAATTAAATAAATAACTAAATAAGTAAATAAGGAAGTAAATAATTAAATAAATAATAAATAAATAAGTAAATATGTAAATAATTAAAAAAATTAACTAAATAAGTAAATAAATAAAAAATTATATAAATAAGTAAGTAAAAAAGTATATCAATAAGTAAGTGGCTTACTAAAGGAAACAGTAGTCTAGTAAGGAGGTAGGCAGAGCAAATTATGAAATAAAGAAATGTATAACTCAGGAAAGGAACAAAGACTTGAAAAGAATAACCAAGCAATAAAGAAACGAAATGAATACTTAAATAAAGGCAGAAAGGAATAAAAAGTATATAACTTTATTTCGCACAATGAGAAAGTGAAACATATGTTAAGCTATAGAAACTCTTTAAAATTTCGACGTGGGTTGAATAGCGCAACATCGCTTGCCGTAAAAACATGTGCAATTTAGTTAAGGGGCGTTTTCCTTAGATGATGCGTACCATATCAAGGCTGGTCTGCGAATCATGCCAACCCATGCAAACATTGAGTCATCAACGTGTACACACACTCCAGTTACTACAATGAATTTCCCCATTTATTGTAAGCCCCGAGATACATTTCAGTCACGTCCAGTATTACTGAACTTCACCCCTCATTTCTGTACACACACAGAAGAAGAGAACTCCGCTAAGAATAATTCACATGGCAGTATGAATGTGCTAAGTACGTTCCAAAGTTTGTAAAAATTACATTTGTATTGAATTTGTTTTTTCTCCTCATGAGAGAGAAAATTATTTATCTGTTATAGAGAGCTGGCAACAGACATAGTTGGCCATACAAGATATGACATTCAAAATAAAGTGTTGTAATGATAAAAACATTAAATTGGCAAAACTTCATTTCTCACACTAGTTTATTAAACCTTGTCGGACCGTAAAGAAAACAACTATCGCAATGTCCATATTTTATATGTTTTACAATATTATAGTATTGTGAAATTTTAATTCTCCTAACAATTCTTTTTCTATTGTTCTACTAGCCGTACCCGTGAGATCCGCTGCACCTGTTACAAATAAATATAAAGTAATTACATAATTAAAATAGGACGTTTGATCCAGGGAACAACTTGTACAACAGCGCAAGATAATCTGCTTCGCTCATTACCCAATTTTTTTTGCATTGCATTTATTGCATATATAGTTTATGTATTTTAACACGATTCAATTGAGCATAGTTAAAATTTGAATTATAAAATAATGGATTGCTAAGCTAACGTACTATTACTGCATACTAAATCAATACACTCTCGTTGTTCGTTAATTCTCTGAGATTAAAATGAGTGTACATAAATATTATTTTAAGAAATACAGAAAACGAATGTACAAAATAGCCTATCAAATTTTCTGTGCATAAGAAGCTATTTTAATCTTACCTGTCCTCGATTTACTCAGACGTTACTGTAATAACATTATAGCATTATGTCCATCTAGAGAAATTACACTTTCCAATGGTGAAATAATAACTAATTATACAAATCGGTTAATTTAGCTTCTGATATTACTTCATACAAACACAGAAACATTCTCTGTAGGCTATGTTTAATAGCTTTCGATTGTTGATGTCCAAGGCCCCTGTTTCGATTGTTGTTGTCCAAGACCCCTTATAGACGTAGTCATTTGTTTTTAATTCATTGCACCGTCTTAGATGGCGTTATTTTAATTTTAAAACTCATTTATCTCATTAAATATTAGTCCTATCAACATTTTGTAAAAAATACAACTTATCGGAAATCATGTTTAAAGAAACTTTTGTTATGTAACATTTAAAAAAATCAATAATAAGAGAGATATTTCGATTTATTTAATTCAGGCCCCCTTATAACCCCCTCTTTTAAATAAAGTATTTTGAATGCCATATAGCCTAAAATCTAAGTTACAACGAACTTAATTTATATTCCATTTTTCATATAAATCGGTTCAGCCATTATCGCGTGAAAAGGTAACAAACATACAGACAGACATACATACAAAAATTTCAAAAATGCGATTTTCGGTTTCATGGTGGTTAATTATATATGTTGGGACCAATTATTTTTGGAAAATCGAAAATTACCAGAAAAATTTCGGCTACAGATTTATTATTAGTATAGATTAAAATTATGGCACACAGCCTATTAACCTGTTGTATCCTATATGATACTTTGTCAATTTAAGGGTTAACAGTGAAATTAACACATTAAATACATGTACAACAATTGAATAATGGGTAAATTTCAGAAATACAGAATACAAATGACGATGAACTATAAGAAGGTATAGACCAGCGGTCATCAGCACAGGGCACCCTCGGGCTAGCGTCACTTACTCGCGGATAAGAGACTGCACTATCATGCATCTGTGGCTGCTAGCGGGTATGCTCTTTTCCTCTCTGCCGACTGCTCGACGGAGCATATTATGTTGCACTGAATACCCTTTACCCATTTCAGCGAGTGCTGACGACCTCTCGTATAGACTCTTTTAGAAAATAAATGCAGATACATTTTAAAAGGGAAAATGGCAATTTATGTTTTTCGAAAAAAGAGAAAACAAACTTAATTCAATATTATTATTATTATTATTATTATTATTATTATTATTATTATTATTATTATTATTATTATTATTATCCTGCTAATTGTTTAAGATTTCATAAATTGTTTTATAATACGAATCCTAAATCTCTCTCTCCGGTCTGCAGATGCATTAAATATGCTAATTTGCATGGATTCAACTTGGATCCATTTAATGTGTAGTATATCTTTGAGTTTTAACTCACTGATCTAATTTTAATAATTATTTGTCCATATATTTCTTGCATTTGGTCTATTGATTCATGGAGACCATTCCATTATTTCAATTCTCATTGTACTAATTTTATAATTTTATAATTATTATTTGATCAATGATTGATGTAGACCATTATATTGTTTGTATTTCATCTCATTGCCATTTTCTATCATTCATTCTCATCATCATTTGTTGTTTTGTTCTGTTTTGTATCGTGCAAAACTGTAATTGGCCTTGTGCTGTTGTTTTTGCACGTTAACATTCTAAATAAATAAATAATATTATTATTATTATTATTATTATTATTATTATTAATTTTATCGATTTGTTAATGTGAAGAATAGAAATACAGTGTATGGGAATAAACTGCCAAGTGCGAAAAGTTGAGAACTAATAATAATGAGAATGATGAACGTAAATCATATTTTTCAGTTCTTTATACCAGTTGATGACCTTTATGGAGATACTTCAATCTTACCAAAGTCTAGACACGTGCAATTTGTATCGTTCTTTGGTCCCAGATCTCTACAGACGTGGACAAATTATTAGCAAAATTGAAGATTTTTATTATAATTTTTACAAAATATGATTCTTCAATTCAGACTACAGTTGACATTTTTGCGTATTTCCAAATTATTAGCAAAATTGAAGATTTGTATTGTATATTTTTAGAAAATTTGACTCTTCAATTTGGACTATATTTGATATTTTTGCATATTTACAAATTATTAGCAAAACTGACGATTTTTATTATATATTTTTACCAACTCTTCAATTTGGACTACACTTCACATTTTGGATATTTCCAAATTATTAGCAAAACTTAAGATTTTCATTTTATATTTTTACAAAATTTGACTCTTCCATTTTGACTGCAGTTGACATTTTTGCATATTTATAAAGTTTTAGCAAAATTAAAGATTTTATTGTGTATTTTTACAAAATGTGGCTCTTCAATTTAAACTACAGTTACATTTTGCATATTTCTGTCTACTATAATGATGGAAATATGAAAATTGTCAACTGTAGTCGAAAAGTCAAATTTTGTAAACAGAATTATCATAAAAATCGTCAATTTTGATAATAATTTGTCCACGTCTGTATTAGCTTACTCAGTGTATTAGTAGAAGTACTTGTTATCAGAACAGCAGTACTTGCCGAAATGAACGAGGCAAAGAACCTTCCATCCCCATTTCCTTGTGCAATAGGTAGTACTTACTTCAATTAATGACTTTTAAGCACGTATAATATTCATAATTTATAATGAGGCGGTGTGGACAGCTACAATGGTGGTCTTACTTCATAGACCTTTAGATAGGCTTTTAATATTTTTATCCACCCTATTATTTTCATTCTAAACTGAAATAAAATATCAGTTTAGTTATTCTAGTCACAATTACGCTTCTCTCGTTCTGCAGATATAGGCATATTTAAGTCATTTTCTTCTTTCAATACATATACAGGGTGATTCACGAGAATTAATTGTCTCTTACAGAGCTTAATTCCGAAGACATTCTGAGCAAAAAATGTCATATAAACATTTGCCATAATCTCAATATTTTCAGAACTACAATAAAATGAAATTGTTTGTAAATTACCATTATCCTTGAGTTTTAAGGATAAAAGAATATTACAGATAAAGAATGAACTATTCAGGAGTATCATTTTACAATAATTGTTACAAATCACGCCACTCTTGTAAATTCTTTAAGACTGTACTTCAGGATGCACAATTGAATTGTAAAGAATCAAGTTCCTAAAGTCGTATGATTTGTGACAATTTTTGTGATAAGTGCGAAAGAATGATGTAATTTTTAGTTTAAAATTGAAAAAACAAAATCTGTACAAAGTAATTCACAACACATTTTTAGCTTCAGAACACCAGCCAATTAAAGAAATGATACTTCTGAATAGTTTATTCTTTATTTGTAATACTTTTTATCCTTCAAACTAAAAAAGAGATATTTTATTATCAACTTCAAATTAGTGTAGCTCTGAAAATATTGAGATTAGATCAAATGTTTATATGAGATTTTTTCCTCAGAATGTCTTCGGAAATAACCTCCGTAAGGGACGGTAAATTCTCGTGAATTGTATTGTATTGTATTTATTAACATTCCATGGTATTCATACATGCTTACAGCTAGAATATGGAACAAGTCAAAAAACTTAATACTATTATAAAATCTTAATTTATAGTCACAGTCTAGATGAAATATATACAGACGAGATTTACAATATAGTCTACTAGTACAACACATAGTTTTAGTATCAATTTCATGAAGTGTTATTGAATGTCATGAATTCACCTACAGAATAGAAGGCGTGAGAAATTAGGTACTTCTTTAATTTGGCCCTAAATAATTTTATGTTTTGAGTTTCATTTTTTATATCGATAGGGAGGCTATTAAAAAATTTTACTGCCATATAACGCACTCCTTTTTGATAGCACGATAGACTTGCCGATGGAGTATGAAAGTCATTTTTTTACGTGTATTTATGCCATGAACTGTTGAATTAGTTACAAAGTTTTCACGATTACATACGAGGAATACTATTAATGAAAAGATATACTGACAAGCCATGGGCATTATTTGTAGTTTTTGAAAATAGTCCTACACGACTCCTAGATTTCGCACCTACTATTATTCTAATTACTCTTTTTGTAATAGAAATATACTGTTACTATCTGTGGAATTTCCCCAGAATATTATTCCAAAACTAATTATCGAGTGGAAGTATGTAAAGTATAATGTTTTTAAGGTATTGATATTTACTATCTTTTCTATAGATCTAATAGCAAAACAAGCTGAATTTAGTTTGGGGGTAATTTCTTTAATATTATTTTTCCAGTTTAACACATTATCAATTTTTAAGCCAAGAAATTTGATTGTTGTTGTTTCTAATAGGGATCTATTGTTAATTATTGCGCTAGAAATTTGCGACGTTGAATTTGGACAGGATTTAAATTGAATTATGTTAGTTTTGTTACAATTTAATACTAATTTATTGACTGAGAACCAGTCACATATTTTGAAGAGAATTTCCTCTGTTGGAGTATTGGATTGTGTTGGAGTATTGGAATGTGTTGGAGTATTGGAATGTGTTGGAGTATTGGAATCTGCGTAATATACAGAGTGTTCAGATGAAACCTTTATAACTTCAGATGTAAATAACAAAAATTATTGAGACATGGTATCTGGATGCGGTTTTCTGCGTTTTAATCAGAAACTATTGAAGTTCTTATAGGAATTTTGTTGGATTATTGAAATGAGTGTTTTGGTTGCAGGTGTGAATTTTGGTGAAATCTGAAATCTGATAGTGGAGGAGATGTGGACACCTCAGAAAATGGCACAATGTGTATCCTGGTTTATCGATCAGATACATATGTGCAACATCGCGTCCGGACCCAATAGGAAGAAAACCGCCATCACGGCCAACAATCCGGTGGCAGCGAAAATTTATAGAGACTGCAGTGGCGGTTCCTCGGGGGAGGGAAGGGAGGAACGTTCTCCTCACATTTTCTTCTTTTGAAAGTAAATAGCAAATAAAATATGTCTTGAAATTCGAGGAAGATTCGATAATTTTTAAGTTCACAGCTATAAGAAAAACTCGGTTGATCGAGTTTTAAACGACGCGCGCTCATGTGCTGTAGAAAACTGAGAGAAAGATGCGAGATTTTTTGTGTGGAGGAAAGGAATTCCATTCCTCCTCTACTGCAGTTAACACACATAGACAACAGCGCACTAGCGGCCAGAGAAAGAAGCAGAGTTTTAAAGCAAGTAAATGAACGGAGAGGGAGGAGATCCTCCTCTGAATCAGTCATAGACGGGAAATAGAAACCGACTGGTCGTGCAGCAAGCTCGCTACCGCTGCCACCTAACGATGTTGCATTCAACCGGACTATAACACATCTAGGAGGAGAGACAACAAAAACAGTTTTAACGCAACGCTATGAAATACACCATGTAAACTTTGCTTAATTATAAATCAAAAATATTATTCATTGCACTTTATATAGGCTACTATTCATGGTTTGAAACTTTCGTGGATATTTGAAAGTTAAAGTCGGGTTTATGTAAAACAAAGAGGAAGTAGTTCTACGTAGTTGGCCCCTGAAATTCACTTCTATTCATTGTTTACTAGACAGGGCAACAGCCAAGTTGTCAGTTTTGTACAAATATATTTGAAATTGAAAGTAGGTACTCCAAACTACATCATTTTTAACATAAAAAATTAATTGGCCACCGGCAGCTTTGAACAATAATGATAGTATGACTTTACAAGAACTGACATTCTTCAAAAGCATGTGATACTGAACTTGTAAAATGTACATGTGGAAACACAGACCACATGGGTGGGTGCAGTGTTCTCGCTTTCCTCAGATTATTTCCCATTCCCATTTCCATTTCCGTAAAACGGTTCCGGTTACAAGTTAGTAGCTAGTCTCTTCCAACACGTGTGATGCTGTGGTCGAAAAATGCTGCGAGGTTGTGAATTTCCTTGTAATTGTTAATTTGTGCAATTATTCAACAATGAATGGAAGTGAAAACATAATATATTTTGGACAATTTAGGAAACTCAGTTTATAAGCACAGATTATTGCTATACAGAAGGGAAGGCCAACCCCAACACTACCTTACATGTATGCATGTAGGCTAATTTGTAGCATGTTTCATTCAAGAAGGTGTCATTTCGTGCTGTTAACTTCTTTCCTCCTCTTAAGAAATATGCAGGAGCCGCCACTGAGAGACTGAGAGTGTGCTGCGGCGAAAGGGCAATGGGCGGCAAAACACAAGTGTGGAGGACATCCCATATACTTCGGTGTGCACAATTCAGTATGGCCGACGTGCAAAGGTCGTCCTAACCCGCCCGTAGCCACCGTGACCTGACCTAATCTAACCTAGGGAGGGAACAATATTACCCAGCACTGCGACCTTTCAAGGTCTGTTGAGCTAACCCTCAAGCTAGGCGCATTTCCAACCCACACCGGCTGACTACACTAAGGTTCGTTGCTTACCCAGATTCCTAACTTGCAACCCCACTAGTCCTTAGGCCAGCCCCCTCCGTGAATCGCCAGCAGGCGTTCGGGGAATGCTACTGAATGATGACGAAATGGAGAAATGTTGGCGGAATGATATAAATGCCTAATATAGAGCAATGGGAGAACCCCGAGAAAAATCTCCACTGCGACCTCGTCCGCCCTAAGTGTCAATATTCCAATAAAAAAATCACATGCTTGACCGGGACTCGAATCCGGACTGACAAGCTAAAAGCATGAACACTCAGCTACCGTAGGGGTTAAGAGATCATGACATCGTGTTCACAAAGGACTGATGGGATGAAAATGTCATTCCAAACCGAAGGAAATCTGTCCTACTGCCTCTTTGTTCACAAGAAATCTGTCAGGAATCGAACCGCGGTCCCTTAGAGGTAGGGAACGTCAGCTGACTCTTTAGGTCCTACTCTGAAAACAAGAGGAGGAATCATTATAGGCTATTGCTCTGTGCTAGCTTTCCGTTAACAAAGACAAGCCGGTCATTAACTAGAGATTGTCATGTCAAACCGCACGTTTTGACGATATACGCAGCCCTGTCACGAACTGCGAGCTGGATAATTTTATAGGCTCAGTTCAGGTCCACAAGGCAGCTTAACATGAAATATTACGTTGCCAAGACAACCAATAGAAGCATTCAAGACGAATCATACATCCTCGAAAGTAAAGGAATAAAAAATTGACAATGCTGTTCTCTTTCTTCTGTCACCTTATTTCAATTGGCAGAGCGCTACGACGATCTCTGATCTGAGTTCAAATCCAGGCGATTGCGGAGTTATTTATTTATTCACTCACTCACGCATTTATTTATTTAATTATTTATTTATTTTATTTATTAATTTATTAATGGTATTTATATATTATTCATGTACTTATTCATTCATTTATTCATGTATTAATTTATTCATTCATGTATTCGTGTATTCTTTTTTATTTATTTATTTATTTATTCATTCATTCATTCATTTTATTTATTTATTAACGGTATTTATATGTTAGCCATGTACTTATTCATTCATTTATTCATGTATTAATTTATTCATTCATGTATTAGTGTATTCTTTTATTAGTTATTTATTTATTTATTTATTTTATTTATTAAAGGTATTTATATACTATTCATGTACTTATTCATTCATTTATTCATGTATTAATTTATTCATTGATGTATTCGTGTATTCTTTTATTTATTTATTTATTTATTCATTTATTTTATTTATTTATTTATTAACGGTATTTATATATTATTCATGTACTTATTCATTCATTTATTCATGTATTAATTTATTCATTGATGTATTCGTGTATTCTTTTATTTATTTATTTATTTATTTATTTATTTATTTATTTATTTATTTATTTATTTTATTTATTAACTGTATTTATATATTATTCATGTATTCTTATTCATTCATTTATTCATTAACGTATTAATTTATTCATTCATGTATTCGTGTATTCTTTCATTTATTTATTTTTTATTTATTTATTAACGGTATTTATATATTATTCATGTACTTATTCATTCATTTATTCATGTATTAATTTATTCATTCATGTATTCGTGTATTCTTTTATTTATTTTTATTTATTTATTTATTTTATTTATTTATTAACTATATTTATATATTTATTCATGTACTTATTCATTCATGTATTCGTATATTCTTTTATTATTTATTTATTTATATTTATTTATTTTTATATATTTTATTTATTTACTGTAGTTATATATTATTTACTTAATCATTTATTCATTTATGTATTCATGTATTCCTTTACTCGCTTATTTATTAATTAATTTATTTATTTACAACATAGGAAAATACATAGGCTACCTATCCATTAGAGCATCTTCTTCACATAAACGTAAATTAATAATTTAACTTATTTTTATTGATAATAATTTACATTAACTGCAGTTATAAAGTAAGAATATTTGACTCATTAACAATAGAAATTGTCGACCTGATTGGCGAGTTGGTATAGCGCTGGCCATCTATGCCCAAGGTTACGGGTTCGATCCCGGGCCAGGTCGATGGCATTTAAGTGTGCTTAAATGCGACAGGCTCATGTCAGTAGATTTACTGGCATGTAAAAGAACTCCTGCGGGACAAAATTCCAGCACATCCGGCGACGCTGATATAACCTCTGCAGTTCCGAGCGTCGTTAAATAAAACATAGCATTAACATTAACAATAGAAATTAAAAAAATGAAAACATAAAATAGATAATATGTAGTTTATAATGAATCAGTATTAACAAAAAATCTGAAATTTAACAAATCGATAATAAGTTGTGGGATACATTAATTTCTAGGAGGACCAAACAAGGAAAAATTTGACTTATTCCAAAGCTGAATGTGCTATGATATGAATAATTGAATGAAAGTGGAAAGCGAGAGCACCCAGAGAAAAAACCATCTACAACGTCTACTTCGTCTTTCAGAACAAATTCAGGCCCGCCTGGATGAAAGACCAGAGTTGTAGACTGAACCAGAGACGCAGCTCAGCTCATATTGCTTCGCAGGATAATGAACCCTGACCTTGGACTACTAAGCCAAGAAATTACGTCTTACTTTAATGCTTTCAGCATAAATTCCGAAGAGATAGCAGTCATAACAGTAAACAGAAATCTGAGCCCATTTAAATGACTGAGTCAGCAACGTGATGCAGGAATAACGCAGACGCTTACAGTTGCACAAGATACGTTACGAAACACGAAAGATTCACGCAAAAAATACACAATTATTAGCAGAGCTGGCAATAACTGAACAATTCCCAAAAACGTCAGCGTGGAATCTGCACTTCCTGTGTTACTGATTTAATTTCAACTTTTTCATTATATGCAGTATAAGGATTAAGTATTATGTTGTTGCCAAAGATCTTCTTTTCAGACTTTGCCGAAATATGCCTACATGTTTTCGACATTTCTGATATAGGAAAAGCAACTCTTTGGGTCCAGCGGCTTTAAAATGTATTTGAGGGAGGTGGGATATGATGATAGAGACTGGATTAATCTTACTCAGGATAGGGACCGATGGCGGGCTTATGTGAGGGCGGCAATGAACCTGCGGGTTCCTTAAAAGCCATTTGTAAGTAAGTGAGTATAATATATTGCTATTGAACGCCTGGCGCTATAGTCAGTATGCAAAGCTCTCCCGTCTCGCGGAGTGTCTCAGGGTCGGTTTATCGAATATTCGAGTTGTTTCTCATTCTTTGTGGGTGGACGACAAAGGCAGACCACATTGAGCTATGCAGGAGTTACAAGAACCCTTGCAAGGACGCGATTATCATTTAATTGATAATTCTTCCTCTCTCAGTACATTCAATCAATCACTCAATCATCCATTGATTCATCCATCTTCCATTCATTCATCCATCCATCCATCCATCGACTCATTGATTCATTCATACATCGATTCATCCATGTATGGATTGATTGATTGATTCATTCATTGATTCACTGATTGATTAATTCATTGATTCATTAGCTGATTCATTTATAGATACATTGATTCATTCATCCAGTCCAGGTATTACAGTTGGGCACCTTCAAGTGCATCAACATGCTTCGTGAAAGCACAAGCATTTGAGCTTCAGAGTACTTTTCTTTTTGTTAATAACACTCTATTTTCTTAAAAAATGATTTATTAATGAAATAGTAATGCAGCTCTTTAGAGTAATTAAAATGCATTATATATTGACAACTACTGTTTTAAAAGAGGTATGCATTTTGAGTTTAAAATGTAAATATTATACTAGAATGTAGGCCTAGGTACTTATTTGCTCTTCTCTTTAGTAAGTAATTGTAATTTACTCTATTCTTGCATTTCTTTACGCACCAGATTTCATATTCTACATTACACTTATTTCCTTTGTTGTTATCAGTGTCCATTTATTCATTTATGTATTAGTTATGAAGATAAGTGTATTAAAGTGTCCAATTAATTGCAGACCTATATCAAGCACACACATTTTTTAATAAGATAAAATAAATTTCCTTCAATTGTTACTCCGTTTGTGTACTCAGAAAATGTCGTTTTCATGTATGATGAAGTGCGCCTGGTGTTCTGTCTACCTGCAAAACATAAGGGGTAACTGGTTGAAAATTGAATATTCGGACGGGTGCCCGACCTTGACGGATATTCTCTAACCGGTCGAATTTAAACCGGTTGTAAGTGCTATTTTGCAGCTCTTAATGTCCTCTGTCATTTTATATCCTCTTTTGCCTCGAACACTTTTTCCGTTCATTATTCCTTCCAGTGTATCCTTCAGTATGTATGTATGTATGTATATATTTATTTACACTGCAAGTGGACAAGCATCCGGTGGCAGTGGTATACACAATATAAACAATACACAATAAAATTACAATACACAATACAATTATATACAAATGCAATTAGATACACAATACAATTTATTTATTTATTTATTTATTTATTTATTTATTTATTTATTTATTTATTTATTTATTTATTTATTTATTTTGCTAATAATTGTAACATAAAATATAATACATACAGAAAAACTTTAGCTCGCCCCTGAAAGAGTAGAACACGTGCTCAGGGGCGGATTCCTGAATTGAAATTAATAATTATACAATACAATTTGTCTTATATCTACTATGCAATTATAGTATATAAATTTAAATTTACAATTTTTCAATTTTAAAAAAATCCATACATAACTTTTTAAATTTAATACTAGAACTATTAGAATTGACAAGATTAGGATATTTAAATGTAAATTTGTTATATATTCTTGGGCCTAAATTACTACTATGATTATATACACAATTACAATTAATAATACATATAATAACCTAATTAATAAGTGAACCTATTATACATTACATCCTACATATGTATAGCCCTACATAAGTTTCACATTGGTACTGATCATAATCTTTCACTTTACTCTCATCTCACTCACTGTACTGGCACTGTGACACATTTCACTGACATTTTAGAACATATTTCACTGACACTATATAACACATTTCACTGGCACTATAGAACACATTTCATTGACACAATAAATTATCACTGATCGGAACTATTCACTGCACTGTAAGACCATAACTTCACTGACTCACCTCGCTTCACTGATACAACAGTTCAAATAAGACAAACAATTACACCCTTATTCATACTTATAAACAGAACTACATTTAAACTAAACATTTCTAGTCTAAGACCCTCTTACAAGCTATTTTTAAATAATTTACAATTCAAACCAAGGGAGTAACTTGTCAGGCTAAGTAAAAACATGTCATCTTAAAAAGTAAAAAATAAATATGGCAGTAGTCAGTTACTTTACAGTCAGTGATCCAGCCATTTCCTTTTTCTCTTCCTGATCAGTTTCAGCATCATTCTTTCTTCACCCACTCTTTCCAACACAGCTTCATTTCTTATTCTATCTGTCCATTTCACACGCTCCATTCTTCTCCATAGTCACATTTAAAACGCTTCTAGTCGTTTCTCTTCACTTCGTCATAATGTTAATGTTTTTGCCACATCCAATGCCACACTCCACACAAAGCGCTTCACTAGTCTCTTCCTTAGTTCTTTTACCAGAGGTACGCAGGTGTTTTCTATTAAAAGCTTCCTTTGCCATTGTTGTCCTCCTTTAGACTTCCTGGCATCAGCTAACAATATAAAAAGACTGACATAAGCTTATACAGGGACATCATTTTATTTTTACTTAATTTTTTATTGTACCTGAGTTTTTGAATGTACTTCACTCCCACCCCTTCTACTAATGAAGTTCAACCGTCCTCCACACAGATCCAAGACCGCATATACAGTCAATGTAGCCTTACGGTCATAGTAAACAGTACGTTCCAAAAATATGTTTGCGTTTTCCAGTGACGAAAGAGCTTTTAATATTGAATCATTTTCGCACAGATACTGTCGTCCATTTACCTACGTCGTATCCCGGTTTCCTCCACCAGCTTTTAATCGCCAGCTAGTGTCTGGGCTGTCTTAGCTCTTTTCTGAAAACATTAATTTCTGTTAGTAGTTAATTGGACGTCTACGTAATATTATAACTACTATTTAAAATAATTTAAATAAAAGGGCCTCGTTAAGTAATTAACTCTCACATGATTTCCCCCCTTTCTACGATCCTACAACATAACCATTTGGACGGACAGTAGATAATATGTCTGAGTAATTTTATCTTTTCGGATCGGGCAGAAGTGAAGATTGAATTTACAGTACGCAAGGTACTCTTTTACAGAGTAGGTACAGAATCATTTCAACATGAGTCACTTAGTACGAAGGACGAAACTGGTAATTGGGATTAGGTACAATAGTCTATAGTGCGATAATATACACATTAGAACTGAAACCTGTATCGAAATAAACTGCCACCATTTTCAAAAATGTGTTTAAATATCCATATTATGATTATTTTTCAATTTAACTTATTTCTCTATATTGCACGCTAATGTTCTGTGGACAGTATAATATACACTGCATAATGAATACGTCCACATGGATAACTCAGTTCGTGAGTAAAAACACTCATTGTTAATACTGTACTGTATTTTGATTAAACAAAAACCTAATGAAAATTATCAAAGTCAAAATCGCGATATTTCCTAGTTTACGTAAATGGATGAACTACTTTTCTTCCCTCCTATACCTAGTAAAGTGATTTGTTTGTACATCACGCCAGTATCATCGAACTCCAGTCGTGGAAGAGGGTAGCAAACTGTGTTGATCCAAAGGTATAGCCAGGTTAATATTAAAAATGTTAGTAAAAATAAAATGATGTCCCTGTAGATGTTTCTGATTACAATAAAGAGTTTCATAACTTTCTTGGACTAACGTAGTGCAATAAAACCCAATCAATTGAAATAAAAGTCAGACAGCTACAACTGTGCAAGCTGCTTAGAGTTGTTCAGCAGCTATATAACGCTTCTCCCGGCTCCTACGAAGCTACTTGGAGCTTCTCTGTTCATTAAATAACTCACAACTATGTCAATACGTGTCATCGCGGTCGTAAAGGCTTGACGATCGTAAAAGTGTGGAAATAAATAAAGTTGGAGGGAGGTAGAAGCGTAAGCAACGGTAAAACTTGTCTAGCACAGGTCTCAAGAGGCGGAGTGACTCACTTTCTGTCGCAGTGTTATTATTGATGATGAAGCTCTGCAGATCCAACAATTCCCAACAGCACGTTCATTCCTAGAACAGGCGTTAGTGGGGAAATCGCCATTATATTCTTCATGAATTATAGCAAAGGGCGAGTTCCAGGAAATGGCCCGCCACTGATATCGGTCTTCTTCCAATGCCGTCATATTGATATCCGCAGCAGTAGCTATGAAACAGATTTCCTGAAAAGAGTCGAATTTAAATATTGTCCAAACGCACGACGGAGTTTCAATAACAATTGCTGAGTTTACTTTCGTCTTCTCTTCCCAATTTTTTCCACCATCCCATCGCACCTCCTCATACTCATCCTCTTTCACAATAGCCCTGCCAAGACTCTGGAATTCGCTACCTGCTAGCATCAGGGACTGTCGAAATAAAATAGGGATATCCTGAACTAGCACCAACAGATAGCGCACGTGTACTATGAGGGATGCGCTTTGCGTGTGCATTTGTTTTTCGGTATATAAACATTGAGGATATACGTAGTGTATTAGTATATTAAATACTCTTAAAAACAACTAAAAATGGCAAATTTTTGTTATGTTCCTATATATAAAAACCAGGGAAAGCTTATTGTCTTCAATCAGGTCCCGAAATATTCTGAATCTATGCTTTAAACCTTAAAAAATATAAGTAATGCAATTAGGCCTCGAAAGAGCTAGCTATTAAATAAAAGTAACTACTTCAAGTAAGGAATTGTTCACTATAGTTTCATTTTGGAAGAGGAAAAAGAAAAATTAATAGAAACATATGCAACCTCGACAGCGAGCTATGATGCAGTAGTTGTAGGAGTCTCCGAATTTTACGCCTGCAGTAAACTCTCGATAAACTGGAATGTTTATTATCCAGGACGATTCCTAGTGAAATCCATTTCGTGAATAATGTTTTAATATACTGTACCCTAATTATTAAAGCCATGTTTTAAGTTCAAATTTTCAAAATCATCCCACACAGTATTCAAAACTGCATGTCCTTAACCTACAAAACACACTACTAATCGTGATACTATTGCGATCATATTATATCATCCTATTAAAAATTGCATTTGATTTTTCTGCAACTACATAAAAAATACGAAGAATTCAATCTCGATAGTCTCTTCCTATAAAAAACACATTGGTGGATGCATTTCCTGTTTTTAGCGTACGGTTCTTAAATACTAATTTATTCACTTTCATTTTCATTTTTATATTCGCATAAATGTTCATAAAATATGTTCTCGTTTATTCTCACATTCAATTTACTCGATTTATATTCTGTTTCGTTTCCCCATCTGGGGAATCGCATTATACAGGTTTACGTTATTATTTATTGAAATTAAATTAAATTATGAGTCAGAAAATATTAAATTATATTAAATTATACGTTATACAAAATAACAAATATAATTTTGACACGCACAGAAAACCAACAAGCGGGAAAACGTAATCAACTGTAGCATATTATGACAAAACATAGCCCTACAACATGTTGCACCGCATGGAACACTCCTGCCATCTTACGGTAAAACTTGGCATAAAATATCCCTATTGAATTCAAACGCAAACTTACTAGGCACTTGGTCAGTAATTGATTTCTTGTAAATAGTTTCCTTAATCTATCACAAAATATTTCAATATCCAGTAATTTCATCACTATACAATTTTGTTATTCTAGGTTTAATTTGTAATTTAGTAAATATAAAATATTCTTTGTTTCTCGATGATAAATTATCTAGATTTAATTAGTCAGGTAATCTTTTTCGTACTTTGATTTTTATTGTAATTGTAATTGTAAATTAAATACTAATTGTAATTTTATTTGTAATTGTAATTGTAAATTCAATATTAATTGTAACTTTATTCTTCATATTATAGTTGGAATCACCTGTTAGATGGGCAGAGAAGGTCTGACGACCTTATCTCTACCAGGTTAAATAAATAAATAAATACTACTACTACTGCTTCTGACATTAAAAAAAAATCTTAACACTGTAAAATGACATTTGTTTGTAAAATTTCACTTTTACCTCGTTATAAATTTGTAAACTACTTCCTTGCTTTCGGCATAGTAGCTTAGCTTCATAGTCAGGAAAGGCTACGAAACAAAAAACTATACAGGGTGATTCACGAGGATTTACCGACCTTTACGGAGCTTATTTCCGAAGACATTCTGAGCAAAAAGTCATATAAACATGCATCCTATTCTCAATATTTACACAGTTACGTTTCGTTATTGGAACGCATTGCTGTGAACGCGTGATTTGGTCAGCGTGCAGTCAGCAGCCAGCGCGAGCGCCAAAATCAAAGATTATTTTACGTAGAGCGACGAGTGCCGTTCACAAGATAAGCGGACGGCGACATTTTTGAAAATGTGTTGTAATCTCTCCAAGACTAAATTAGAAAAATAACTGCAAATTTAAGTCTGGAAGTTATTCGTAATAATTGTTGTTGTGATAAGTGAAGAATAATGTAATTTTCTAGAGTACTAGTAAATTCAAAATTAATATCTACTCACATCACGATTAAGTGCAAAATAAGTTATACACGCACATCTGTGAAAATAAAGTAATGTCCACTTTTAAATTTAAATAATTTGATCAAGGTAGAATATTGAAGGCCAATATTTGCTCTAAAATCTTGTTACTATAGAAGGAATTGGATGATGAAAAAGAATTATAAAATACACTCTAAATATACTGTGTGGCAAATTTTGTTCATTTCTAAGAAAACATTTCTGGGGATATAACTTGTTTTGCATTTGAGCTCTTCAATTATCAACTTCTTAAATTTTATTTATAATAATAATAATAATAATAATAATAATAATAATAATAATAATAATAATAATAATAATAATAATAATAATAATGATTATTTAACCTGACAGAGTTAAGGCCATACGGCCTTCTCTAACACTCAACCAGGAGTAAAACTGCGTTAAAAAAAAACACTACAAATTTACAAAGTACACTACAATTTTACACACTAAGCTGAATAAGATAATAATAATAAAAGGTAAACAACAAGTAAGTAGAAATCAGACATAATATATAACATACAGAAAGAAAGAAAAAAGCATAATAAAATGTGAATAGCAGGTCAAAATAAATTAGACATACAAAGTATAAAAAAATAAGACAATTATTGATAATAATAATAATAATAATAATAATAATAATAATAATAATAATGATGATAAAAATAAGAATAGTAATAATAACAATAATAATAATGATAATAATACTAATAGTAATATTAAAATAGTGCAGTACAAAGCATACAATGAATACAATATTTTTAAGTACACACAGTAAGGAAAATTATGATTATATATAGCTCAACTTATCACATTATAGATATACCATTATCGGAAAATATGAAAACAAAAATATAAAATAAGTTAAATATCACTAGAACATAAAAAAATGTGAATACGTAGAAACATGCAATACAACACTTATCATAATAGTAAGTTAGTTTGGCAACTCGTCATAAGATAATATTCTAACTTGGATTTGAAAGATTTCAATGTTCGGCAGCCCTTGACTTCAGGCGGCAGAGAGTTCCAGTGACGAGAGGTAGCAACAGTGAAAGATGAGGAATACAGAGATGATGTGTGAAGTGGAATTTCTAGCGTGTTATCGCGTTGTGATCGAGTATTAATATTATGATAGCGAGAGAGAGTATGAAAACGAGCGAATAAATAATAGGGGGATGAAGTGTACATAATTCGATATAAGAGAGAAAGTGAGTGCAGATTTCTCCTCTCATGTAACCTAAGCCATGATAACTTCTCAAAAGAAGGTGAGATATGATCGTAGTATCGAACATTACAAATGTAATGATACAAGATTTCTTTTATGTCTAAGCAAAATTAATGCCATGAAATCCAGATAAATATATCGCGTGGTTGCATCATATGACGTTGCGTTGTATTTGGTGTTTCAGTTGCTTCTATAGACTGACTGTTCTTGCTAAGGGTAGACGTAATATTACCCGGCATGCTTTGTTTAATAGGGTTCTGTTATCACATCTAAATCATAAAGTCTGATTCCTAGCGGATAGGTTTTCAAACACAATGATGAGAGCTGAAAAATAACACGTGTAGAGTGCGAAGAAAGGTGCCTGTGTTCACTCAGGAGGGCCAGATGTCTAGAGGCGACGGCCGAGCCAGCTTAATTAACGTTATGAACATATACATACGGGCTATTCCATCTCAAATCGACCGAAATATAGAGAAAATTGACCTTACAATTTCTAAATACAGTACAATGAAACTTTTTTTGTACGTAGAGAACTGTGATACAATGCTTTGTGCAAAGTTTGATGCATCAGAACTTCATAGTGTTTAAATTAAAAATATTTAAATTTATCGTATTTTCATAAAATTTGCAACTTTAAACTGTTGTAGCTCCGAAACCCTTTCACACAATGATCAAAATCATGGTTTATTTTGACATATAAACAGATTTTCTTACTTTTTATGGAAATGGAGAAATTTAGATTTTTCCTCATTAAGACGCCTTTGCCTAGGAAGAAATATTTAAAAAATATATAGTTAGATTCCGCATTGAAAGTACAAATAAACACATTTTTTTTTACTGACGGTATGTTGATAAGAAAGTATTGAAAATATCAAATAAAGAAAATAAATAGTATGCGCGTGAACTAACCAGCTGACTGTGAGACGGGAGCTAGCCGAGACAAGCAAGGCCAGGAGACAAACATATGATGTTTCGTCTATGCTTTATCACAAGTTTTCACAAACACAGGAGTAAAATGACGCCCAATGCTCGCTTATCCTCAGCTCTCGGCCAGTCACTGCGCCGTTCAAGACCAGGCGTGTGAAAATAATTATTTAATATCCTCGAAACTTATTGCCATATCACTAAGCAAACAATGCCGAATCCCTTTAATAATGCAAGGCTTTTTCTCAATATTTTTTTACATTTCTACAAATTGGCAAAAGCCTAAACACAGGAGTAAAATGACGCCCAACGCTCGCTTATCCTCAGCTCTCGGCCAGTGCGTGCGGTACTGCGCCGTTCAAGACCAGGCGTGTGAAAATAATTATTTAATATCCTCGAAACTTATTGCCATACCACTAACAAACAATGCCGAATCCCTCTTAATAATGCAAGGCTTTTTCTCAATATTTTTTTACATTTCTACAAATTGGCAAGAAGCCTAAAAGTAAGTAAAATCAGATTATTATCTTTCTCTCTGTGTACAATAAAAATAAGGATTACTTCTTAACATAACCTACCAAATGTCAGCTTCAAAATGAGCTCCCGTTCAATGTTCTGCAGTACATGGTTCCAGAGTTCTGAGCGCTGAAAGAGGCTTGTTTTTATAAAATACGCTAAATCTGTCGCTCAACAATACGAAAACCGTTAGTATATTTTTGCAAATGCACTCTCCTCAGCACCTTGTATAAATAAGGAAAAAATTAAAGTATAAAAAATGCGAGGTTTTTTACTGATCGATTTCATATGGAATAGCCCATACATACATACATACATACATACATACATACATACATACATACATACATACATACATACATACATACATACGGCCTGGGTAGCGTAGTCGGTATAGCGCTGGCCTTCTGTGCTCAAGGTTGCGGGTTCGGTCCCGGCTCACGTCGATGGCATTTAAGTGTGTTTAAATGCGACAGGCTCATGTCAATAGATTTACCAGCATGTAAAGAATTTCTGCGGGACAAAATTCCGGCACACCGGCGACGCTGATATAACCTCTGCAGTTGCGAGCGTCGTTAAATAAACCATAATTTAATTTTGTTTACATACATACAGTCGGCCTCGATAGTGTAATCAGTATAGCGCTGCCCTTCTGTGCTCGAGATTGTGGGTTCGATCCCGGCCCAGGTCGATGGCATTTAAGTGTGCTTAAATGCGACAGACTCGTGTCAGTAGATTTACTGGCATGTAAAAGAACTCCTGCGGGACAAAATTTCGGCACACCGGCGACGCTGATATAACCTCGGCAGTTGCGAGCGTCGTTAAATAAACCATAATTTAATTTAATTGAATCGGGGATTGCAGAAGCAGCACATGTCATGAAAACTAAATTTTTCAGTAGACACAAAAAACGGTATTACTGGTGGTAGACGACATCATTGGTTATAGTACTGGCTTCTTCAGACAGAAGCCTAGTAGATGTGTCGTTTTATACCAAATTTATTGGAATCTAATGAATTGTTAATTAAATAAATCAATATATATTAGCTTGACATGTGCTGTTTCTGCAAGGAATCAAAATTGTAGTATAATAATTTCAGTTCAACTAAAGTTTATTTGTCAAATTAGGGATATAATATATGCATAGGCCTACTGTGTACTTAGTACATAAGTTCAGCATATAAATGAACTTATTTTTCCACAATAGGCCACTGAAGAATATTATTGTAAAATTCTTGATATTCATGTGGTATGTAACGCATTAGTTTGAGTATATCGTCAAGCTTCTCTCTTTGGATTGGCACGATTTTGTCTGGATATGCCAATGAAGAAGGTAAATATGGTATTCTCCTTTGTACTTACAAGCAAACATTCTCATGGGGGCAGATAAAAAAAAATAATATTTTTTCTTCCATCATTTTAATAATGTCAAAAGAAGTGCTTACACAAATTTTGGCCACTCGATCGCAATTACGAAGGCCGTAAAAAATAAGTTTCCCTGGGGCCGTTTACAGAAAGAGAACAAAATTTCATGGAAAATTTTATTGGAACATACAGCAATTGTTGAGTTATTTTTCAACGTATTAGTCACCAGAATTGAGACATTTGTCATTCAGTGGGATCAATTTTTGTATCCTTGTGTCGTAGATGTCTGCCGTCTGGAATCGGAACCAATGTGTCGGCACATGTCTTTGACATGAGTTGCTTCTGCGCGCTTCCAGGATTTCACAGGTCTCCAAATGTGAGACGGCTATACTGACATATGTGGTTTCTGCATGGAATGATAGCCCTACATCAACAGTCCATGAAACTGGAATAAACTCATTTCGCCATAAATAGTGACGTGTGCTGTTTCTGCAATCCCCTTTCTCTTTCTTGTTATAGATGTAAAATTATGCATGGAAGAAAGTAACAAGTGTAGATGTATGGAGAAATACGAGGAAAGTCAACATCCCTTAATAATAAGCAAATACA
The DNA here is from genome assembly GCA_025594305.2 of Periplaneta americana. NCBI lineage: Eukaryota > Metazoa > Arthropoda > Insecta > Blattodea > Blattidae > Periplaneta > Periplaneta americana. The sequence goes on along the minus strand of JAJSOF020000025.1, from coordinate 22,264,411 downwards.
CGGAAAATAAAATACCGGAGAAGATTGCAAAATTAAAAAATAGAAGGAAGGAAGCATTAAGGGAAAGTACAGTTACTGAGCTGACTAATAAATTCAAGTTTGGAAGGTACGCTTTGTCTAGACTCACAGATAATAACATATTTGACTTAGTTAGAAATTATTTGGCTATCTTTTTTATTTTAAATTTAATAGTTTTGAAGGTACGTCAAAAGAATATTATGAAATAAAATTAAGGAATGAAGGCTTACCTACGAGAAAGAGCTTGTATGAACTGTATAAATACTTTTGTAAGGAAAGAGGTATGGAAGAAACTAGAATTAGAGATGATTTAGATACGCTAGCTGCACATTGCAGAGTGAAGAGGGAAGTACATCTTAGGAAGGTAAACCAATACTGATGGTACCAATATTCTAGAATGAGTTGAGTCTTGCACAATAACTGAAAGCTAGTGCAAGACAAAACAAATATGTTAATAGGTAAAACGTAGAAATTGTATTTAAATAATAATATATCTTTGTGTAAAATTGTTGTATGTAATGTGTCTGTGATCTATTATATATAATAAACCAAACATTACACATATGAGAGAATTTAAGTGTAAAAAAATGCGATATTTACGTGTCCACTTGAAACGAAAAGCAGCCATTCCGTACAAATATTATTGAAATTATGAATATACAAATCGACTGCAATTACGAATAGGTAGTTAGTATAAAATTAGTGAAATTCTTTAAATTTAAAAGTGACTATTACACTTTTACTATGTCACACTACTTTTGACCAATAAAACGGTACGATAGGACGTCTTTCAACCAATCATGGCTGTTTATCGCACAATTTTATCGCGTCCCTAGCATTTGTTTAATTTTATCGCGTCCCTAGCATTTGTTTATTTTTATCACTACCCTAGCATTTGTTTCTTTCTTTGCCAACATTTCAAACTGCACTGGTCTGGACGTCAAAAAACAGAAAATTACAAACCACTCCAGTCGATGCACAGCACTTTCAAATATGACTCGCATTGGCATTCAAGAACAAGAATTAATAAAGATCACTGGTCATATATGAAGAGCACCATTCAGAAATCCTGAATAAGTTGAGGGATACACCATGTAGTGTATATCAACGAGTTCACTTCTTTTACGCACACGTCCAATATAACATCAACTGAAAAACCAACACTAAAACATTCAAATTTGAAAATTGTACTTTCAATAATTGTTTCTTTTAAAATTATTCATGTTTATTTTTTATTTCATCATCGTTAATTAATACGTTCCTTGTTTATTTCATCATCCCTAATTAAAACTTTTCTAACACTTGTTTATATTATTTAGGTTATGTTTGTTATAGCTTCTGCTATATGATGTTATGGATAGTCACGATTCAGAGATTGTTTAATACTAAGATTTATTGAAAATCATCTGTCAAGTGACGTTGATTACTGGGATCCGGATGATTGAAGTGGAATGCAAATGTTTTAATAAAAATGAAGCTGAATCAACAAAGCCTTCTTGACTAGTAACCGTCCACAGAGTTCAATGAAGATTCCATAGTTGGCACAACTGATAACAAGAAAACAATCATAAAACACTACTGCCATCTAGCGTAATGTTGAGATGGTAAAGTAATATATTTGAAGTCAGTTATATTTTCGTAAGCCAATTAATATTTTATTGTATTGGAGTACTTTGTTACTTCTAATCGTTATATACTTTCTTCTAATCGTGTAATAGTCAATTAAATCCCACTCGAGTGTTGATTTTCTCTAGATAAATCAAAACCTGTAGTGAGATTACTGTTGACTATTACACTCTTACTACGTCATACTACTTTTGACCAATAAAACGGTACGAAAGGACGTATTTCAACCAATCATGGCTGCTTATCGCACAATTTTATCGCGTCCCTAGCATTTGTTTAATTTTATCACGTCCCTAGCATTTGTTTAATTTTATCGCGTCCTAGCATTTGTTTCTTTGTTTGCCAACATTTGAAACTGCGCTGGTCTGGACGTCAAAAAAATATATATATATATATATATATATATATATATATATAAAATTACAAACCACTCCAGTCGATGCACAGCAGTTTCAAATATGACTCGCATTGGCATTCAAGAACAAGAATTAATAAAAATCACTGATCATACCTATGCATCTTCTGAAATCCGATTTACAAATAAATGAAGAGCACCATTCGGAATCCTGAATAAGTTGAATACATCATGTAGGCCTAAATCAACGAGTTCCACTTCTATTACGCACACGTCCAATATAACATCAATTGAACCACCAACCATATTCAAATTTGAAAATTGTACATTCAATAATTATTCCTTTTAAAATTATTCATTCGGAAATTCTGAATAAGTTGAATACACCATGTAGGCCTAAATCAACAAGTTCCACTTCTATTACGCACACGTCCAATATAACATCAATTGAACCACCAACCACAATCAAATTTGAAAATTGTACATTCAATAATTATTCCTTTTAAAATTATTCATGTTTATTTTTTATGTCATCGTCGTTAATTGAAACTTTTCTAACACTTGTGTATATTAGTTAGGTTATGTTATAGCTTCTGCTAGGCCTATATGATATTATGGATAGTCACGTATCAGAGATTGTTTAATATTACGATTTATTGAAAATCATCTGTCAAGTGACGTTGATTACTGGGATTCGGATAATTGAAGTGGAATGTTGCATTTTAATAAAAATGAAACTGAATCAACAAAGCCTTCTTGACTAGTAACATTGCCATCGTGTATAATAGATCGAGAACTTCTCGAGAAGGCATTGCTCACTACTGCCATCTAGCATGCCTCTAGCGTAATATTTGTAATGTTGAGATGGTACAATAATACATTTGAAGACAGTTGTATTTTCGTAAGTAAATTAATATTTTATTGTATTGGAGTACTTCGTTACTTCTAATCTTTATATACTTTCTTCTAATCGTGTAATAGTCAATTAAATCCCACTCGAGTTTTGATTTTCTCTAGATAAATCAAAACGTCTAGTGAGATTACTGTTGATAAAATAAAAAACAATTCCATATTACAGTGATGTAAAAATGTTCCTTATTTACATAAGCACCTATAGGCCTACTGAATACGAGTGAAACTTGAAATCATTCGATAGTAAATTTCAGGTATCGATAATGAAAAACTAGCAGCATTGGAAACCAATCGATATTCCTACTTGTGTCTAAAAGCACGTCTAGTTAAGTTCAGACCAGAACAACGCTGCTCTTCTTGATATTTTATCACGGTTTTAATTTCGAAGGCCTTCGTTCACGGTCACCGGGTTCTGTGTTCGTAATAGTTGGCGTATTTTAAGTCATTCCGCACGGCCGTGCGCTGCGGGTAGTGTGGAGTCACGCAATCATGTTTATTTCTGGTCTCGGAAGTAAGTAGGCCGAGTTCACAGCGATCCATCACAGCGTTTCATTCTCACCAAGACGAAAGTGATCCCCACAACAGACTCATCCTCCGTGGTCTCGCGTGTACAATGGCGGCCATTGGATACGGGTGAGCGGGTTCAAAAGTGACGGACACCGAGGAATTTCAATCCGCTGCACGACAGCCCATGAAGGGCCAATACCTTACGTCCAAAAGCCTCAGCGAGGTGAATGATCATCCAACCAGTAGGGAATTTTTGAAGAACACACAGTCAAATAGATAGAGATCCCTCTGAATCAGTCTAGTGTCTGTCTAATGATCTATGCTTTCTTTAGTACGTTATTTTACGACGCTTTATCAGCATCTTAGGTTATCGGTGTATACTCTACAGCTCTGCACATCGAATACGTTTTATACTTTTGTATTTAAGAGCTTTTATAGAGGAACGTTTTTCTGCGTACCACTCCAGAAAAATTGTAACACAAATTACAGCATTGTCCCTAATATGTCGCCCAGAATGCATTCGTTAGTTAATGAACTTCATGTATTCATTAATGTCCCAGGTAATGTTTATAAAATAATGACCAATTGGAATGCGCGGCATATGCTAAAATTACCTTGGTCGATCCATCCTCATTTGTTTTTATATTTCAAGAGGTTATGTGCGTTGTACCATTCCCAGAAAGAAACCACCAAGCCATATGGGATGACAACTCTTTACATAGACAATTCTAACAATGACGATGACGTATTAATCTATCTATATCTAATAATAATAATAATAATAATAATAATAATAATAATAATAATAATAATAATAATAATAATAATAATAATAATAATATTGTAATATAATATTGTATATATATTGTAATATATTGTAATTGTAATATAATAATATTTTTATATTGTATAATATTATTTATTTATTCATTTATTTATTTATTCATTCACTTATTCATGCATTTATTTATTTATTTACTCACTCACTCATTTATTTATTTACTCACTCACTCACTCATTTATTTATTTACTCACTCATTTATTTATTTGTTTATTTGTTCATTTGTTTATTTGTTTATTTGCTTATTTGCTTAGTTTTGTTTTATTTATTTATTTATTTATTTACTTATTTACTTATTTGCTTACATACATACTTACTTACTTACATACTTACTTACTCACTTACATACATATTTATTTATTTATTTATTTATTTATTTATTTATTTATTCACTTATTCATGCATTTATTTATTTATTTACTCACTCACTCATTTATTTATTTACTCACTCACTCACTCACTCATTTATTTATTTACTCACTCATTTATTTATTTGTTTATTTGTTTATTTGTTCATTTGTTTATTTGTTTATTTGCTTATTTGCATAGTTTTGTTTTATTTATTTATTCACTTACTTATTTACTTATTTGCTTACATACATACTTACTTACTTACATACTTACTTACTCACTTACATACATATTTATTTATTTATTTATTCACTTATTCATGCATTTATTTATTTATTTACTCACTCACTCATTTATTTATTTACTCACTCACTCACTCATTTATTTATTTACTGACTCATTTGTTTATTTGTTTATTTGTTTATTTGTTTATTTGCTTAGTTTTGTTTTATTTATTTATTTATTTATTCACTTACTTATTTACTTATTTGCTTACATACATACTTACTTACTATTTATTTATTTATTTATTTATTTATTTATTTATTTATTTATTTATTCTGGCGTAGTTAAGGCCATCAGGCCTTCTCTTCCACAACACCAAATCAGTAATCAAAATTTTTCTGGTAATTTTCGCTTTGTCAAAAATAATTGGTGTCAACATATATAATAAACCATCCTGAGACCAAAATCACTTTTTTTTTTAATTTTTGTTTGTATGTCTGTGTGTTTGTCTGGATGTTTGTTACCTTTTCACGCAATAATGGTTGACCCGATTTATATGAAAATTGGAACATAAATTAACTTTGTTCTAACTTAGATTTTAGGCTATATGGATTTAAAAATACTTTATTTAAAAGGGGGTTTATAAGGAGACCTGAAATAAATCAAAATATCTCGCTTATTATTTATTTTTATAAAAAAAATTACGTTACAAATGTTTCTTTAAAAACGATTTCCGGTAAGTTTTATTCTATGAAAAACTTCGATAGGACTGATATTTAACGAGATAGGCCTACACGAGTTTTAAAAGGACAATGCGTTTTATCATTGCCGCCATAGGCTATATGAAATGAAAACAAATGACTTCGTCTATAAGATGCCTTGCACAACAACAAGCGGAAGCTTCACTAATGTTAGCTTTACCAAAACGTTTGAACGGAGCCGCCATTTTCATTTGACTATCTATGCGAGAAACAAATGACGATAGCAAAGCATGTTTATAGTACCGTAAAGAATGTTTGGAAACAAAGAACAAAAGCTAGGAAAGTGACAAAAACAAACAAATTTATTATATTGTATTAATAAAATTCATACATAAAAATCGGAATAATTTTGAATTGTATTCTCATAGTTATGAAACAAAAGGTACGAATTCTTTAAGATTGTTTGAACCAAAATGCAACACTGCTACAGTATTTAATCATAGTAGTAATTTAGGCCCAAGAATATATAACAAATTTATATTTAAATATCCTAATCTTGTTAATTCTAATAGTTCTAGCATTAAATTAAAAAAGTTATGTATGGATTTTATAAAAATTTAAAAATTGTAATCTAAATTTACATATTCTTATTGCGTACTAGACATAAGACAAATTGTATTATAGGGCTATATTTATTAATTTCAATTCAGGAATCCGCCCCTGAGCAAGAGTTCTACTCTTTCAGGCGCGAGCTAAAGTTTTTCTGTTTATTTATATTTTATGTTAAAATTATTAGCAAAATAAATAAATTAAATAAATAAATAAATAAACAAATGCTAGGGAAGTGATAAAACTGTAGCGATAAACAGCTATGATTGGTTGAAAAACATCCTTTCGTACCGTTTTATTGGTCAAAAGTGGTATGACGTAGTAAAAGTGTATAGTCAATGAAAAAATAACTTGAGGTGGTAAAACACTGCTAAGTCAGGGTTTCTTCTGCAGTATGAAATAAATTTGTATGAAAATTTTCATGAATTTATCTAAAAAAAATGTGGAAACTATGAGAAAAACGGCTTTGAAAAACTTAAGTTACGAGAAATAAGCTATGAAGTAATTGAAGATGAGAAGTTCTGTACCTACATATTTAAATGGTGAAGTCAATTGACATAGTCTCACGTTTTAATTCACAATTCGAAAAGTATAAATTTAGTCGGATTTGAACCAGCAAATCTCGGATGTATTAGCAAGCATGGTAATAATTAGACCATCAAGAACAACACAGCTTGTGATTCAGCGTGAACAATGAGACTAAAGCTTCACTCTCAACAATTTAAAAACCGCCGGTGCTGCGACTACTACCTAACAAGGGCCTCTTGAACCCACTGAAGTGAAAAGTGGGTGGACCCAGCGCAGTTCAAACGTGTCGTGGCTTTAAGAAATGTTTCTGGTTTTGTTACCAGTGAGACAGAAGATGGATAATGGTATATTACGATACAAGGTTGGTAAATGTTTTTTTACAAAATCGAGGATAAGTTTGAAAAACGAGCAGAGCGTGTATTGTACAGTATTTTTTTTTGAAAATACTATTTTTTTAAATCTTAATATAAAGTACGTAGGCCTGGACACTATGAACAACTGACTGAAGGTTAGCAGTCTGGTCAACATACAAACTTCACCATCAACTTCAATGTGAAGAAATAAAATGATTCAAGTACTTGTAATGTTTCGTGTTTAATTGGAATAATTTTTATTTCTTTTTGTTAAGTGAAGTTTGAATTGTTTAAATAAAGTTCAGTACATTTCAAATGCAGTGATTTGTTTCGTATAATGTATATTAATTAACAATGCCTTTTGCGTATGAACTTTACATGCATTGGAGGATTGTAGCATACATAGAAGGCAGTGGTTTTCATTACAAATTTACAGCAGTTATTTGTTATATTACAACATACTTATCTAGGTTGGCAACTCTGAATTCAGTAAAATCAACTTTCAACCGTGGTGGCAGTTTGCTGTAACGACGGGAAAACACATTATCGTGCAAAAATAATAATATTATTAGTACTATTACCAATATTCGTATTATTATTATTATTATTATTATTATTATTATTATTATTATTATTATTATTATTATTATTATTATTATTATTATTATTATTATTATTGTTATTATTATTATTATTATTACTTGCAAGTAAAGCGATAGGTTTGGACGTAAATCCCGAAAAGACAAAGTATATGATTATGTCTCGTGACCAGAATATTGTACGAAATAGAAACATAAAAATTGGAGATTTATCCTTCGAAGAGATGGAAAAATTCAAATATCTTGGAGTAACAGTAACAAATATAAATGACACTCGGGAGGAAATTAAACGCATAATAAATATGGGAAATGCGTGTTATTGTTTGGTTGAGAAGATTTTGTCATCTAGTCTGCTGTCAAAAAATCTGAAAGTTAGAATTTATAAAACAGTTATATTACCGGTTGTTCTGTATGGTTGTGAAACTTGGACTCTCACTTTGAGCGAGGAACAGAGACTAAGGGTACTTGAGAATAAGATTCTTAGGGGCTAAGAGGGATGAAGTTACAGGAGAACGGAGAAAGTTACACAACACAGAACTGCACGCATTGTATTCTTCACCTGGCATAATTAGGAACATTAAATCCAGACGTTTGAGATGGGCAGGGCATGTAGCACGTATGGGCGAAATGCACATAGAGTGTTAGTTGGGAGACCAGAGGGAAAAAGACCTTTGGGGAGGCCGAGACGTAGATGGGAGGATGATATAAAAATGGATTTGAGGGAGGTGGGATATGATGATAGAGAGTGGATTAATCTTACGCAGGATATGGACTGATGGCGGGCTTATGTGAGGACGCCGATGAACCTGCGGGTTCCTTAAAAGCCATTTGTAAGTAA